>JAUPFT010000001.1:51872603-52472603 GCA_036936625.1 Parnassius smintheus behrii
TATTGCATATATTATGAATGCATTATTCTTAGATCTCTGATTACGTCACATATGAGCAGTTTAGAATTCGTGACTACATGTTCTATGTTTATACCTTATATTATTTATATTAAATGAAAAAGACATTTTATATTTTAATTTTTAACATAAAAAATTACTATAAACACCTGACGTATGCCTAAGGCATAAATGTTAAGTTCTTTTACACTTATTTCAACTAATTTATTACTTTTAAGACTTATTTTAAATATTATATTTCTAAAGGTCGATCTTACAGTTAACTTAAACAAATAATAAAATACAATTGTATGAATAAAATAGTTTAATTGTTCAAAATTTATATTCATTAAGGTTTCAAAATTTATTCGATGTATAACATTCATCGGACGATTAAAAATTAACCTCTAAGTCTTATAATAGATATGAGGAAAAATTACTGTTTTTTGTTTACTAAGAAGTAAGAATAAATATATGTGAAATCATTATTTTACCAGTTTAATATATTTTTATTGATTTACTTAATACTTACATCTGATAATTTAGCATGTGGCAGAAACTACTAGTTGGAATTACCAACTGAAGTAGAAAAATAAAAAATTCAAAAAAAAAAGTACTGAGTGGACTCGATTTGTGAACTAATGTAATTTAAGCTTCATAAGGAAGTAAGTTTTCAATAATTTTTGGAATTGTTCATATAATATAGTGTCGCGTGTCATGTTGTTTGTATTTAGGTAAAAGATACATATTAGGTGTGCTAGACTAAAGCGGCACGTCATGCTTTAGTGCAGTCAAGCATGTATGATCGTTCAATTTTATTGATCGATGCGAATGACATGCTGGCAGTTGATTTACAATACATATATTTCATCCTGCAAGCTATGATCGATATGCACATGATAGTCTTCAACTTTGTTTGTCATGAAACAGCTCAGTGGGACACAAAAGTAAAACTAAAATACTATGAGACTTAAAAAAAAACATAAAAGATAAACATTTTCACGTGGTAGAGCCACGTAACTATGAAGTGTCGACCGGGGTAGGACCACGCTCTCACACATTACTGGCGTAAAATAGCAGTTCAATGCTGCTGTGTTTCGTATAGTTAGTGTAGAGAACCGGAGATCCTTTTTACTGAAAACGAGGCATTCCATCTTAGTCCTCGCGGGTGACAACGCATGTGTTTTTTGATTTTTAATCGAGGATAAATGTAGAAGTCGATGGACTACAGATCCACTTATCATCACGTGGACTATGTGCTCGTTCGTCATCTTATTCTATAAAAAACATAGATGTATAAAAAATGACTGTGGATGAAATGGATTCCTAAAATAACTAATAAATCGTGTTGTTATTAATAGAAATTTACAAAAAGGAAATTTACTAAATGGACCAAAACGATGGACATATTTTTAACATACGTATTTTTAAAACAGCTAAAACAAAATCTTTAAACAAAATTTTATTTTAGCTGTGCAGTAAAAGTACAAGAGGTCTTCTGCCTTTGATATAGTCACTTAAATTAAGGAACAATAAATCCGCAACAGCTTAACAGTTGGGCTGAAAAGTTCGTATCGTTTTAAAGAAAAACACATTTTTTTGGCAAAATTCGATTTAATATTCAACATAGTTGCCATCGAGGGCGGTACACCGATTATAGCGATCTTCCAACTTTTCAATACCATTTTTGTAGTACGATTTGTGTTTAGCCTCAAAATAGGCCTCTGTTTCGGCGATTACTTCCTCATCGGCTTTAAATTTCTTTCCAGCGAGCATTCTCTTGAGATCTGAGAACAGGAAAAAGTCGCTGGGGGCCAAATCTGGAGAATACGGTGGATGCGGAAGCAATTCGAAGCCCAATTCATGCAATTTTGCCATCGTTTTCATCGATTTGTGACACGGCGCATTGTCTTGATGAAACAACACTTTCTTCTTCTTCAAATGGGGCCGTTTTTTCGCGATTTCGTCCTTCAAACGCTCCAATAACGCTATATAATAGTCGCTGTTGATGGTTTTTCCCTTTCCAAGATAGTCGATGAAAATTATTCCATGTGCATCCCAAAATACGGACGCCATAACCTTACCGGCCGACTGTTGAGTTTTTCCACGCTTTGGATTCGGTTCATCGCGTGCAGTCCATTCAGATGACTGCCGACTGGACTCCGGAGTGTAGTGGTGGATCCATGTTTCATCGATTGTCACATATCGACGCAAAAATTCACTTCTATTGCGGTTGAACAGCTCCAAACATTGCTCTGAAGCATCGACACGTTCTTGTTTTTGGTCGATTGTGAGCTCGCGCGGCACCCACTTTGCATATAGCTTTCGCATACCCAAATATTCATGAACGATATGTCCAACACGTTCCTTTGATATCTTTAGAGTGCCAGCTATACAAATCAACCTCAATTTACGATCTTCCAAAATCATTTTGTGGATTTTTTTTATGTTTTCGTCCGTAACAGCCTCTTTTGGACGTTCACTGCGTTCATCGTCTTCGGTGCTCATATGGCCTGTACGGAATTTGGCAAACCACTTACGAATGGTTGCTTCGCCCGGCGCAGAGTCCGATTAACACTCATCAAGCCACTTTTTGGTATCAGCAGCACTTTTTTTCATCAAAAAATAGTGTTTCATTAAAACACGAAATTCCTTTTTATCCATTTTTTTTTCAAAATAACAAAAGTTGCTTCACTCAAAATGCTGTATCTCACAAACTAATAATCAGACAGCTGTCAAATTTATACACGTTTCTTTTGAAGGTTGGTACTACCTAAAAATGATATGGATTTTATTCTAGTGGCGCCATCTCATAGAGACGATACGAACCTTTCAGCCCAACCAATATAATGCCGGCTGGGCGGAAAAGCGATAAAATGATTGATGATATAGCATGAAGGTTCGACATGCAGCATGATCATACAATCTGGGTGGAGAGTAATTATGTTTTGTGATCATATACTGAACATATTATGTCAAGCTGCATTATCGTCTAGGAAAGGCTTTAAATATTTAAGTGGTTTTAAATTACAGTTTTAATTTATATGTATTGTGATTTTCTTTTTCTACGCAATCGATAATCTTTTATCCTTTAAATTTAATTAAAGTGTAATAAAGTATCTACGACTTTTTGTGAATATTTTAACGCTACATTCTCAAACTCCATCATTTAATTAAAACGTTTAATCATAAACGATAAATAAAGTGGATTTATAATCGAGTTCAAAGCACGTAGTCGATTATACATAATTGTTAGGGTTCCACTCCTATACAATGAAGTTGTTAATAGTTTTAACTTTTAGGTGTATTTCTAAATTATAACATAAAAAAAGAAATTGTTTTAATGTACTTACCCTTTTTTCGGCTATCTATCTATCTTTCACATAATTATGTAAAATTGTGTGATTTGACCATAGATTTTTTTTATCAACCAACCACTTAAAACTTAGTTTTAGAAATATTAAACTTCAAATTATTATGATATTGACCCCCAAACAAAGTCTTAAAAATAGCTCTGACTGAAAACTTTCAAAATATAGAAATAGACTAAACTTCAAAAAATATTAGAGGTAATCTGCACAGCGGAACCCTAGACGTTTATTCCAACGCGCACTTGTCCAATTTTCTTGTTATTAAATTGTACGGTTTTATTTTCTAGAATTATCCTTCAAATAACTTATTCGAACTGTATTTTGCTGATCAGTAATTCTTGGGAATAAATTAAATAATACAGCTTCAAATATTCAACGTTCACAAATAACCTAAATAGTTGTAAAATATTTGAAGTCTACTTTTTTAAGAAACGTTGAACGAATTTAATGATTAATTTTAAGATTTATGGACATCTGTATTTAAGGACATTTTAGCTGAGTACTTAATGTTTTTTTTTAATTAGGATAGGCAAACAATAACCGATATTTTATTTGGAGGCCCTTAAGCCTTAGTAATATAATACTATCTCAGAAATTACAGGTAGCCTTTCTCAGCTGTGGGACGTACTGTAACCTAATCTTTAACTTTTTTAACGCATAAGTACACATTATATCGAGGGCACGTAGGTGTACTCATCTTTTTATTTGCATATTTATTCGCCAACAAACTGTCTTTACAGTTTGGCGAAGATAGATTGTTATGTTGTGTTTTTGAAAAAAAGTTATAAATAATTAAAAAAAATATCTGCCTTATAGTCCAATATAGTCCAATATTACACACAGTATAATATTGGACTATATCCTACATCACAAAAAATAAACCCCTAATTCGAGAGGTTAACCGCTAGTATGCGAAGCCTTTGAAGCAGCAGATCCTGGCCGAAATAAAAAAAAACATCCTAATGAGAAAATTATAACTGTTTCTATATTTACTCGTATGCTAAAACTAACTTTACGGACTTTATTGCGTTTAGTTTTAACATATTTTTACTTATTTACATAAATTACATTAGTGCTCAAATTTTTAGTAAGATGTCTTTGATTTCAACATCAACAGGAAAGGCGGCCAAGAGCAGATCCTTTCAAATCGCTTTATTCCGTAGTCATTGCAAGTAATTTATTTTAAATTACACATTTACTCCGTTGCAAGTTAATTCACCGTTACCGTATTACGATGGAATGAAAAAAAAAATGATTTTATAAGATTGTTAATCGCTGTGAAAATATATACCGGTACTACAGAATGTCGAAGAGGCTTTTTTATTTAGTATGAAAATTATAATATTAACGCCCTGTGATACTTCCCTAATAGTAGTAATAATAGAAATTACAGCCTAGTTGGTCTATTGGTTATAGCAGTGTGACTCCTTATCATGAGGTTCTGGATTTGAATCCCGGGTCGGGCCAAAAAATCAATTATTGAGTTTTTTCCGTCAAGAAATTCTCACTAGCTGCCCGGAGTCAGGAAGTTGACGGTGTCTCACCCCCGTGCCTCGGAAAGCACGTAAAGCCGTTGGTCCTGCGCCTGAACTCTCTCTAGTCGTTTCGGTTTACCGTCCCATCGGATTATGAGAGTGAGGGAATAGAGAGTGGACCTGTGCTTGCGCATACACTTTGAGACTACAATCCTATCCTGCGCCGATGGCTGGTCTCCGTTGAGGCTGACCGCCGTGACCGAAATTCGGTCTGGAGGACATTACTATCACGTTTTATTATTTATTAATAGAAATGTACAATCATACAATTATTTGGTTAATTTAAACATTACTGAAATCTTAATAATATTTTTAAAAGAACCTTTTTAAACATCGTATGATTTAATTTGTGAAGTGTTTTAACAGTTAGTCGAAACTGTGGTACCGCCTCACAAAATTCTCTCGGAATAGAATTATATTGCAAATAATCGTATATAATCGTAAAATTGTCGTTAGAGCTGTCACTAGATGAGAGCACGCAGCAGGTAGATATACAAAAACTTCCTTGCACTTTTCCTTGCACCTTGCACAGTTAGGTAACTAATATATGCGAAATAATACATACTAAATTATGATTATATACTTAGTAAATAATATAACATAAACACTAACACCTGTCACCCAGAGGAGTACGCAGAGACTACGGACTTCCGTTTGACACGATCCTCTTCTCTCGTAGATTAAGGATACACCTAAACAGGCCCATTTTCAATATATCGCCAATTTGTTCGATAAACCTTTGTCTAGGGCAAGGTTTCCCAACCTTTTTTGATTCGTTGTTAGAAGGGACCACAAGGTGAAAGAAAAAACCATGTTAATTTAACAATAAATTATAATCACAACTTTTAACATTGTAATAAACTGAAAATAAGCATTCATTAAGAGGATACCTTGAAAATAAATCGTAGTTTTAGGAGCGTGGCTTATCCCTTTGTCGGTGAAGCTCACGGACGACTGAGGGAGTGTTAAAATGAAAGTGATGCAATCACTTCGTATCTTCATAATACGCAAATTATGAGATAGCAATACCGAGTACGCGCTCGGAAAAAAGAACTAAGTAAGCGTCAAACAACATTTTGTTAACAAAACTTTGTTATGGATTAAAAAAATGGCTTATGAGAACTTATTTACTATGCCTTAAAATAATTATATGAACTTATACTTAAAAATATTGTGGTGTCATGGAGAAATGAAACTAATTAGAGCCTTTGCAATTTTTTTCTATCGAGAAAATTATGTTATCTTGTTTTTCTTTTATGAAATCCAAGGTCATATAGTCAAAAATCATATATCAAAACTTTATCAAAGCGATAGTAGCCTAGTGGCAGGGCGCGGACCGCGAACTCAAAAGGTCGCGGGTTCGAATCCACCATTCGACTACTGTCGTGAACCACTCCTAACACAAGCATTTTCAGCTTACCAGGAGTGGTTAAAGGGAATATTAGTAATGTTAGTTAATAGGATTACTAATATTTAAAAAAAATTTGGTTAGTAATCTATAAAACAAGAAAATTGTGAAATAGAAAAACCATAAAATTATCGAGGTATCACCTTAACAATATTATTTGTGTAGAAGGTAGATGCGCTAGACTCTAGAGCGTCATTTCCCGACTCAACCGCTCACATCTGCAGTCTGCACTATAAATTTGCTTAGTCACTCTTTCCTTGTTCATTCCTTCTACATGATCATATAAAATAATATAGCTAATAATAAAATTAATTAATTAGTTACAGATATATATCGATTCAAATAGTAATGGGATGCCTTAATCAAATATCTGAAAAGTTGTACCACTTTCACCACAATATCATGCAGTTGATCAATAAATCAACAGCTTGTCAACGGACTTCCAATCGTCAGTCGTCTACCGCTTCAAACTGAAAGATGATCCAACGACTATCCTACTCAGATAGTCTAGTGTTACGACTTCATTTCGTTGTTTTAATTCGAATGGCACTGTCGATTTCTTTTATATATTAAGTTTTAGTTTATTATGGAAAGTCAATGAAAGTGCCAAGGTGTAGCAATATGTCATTAGAGTTTTTTCAGACTGCACTGTTTATTTAAACATGAAAACAGAAGTAGCGTCAAAATACTGTAAAAAATTAAAAGTTTGCATTTTGAGCTAGGTAAGTATTATTGAATTTTCATCCTGTGTTTTGTGTACTTTATAGACACGTAATGCTTAGTTCAAATTTTATTATTAGGTAACATCCGCATAATAACACCAATGAAAATATTTTTCAAATAACTTAGAAATCAAGTTATTTTCTGTGTATTTCTCCGTTCCTTTGAGTATATAATTCAATTCCTAACTTATAGCCTGCATTTCCTTCATTTTGTTTCCCTGATGTAATATTTGTTATTATGATAAAGGCAATCGTTTTTTAATGTCACCTGCGTGCATTCTAACTTGATGTTGGAATTCTGTATTTATACATCTTTATATAAAGCCGACATGGGTTACTTTTTGCGCACATTTGCAACGCTTTGCAACACTTGCATGGCGATGAGTAAGATAGGAAAGATGTTGTCTTGCACGAGAATCGGCTTGGCGGAAGCCAGTTTCGCTCTAATTGTTCAATGAATATTGTGTTGTTTACTTTTGATTCTTTATAAAATATGGTTATTCGGTAATAAACATAAGACTCTAAATTACGAAAACTTTTTATTGAATTCAATTTGAAATTCCGTGTATCTTTTATTTTGATTATATACTAATAATTTGAAGTAAGTTCAGACTGACTAAGGATTCTCTTGTGTCTGAGGAATCTCTGTTTTCTACTAAATTAAGATATATTGTTTTGTGATTCAGGTGTATAGTGAAACTAAATTATAACACAAGATTAATTTTTACAAGAACATAGCAGGCTAGATATAATTTATGTGCCTTTTTTTAAATAAATACGGTACATAAGTTACCTATATTTAAAAGTTACATGAATCTGCGTTCGGAATCAATAAGAAAGCTATAAGCTTCTTCTTTTTAAATAAATATAATTTAAAAATAAAATTTAAAAGCAATTATAGTGAAAGACTTATTAATGTTTATGAGACAAATATTTTAACATTTTTACTTAAAGATACGCTGACACAAGAAAATCTTTTAGACAATGCTTTACTATCGCTATTAAATTATTCGGAGAAATACTACAGTTTATCCTCTGAAAGCTTTGTGCAAAGCAACGAAGTATATACTAGCATTAAAATTTAGTTTCAGTTACGCAACTTTAAACGGTCTTCGTTATAACAATAGAGTCCATATTGGCTTTTTCGCGGTCGAAGTAAACAGTAGTAAAATCAAGTTATTAATGATCCACAATCACATTCCAACTGATATGACGTCGCTAAGCAAGAATGCAGGTATGCCTAACTCGTATTATACGTACGTATAATACGAGCACCAGTTGGTCTTGTAATAGAAATAGAAATAGAAATAGAAACTTTTTTATTCAATGTAGATTATAAAAATACTTATTGAAAGTCACTTTTTTAATTTACCACTGGTTCGCAAAAGAAACCTCTGTCCTGGGAAGAACCAGCAAGAAACCCAGCGGGACTATTTTTTTTTAATAATAGCTTACAATCATGTTTACAATCAACAACACAAGACAAATTAGAAATAGCTTGGTAGCGATCACCCTTCCCAGGGGTTATTATCATCTATAAATTCCTTAATATTATAATAACCCTTTTTATACAAACTTAGTTTAATAACATTTTTGAACTTTGTGTATGACAAATTTTGTATATTTTCTGGGATTTTGTTGTAAAAGCGTATACATCGCCCCAAGAATGAATTACTGACTCGGTGGAGTCGAGTAACTGGTACTACCAGCTTGTGTCTGCTCCTAGTATTTACAGAATGAATATCACTTATTTTTGCAAAACTACTTTTATTTTTGTGTACGTACATTACATTTTCATAAATGTATTGAGAGGCCAGAGTTAATATATTAATTTCCTTAAATTTTTGTCTCAGTGACTCTTTTGGTTTTAAATTATATATTGCTCTAATGGCCCTCTTCTGTAAAATAAATATAATTTCAGTGTCAGTCGCGTGTCCCCATAGCAAAATACCATACGACATAATGCTATGGAAATAACTAAAGTAAACTAATCTAGCTGTTTCAACACTTGAAAGAGTTCTAATCTTTTTTACAGCATATGCTGCAGAACTAAGTCTGCTAGCTAGTTTTGATATATGGGGGAGCCATTGAAGCTTTGCGTCCAGTGTGATTCCAAGAAAAATGGTGGTATCAACAAGACTCAGTTCCTCCCCATTTAAAATTACATTAGTATTGACATGTTTAACATTAGGAGTTAAGAATTTCATACATTTAGTTTTAGTTCCATTCAAATGCAAATTATTAACATTAAACCAATTGACTAACTTAGCTATAGCATTATTTACTTCGTCGTAATTTAATAACTGTCGTTTTAATTTGAAAATTAATGAAGTATCATCAGCAAATAATACTATATCATGGTTATCCCCTACTATGTAAGGTAAGTCATTAATATATACAAGAAACAGAAAAGGGCCGAGAATTGAGCCCTGAGGCACGCCCATTTGTACAATGGACCCGGAAGAACTCATACTATTAATAACAACTTTTTGTGTTCTGTCACTTAAATATGAAATAATTAATGTAAGAGCATCATTTCTTACACCGTAGTGTTGAAGTTTCCTGATTAATGTTTCATGGTGAACACAATCGAAGGCTTTGGATAGGTCACAGAACACACCCAAAGCATCCTGTGAATTCTCCCATGCATTAAATATATATTTAATCAGCTCAACACCAGCATCAGTTGTCGAGCGACCCCTTGTGAAACCAAATTGATTTTTATGAAGTAATTTATTTACATTAAAAAAAATTAACAATTGATCAAGAATAATTTTTTCAAAAATTTTACTAAGTGTTGGCAGTACAGAAATAGGTCTAAAATTAGCGGGGTCCAATGTACTATCAGATTTAAATAAAGGTATTACTTTACTATGCTTCATTAAATCAGGAAACACACCAGATTTGATACTACTATTAAAAATAATAGATAGTTGAGGTGCGATTGTATCTATTATAGACGCAATAACTTCAACAGAAATCCCCCACAGATCGACGGTTCTCTTAATATCAATTGTCTTAAAATATTTTACAATATCTTTTGATGAAACTTTATGAAATGTAAAATTCTTTGTACACACATTTACATTTTGTTTAAGTAATGATTCGGCGACGGTAGGAGAAGAATTCAGTGACTTAGTGGTTAAGATCGGAATATCAGTAAAATATTTCTCAAAAACCATTGCAACGTCCTGATCTGATTTAGTTAATTTATTGTTAAAACTTAACTGGTAGTTTGAATTGCGAGAGTTGACCTTACCAGTTTCACTATTAATTATACTCCATGTCATTTTAATTTTATTAGAAGCAGTCTTTATTTTGTTGCTTAAATACAATGAATTGGCTAAGGAGCACACTCTTTTAAATATTTTGGAATATTTTTTTACATATTCCCTAAATTCGACGCTAGGATTATATGACCTTTCATTGTAAAGTTCATATAACCTTTGACTACTCTTATGGACTCCTACTGTCGCCCATTCATTAAATGCTTTACGATTATTCAAGGAGAATGTTTTAAAAGTAAAAGTATTATTAAATTCATTGCAAATGAGCTTAAATAATGTTGCATACAAAAAATTTGGATTATTTTGGTATGAAAGTAATGGAAGTTTTTTTACTATGTTACTTCTAAACTTCTCCAAGCGATGTGCATTTACTGGAACAAACACTACTTTTTTATCTACTTGCTTTTTGTGAACATAAGGTAATGAAACAAATTGTCCACAGTGATCAGAGCTCAATTTTTGAATTATACATTTATTGAACGGCTTAACATTTGTAAAAATTTTATCTATACATGTTGCACTAGATTCAGCAATACGTGTTGGCTCCAAAAATAAATTAAAAAGACCATAAGATTTAAACAATGATCTAAATTTAATATTAGTGGAGGAAGCTTCTAGGAGATTGATATTAAAGTCTCCACATATTACAACAGATTTATTCTGTTTATTAAGCTTAGCGAAAACTTCCTCCATAATTTTTTCAAAAGTATCATATAACGAACATGGGGGTCTGTAAACGCTCACAACAATGAGGTGCTCAAACTCAACACATGCCATTTCTACAGTTCGCTCAACAGAGAGGCTCACAATATCTTTACGTTCTTTATATGATAATAATTTACTAGCTAATATTAAGGAGCCACCTCTTAAAATCGTTTCTCTATTGAAAGAACTGAGCACCTGGTGATTACTAAAGTTAAACATTAAATTATGAGCTTTTAACCAATGTTCAGTAATACATAAAATATGAATATTGTTGCTATTTAAAAACAATTCAATTTCTAGCTCTTTGCCTATCATGCCTTGTATATTCTGATGCACCGGGTGTAAACAATTTTTATTATCATTTTCTGGAGTTATACAATTGCAACTATTAAGGATTTGTAAGCTACATTCTAAACTATTTAAATTATTATAACTGCTAGAGATTACCTCTATTGTCTCATTTTCTAATTTAAATTACTTAGAACAGATTCCAAATTACATGTCAAATCATTATGCTGCTCAATAGGAGCAGATGTCTGGGTAGCCAAGTCCTTGGCTGAGTTAATATATAAATAATAAGATAGCACATTTGCTATCTGTCTTAAATTATATTTGGATAGGTAGTATCTATCTGTAGTCAAAAAATTTTTAATTAAATTATTAATATCTATTAAATTAATTGATAGAATCAGGCGTTACTTTGCGGAAATCCATTATAATAAAAAATAAAAATATCAATTTCTTTGCAAATTTCCGCTAAACATATAAAATGATGTGTCTTACCTGGATTGAAGCGCACCTCCCGCCCTCCCTCAATTGCATACACTAACTCCGTCACCACTAGACCAAGCACCACTACTCTCAACACCACTATTCCAGGCAAGACACACCATCGACGATAATACGACACGTGTTTCGCCTCTACACGAGGCATCCTCAGGTAATATAGACTCTACGGCGGCTGACCGCTAAGTCAGGTAATATAGACTCTACGGCGGCTCTAGATTCCTTTGTCGGAATACCTGGAAGACCGGCATGATCTTGGTCACTATGAAAATTATGAAACAAAACTTTCTGCACTCTGTTAACTTCCAGTGAAACATTTTCGCCGGGACAGAGCGTCTGCCATATTGCCTTGCTTTGCCTCTGCAACAAAGCAAAGGTCTTTGCACGGAAGCAAGGAAAGCAGGCAATGCAACACTAGAAAGTTGTCTTACACCAATACCACCAAATTTGGCAGGTAAAGTAGTTTGAATCCAGGTTGTTGTGCTTAACGTTAAATTTAGAATTTTTTCTGTAGTTATTTTAAGACTATTATCTTTTAAAATATGCGAAAATTTCCAGACTAGACTTAAGCATACTAAGTATGTGAATCTACAAGTACAAAAAGATACTATTTTAAAATAGTAAGAGCAGTACCTATGGGGGCTTAAGATATACAATTTATCAACGTGGCTTTAAAGTAACGAGCTAACGAAGTAATTGGCAGGTATAGCGATTTTTATTCCTGAAGAAATATGATTGAAATTTTGAATTAAAGTATCTCTGTTAGAACTAGTTAAATTATATTATATTACATTTATTGCTATTTGGTACAAGAACAACGTAAAAAACAAAATACAGCTTAAAAGTACATTAACCTGCGAGATACGAGGTATTGTGCGGTAGAATGTACTCAATACATTATTACATAAATAATATTGTGACAATGCACATGTTACTTAATGATACTCGTAGGTACTATATTTCAACATCTACTTTTTTTTATATTATTTAAGTATAAGCACTTTATGGAAACTTTTGTACATATGTATCTACTTACTATGCGTGCAATTAGTATACCACACAGACTTAGGCCTCACCCACTGCATCTATTTTAATTTTAAGTATATTAAATCCTTAAATTTCTCAACATATATCAAGTTCAGTGCAGCAGATAAATATTTTAACGTCTTCTTTCGTCCAGTAAGTAAAAAAAGATGAAGCAATAACGTTTAAGTCCAGCACGTTCTAGGTTGCAGAACTCTGTCAGCAGTAATAGTGCATGCACTTATGTGTTCCAATCTGATAGGTAGAGTCTATATTGAAGTCATATTTGTTTTGCAAAAGAGAAGAGACTGATATTGAAGTCATATTTATTTGTTTCGCAAAAGATAGCCGTACGGGCGAATTATAAGTTAAATTGTAAAGTTCCTTAGAGAAAAATTTAAGGAAATAAACATATTAACTTTGGCATCGCAATATAAGAAAATGTGTATGTAACCTATCTACCTCTTTTTCTTATACAAATATCGTTGCAGAAAATGTACAAAATTTGTCATTAAACTAGTTTAAATGTTTTATTAAAGAAAAATTGTACAAAATAAATTTATTGTAATTTGAAATATGTTTAAAAATAAGTCCCGTTGGGTTTCGTGATGATTCTTCCCTGTACAGATGTTTTTTGCAAGCCAGTGGTAAATAAAAAAATGACTTTCAATGAGTATTATATGTACAACAATCTATATTGAATAAAAAAAAATATAAATACAGAATGTGAACATATATAACAGATGTGAACTATTCCATCCTTAAATGGAATCCTATTGGTCTTTAGATTGAAAATGCATTTATTTTTTTCATTTTTACATGCACTCAAACATAGACTCGTCTATTTTGCCTAAGTTTTAATCATAACGGTAATTCTTGTACTATGAGCTCTATAAATACATAGGAAATGCTAAAGTGATCTGAGCTATTAATTAAAGAATAATAATAAATAATAATAGTGCGTTGTATTAGACGCGCACGTAGACATCCTCGCTCTTGACATGCGGTCACTTGCCACGCATAATAATAGACCGAAATGATTCACATCACTTTAGTTCTACAAGTTACTTAGTGACTCAAACGATATGACTTTGAACGCTCGCATCTCGTTCTTAAATCAAAAATGTATTTTAAATATCGAACGCTTCCATTGTGTTTTTAAAATCCTTAACATGATATAGAGCGAGCTGTGGATACAAAAATGTGATGGTGTGTATGTAGTGTAGCGTGAATGCTTTTCCAATGTCTTCCCGCCGTTTTCGTTCAGGTAGCGTTCTAATTAATAAATTCTAATAATTCTAATTTTTTATCAATTTTTAATTTGGTAATCTTTACTCTGTACGAACTTGATACATATAATATAAACTTTATATATTTTAGGAGACGACTAAATTTCTATCAACAGCAATTAATATTTATACTATTCCAGCCACATCTGTCTAGGAATGCAGTGCCATTGTCTACCTATCAATTTTATCTTCAAAGCGGCCACCCCGCAGGACTGCATTCCTTGCGTACTTCTCGTGAACTTTTTTTTTAATATGCATACAAAGACCGGTCCTATATAAACTGAGCTGTTGACATTTTTGCCTGTAAACGTAAAAACTGTTTTAATATGCATTAGATATCGGCAATAATTAACGCCTCTTCGCGTAGAAAAATCTATATTGCTTATATATATTGTAAATAAATTAATTAACATAAATTGGTGAATAAATTTATCAACCGATGATACAGTAATTTTGTAGCATTAGCTTTTCGAATGAGATTTATAAAGTTTTATAGTCTATGTTGAGTCTATTATTTTTTATTATTTACAGTTGTAAATTAGTTTTGTTTAAAATTATTACATTGATATTTATGTAATCTTATTACCTTTATTAAAGTGGGGGAATTTACTGCTTGTGGAATTTGCTAACAGAACGGAACATTAACAAAACATATTTTAAGAAACATTTTATGTATAATACAATACGTACAATATAAAATTAATCATGTCAATCTAAGTACACCATAATACAATATAATAAGGTATAGGTAATATAATTTACACGATTAACTTTAGAGGACGTCAAAAGATTGAATAACACTAGACTGTATGTATAAAACAATTAATCACATATTATTGATTATATTTTTGTGCACATTATTATGTTTTTAGCACTAATACCACTAATAAAAATCGAAGTGGTAAAATTAAAAACTTTGTACAACCGACTTCAATATAAATAAAATGAGAACATCGTCAATGTAGTCGAAGTTAGTTAAATACGCATAACTCAAAAACTAACTGGTCAATCTTTTGATCAAATTTATATGGGATCACACGTGTAGCAGCATCTCTCTTATAAAAAAGAGTCATCAAAATCTGTTCACCCAGAAAAGTGTTCTGAGGTGTGTTACAAAAATTATAAGTCACCAAAGTAATCAAAAGTTGAATTGGGTACCTGATCCTTTTTGAAGCCGGTTGAAAAATATTGTTAATTGTAACAGAGCAAATAATAGGTCGGGTAAAAAGTTTCTTCCTATTTTGTGGGTATAAAATTGAAGAAAAATCTCTTTGGTTGTACTGTTTGTATCTGGCTGGTTTGAATATCAATACATACAGGACATTAGGAAAAAGAAAAAGTAAAAGACACTTTCACATCATTTTTCAATTGTTTTTCTATTCACCAAAGTGAGTGAATGGGTGCGTTTGGCAGAAAAAAGCGCTAGCAAGCGCTTGTAAGCAAAATGGCGATCGTAAGCGGTAAGCGCTGTCAAATCGTAAGTAGCTGTTTTCCTCTAGGACACGATGTTAGTTTTAACCGGGGAACCTAACCTAATTTAAATATATGTTTGTGAAGTATTCATATTAAAAACTTACCAATCATGAATTTTTAATAATATGTATAAGTCTATTCATGTCATTATATTACTTAAAACTAATATTGCACAAAACAACTTATAAACTCTACTTCCAAACAAACAAATTAAATAAGCAAAATGGCGGATTGTGTCAGCGCTACTGAAGTAGCAATCGTGTCCTGGCCGAAAACTATTTTAGCGCTAGTAAGCGCTTGCTAGCGCTTTTTTCTGCCAAACGTACCCAATGTAACGAAGAAATTCGATACATTCTGAAGTTTTATTACTAAAGAGGTAAAAATGTGACTCAACGTGCAAAAAAAATTTGTGATGTTTATGGATCCAATGCAATGTCAGTAAGAGTAACACTAAGTTGGTTCAAGCGTTGTCAGTCCGAGAATTTTGATGTCAAAGAGGCAGCTCGCTCTGGTCGCCCTCATACGGATAAATAGTCAATGCCATTTTTGAAAAAAATGGAGCAAGATCGGCATATTAGTAGCTTTACGACATAGCCGAAGAATTGAGGATTGACCACACAACAGTTTTGAACAATTTGAAAAAGTCTGGCTATACAAAAAAATCACGATATTTGTGTATCACGCGAGCTCACTGAAAGAAACCTAATAAATCATGTACTCATTTGCGATTCTCTATTGAAACGTAATGAAACCGAACGCTTTTTGAAAAGATTGATCACTGGTGATGAAAAGTGGCTCATCTACGGCAAGTACATGCGAAAAAGATCATGGTCGAAGGGTAATCAAGCTCCACAGACTGTAGTGAAACCCGGATTAACATTAACACGCATGATTATCATAAGGTGATGCTGTGTATATGGTGGGATTGGAGGGGCATCGTTTATTATGAGTTTTACCGCAAAACCATCGATTCGGATCTCTACTGCCAATAATAATTGAGACTCAAGCAAAGAATTGAGAGAAAAAGGCCGTAATTGATCAACAGAAAAGGAGTGGTTTTTCATCGTGATAACGCCAAACCACACCCATCTTTGGCCACTCAGCAAAAATTAAGAGAGCTTGGTTGGGAAGTGTTAATGCATCCACCATATAGTCCTGACCTTGCACCCTCAGACTTTAAACAGTTTTGGTCTCATCAGACTTCTTTGGGTAGTGTTAAGTTAACATCAAGAGAGGACTGTCAAAACTACTTGTCGCATTTTTTTGATCAAAAATCCCAATATTTCCACACCAATGGGATTATGTCACTACTTATAACATGGCAACAAGTTATCGAACAAAATAGCACATATATATCATAATTCAATGTAATTAAACCTTGAAAAAAAATGTCATGAAAATTTTATATAAAATACGAAGAAACTTTTTCCCCGACCTTGTACTAACAACTGGAACAATCAAAAATGGGAAATTGGAGAATTCAAAGTGAAAAATTCGGTATGAATAAAGGATCGCAAAGATGTTGAAATTTTTTAATATTTTTAATTTGTACTTGTATATTTTATAGGTCTTGGCCAAGCCATGTTCGGTGAACTGGCAAAACACAAACGTTGACGCACCTTGTGATAAATTATTCAAAGCGAGCGATTTCTCAACGAATTCCTGAACGCAGCTGCTACCGTCATCCTTCATTGATCGCGTTCGATTGTCAATTCGCATTACCTTTTTGTAACAGTAACTATTAGAAAGTTCCTTTTTTATATTTAAAATAGGAAAATAGCTGTACTTATAAGGTTCGTGGAAAATTTACGAACAAATCAGTGCTAATATTATATTAAAAATTAACCTAATGGTAACATTTTAAGTAAGGTTTAGTCTTTTTATTTACCTTGACAGATTTAAGTAATGCCTACTAACGATGTCTAAAAAAAGCGATGTCTTCAGTTTTAAGATGAGGAGCGATAGACGAATTTAGTATATTATGGTAAAGTGTAACTTAACCGAACATATGTATAACAACATACTTCCGTGTATTGTGAACTTGATATCAAAGCTGAGGTAACACACTTGTTAACTGACACCACCATACAATAAATGAGTAACCAATATTTAAATATCTTTCATTACAAAGAGCTTTAAATTGTAGTAGGTATACCGTGGTTATCGTAAGAGCTATCGTAAGAGCGTAATAGCTGTGGGAAATGCCTTATGGCTTCACAAATGTCCCATAGTATCCGATAGATGGCGGTATAACAATCTCGACTCCACCGGCAACGGAAAGTAGCGGTGACGGTGCGAGATGTCTTGTACTATTGTCGATTCATCTGCCAAGCAGAAAAATTTTTCTTAAAAAAGGAGAGGCTAATAATGTACAGAAGTGACGTACGTAGGAGAGGCTAATGTACATGAGTGAAGTACCGATGAAAAAAAAGAAAAAGCAAGTAATGAAAAGTAGAATTCTACTTTTCATTACTTGCTTCATGCATTCCATTTAAAGATTATAATATCTTCGAGTAGAATATGTCTGAAACGTTGGCTAGGTACTATAGCATAGAATAGAATGTGCTCAATAATAATTTACTAGGATAATGCAAATTTTTAAGTTCTGCTGTTATACTTGTACCGAAAATTTTCTATATGTTTTTATATTATTTTTTCACAGGATTGAAGTAGCTATTATATTAATAATATATTAATAATCCCCATTCTCTGTATATTTTAAAGACCACCGACATACACATGAATAATATGTTATGTTCTTTTTTCGAACATGTCACAAAAAAAGCTTAAAAGTGTTTAGTTTAGTTTAGTTTACGACGGGCTGTTTTCCGCAACTCCACGTCTAAGCGCGTATTTTGCGTGTGGGCAGGAATAGTGTGGTTATTCGAGCCATGATATCTCCCCGAAAAAGCTCAGCAGTCCCTTGATGTTGCAAGCAACTTCGGGGAGCGATCCCGGCGTGCCGAGATGTTTAGCCCTGTATGAAGCGACTTCTGGACATGTCAGCAACACGTGAACCGCCGTTTCTTCCTCTCCCATGCATGCCCTGCACAGGGGGCTGTCAGTAACACCTATGGTGAACAAATGTTTGTTAAAAGAGCCATGTCCTGTGATAGCACTTGTTACTATCCTGATCTGTGGCTTGTTCAGTCTCATTAGAACCTTAGTTAGACGACTGTTTATTTCAGGTAGGGCCTCCCTAGCTTGTCTACAGTCTACTAAATTTTTCCAAAGCTGAGCGTGTAAATTATTGAAGTATCTACGTACCAGTAAACGAACGTAGCCAAAGGGGATTGGTATTACTGGTTCCGGCCCTATAGTTGCTAGGGCCGATCCTCTTCTAGCCAGTTCATCTGCTGCATCGTTGCCGTTAAAAGTCGTCGTTAAAAGTGTTTAAAAATCGTTTGTAAGTCAACTATTCACATCACGTCAAGTCAGATCGCATTCGTGATTTTGAAGTGTCGTCAGTACCCGGATTAATTTATTTGGTATTGCCCATTTTATAACCGAATAAAGTACCAGTTTTCTAGATTAAAATGTGATGATTTAAGCAGTGCTTGTGCATTATATAATATTTTCTTTATAATAAATATTAAGTATATAATGTAGTGGCAGTGTAAAAATATCCACTAACACTTAGCGTCTCCTACGGGTTTTAAGAGGTGATACAGGGCAACAAAAGACGTGCAGCAGCCTTCGGCAATGGGCGTCTCTCTAAGAACATGTAGAAAATAAAAAAACTACGGTTGACAACCCGGCTGCCAAGCGTGACAACTTTAGCAAGGATCCCCTATGAGGCTATCCATGAGCTTTGATAGACTCTAATGAATGAATGAAATAAATATAAATTGTTGTAATTAATTTATTTATAAGCTAAATAACTAAGCTTTGGCTTTCGGCCTCATTAAAGCCCGTTACAACTCGAATTCTGAACATAAAGCACAAAGTCTTGGGCGTTCAAAGAGAACCCGCATGATAGGTTGCAGATTTAATTCGATGCTCAGATTATCGTGGACGTAGTTTACATATATACATTTTACAAAAGTACATATTCTGTACGGTATTCGAATTTACAGTCCTCAGTGCCGCAACTCAATGTTAAGCTACTGCGCCACAGAGTATACAAATTCTGTCTCTACACGATAGTGAATTAAATATTAATTTCTTAGCATTTTTATACAACAAAGGCAATATAACGCACATAAGCAATCTGAAGATAAGTGGATATAGCATCCATTTATCTTATACCCATAGACACCTACAAAATGCAGAATACTTTCTTTAAACTTAACATACGAAACACAGCAGCATAAGGTTGCTATATCACCCAGCATTCTGCGGTCTTTACTCGGTCGTGCCGACCCATTCATGCTACAACCAAAATATTACCGTAAATGAGTTAGCTAGGTAAGTCAACTTTTGAAAATTTTTAAATATAAAACAGTGCCTAAAAATGTTGTTCAATTTAAATCAAGAATTAGATACAAAGTAATTCCGTGGAGCCAATCAAGCGATCGTTTGATTGCACCAAGGTGAACGCAGACCGAGTCGCTCACGTGCCTATGACCAAGAAGGAGCCGATGCGAGAATTGTATTAATTACTTCCGTCGCGATATTCGCGTTTTAAATGTACTGTTTTATTTCAATAGATACGACCCATCTACGACGAATTTATTTCGTAGATGGGATTGGGGTTTCAATGTCATTACCTATCTACGATAATTGTGTTTTTTTTTGGTACACAGTAGTTTCTCAAAAGAGCACACAGTTCACACGGCTTGAGACATCTACATCTATCCTCGCTTACGAATTAAAATGCAAATGCGTTGTCACCCGTGAGGACTAAGATGGAATGCCTCCATTCCAGTAAAAAGGCTCTCCGGTTCGCTCACCATACGAAACACAGCATCGTTAAGCTGCTATTTTACGCTGCTATTCAGTGAGAACGTGGTCTTAACTCATCATTCTCTAAACCATTTCCCATTATCTGGGGTCGGCGCAGTAAACCTTCTTGTTCCATTCCTCTCTATCAGCCGTCATTTCCATACTTACTCCTTTCATTCTCATATCACTCTTCACACAATCGATCCATCTTTTATTCGGCCTTCCTCTGCCCGTGTGTCCCTCCACATTCATATTCAACACTCGTTTTGTGACATGACTTTCATTCCTCCGCATCACATGCCCAAACCATGCCAATCTGCTTCCTCTCACCTTTTCTACCACTGGCGCTACTTTCAGGCTTCCTCTTATATACTCATTCCTTATCTTATCCATCCTTGTCACACCACACATCCATCGTAACATTCTCATTTCATTCGCATGCAGTCTATTTTCATCCTTCTTCTTGACGGCCCAGCATTCACTTCCATACATGACGACAGGTCGGATGATCGATTTGTAAATTTTCCCCTTCAGCCTTATTGGCATTCGGGGATCGCACGTTGTGGCTGTGACCTGTCGCCATTTCATCCACCCTGCGTTAATCCTATGCTGCACAGCTCTATCTATTCCGCCGTCGCCTTGAATGAGGGAACCGAGGTACTTGAAATCTGAGCAGGTAGGCAGTATAGCGCCATCCAACGACATGGGTACAGGACTGGAAAGACCGCCGAAATCACAGCACAGATATTCGGTTTTGGATCTGCTGATCTTCAAGCCAACACTTTCCAGCCTCTGTTGCCACCCCGTCAGTCTGCTCTGTACCTCGATGCCTTCTTCCCCGACAAGCACGATGTCATCGGCAAAGAGCATGCACCAGGGTGCCTCATCCTGCAGGTCCGACGTCAAAGCGTCCATAATCAGTAGGAAGAGGTAAGGGCTCAATGCCGACCCTTGGTGCAGCCCTACCGCCACATCGATACTGCCCGTAGTTCCCGCGGCAGATCGTACACATGTACGGGATGCTCTGTACATAGCACGGACTAACCTCACATACTTCCCAGGCATACCTTTCATCTTTAACGCCCACCACAAAACCTCACGGGGAACCCGATCGTACGCCTTTTCAAGGTCGACAAAAACCATGTGCAGATTTTTATGCACGCGCTTGTACTTTTCGCACAATTGGCGTAATGCGAAAATGGCATCTGTCGTACCTCGACCGGGCATGAATCCGAACTGGTTTTGTGTTATCTCACACTCTTCTCTCATTCTTCTCTCTATTATTCTTTCCCAGACTTTCATAGTATGTGACATGAGTTTTATTCCCCGGTAACTGCTGCAGTTTTGAACGTCTCCTTTGTTTTTAAAAATGGGGACCAGTATACTACTGCACCATTCCTCAGGTATTTGTTCTTCCTGCAACAATTTACCGAAAAATAAACTCAACCACTTCCATCCATCCGCACTCAGCAACTTCCACACTTCTACTGGTATTCCATCTGGGCCGACTGCCTTCCCATTCTTCATATTCCTAACAGCCATTTTTACTTCTTCCACACTAATTTCTCTCACTAAGCCCATATTCACTGGTGGGTTTTCAAGCATACCATTCCATTCATTCTCCTCATTCATCAATTTCTCAAAATACTCCTTCCATCGCTTCTTTATACTTTCATCGTCAGTCAAAATTTTTCCAGAATCATCTTTTATACATTTTACATGTGAAACATCTCTTCCATTCCTTTCTCTCGCTCTTGCAATTTGAAAAAGTCGTTTTTGACCTTCGGGGCTTTCAAGGGACCGATATAATTTATCTTGCGCCTCTGCCCTACAAATAGCAACTTCCTTCTTCGCTCTCTTCTTACATTCTTTATACGCCTCTCTCTTACTTTCTTTTATTGATTCATTCTGGTCTTCTACGCCCTGCCATTCTTTAAAGGCATTTTTCTTTTCTCTCAAAACTTCTCTAATACTTTCACTCCACCACCACCCATCCTTATCTATCATACGCTTCCCTTTTGTTTCTCCTAACACCTTCCTTGCCACACTTTGGATACAATCAGCCATTTCCTTCCAGCACTCATTCACACTCATTCCTTCCATATCACCCATCTCTATCATCTTGTTTACAAGTAGCTCTCTAAATTCACTTGCATACTCCTCCTTATGCAACAAATGCCACTTTATTTTGGGTGGGGGACGATCCTTATGTTTGTTGAGGCGAACAGTTAAGCAGATGTCAGCCAGCAGAATTCGGTGCTGGGATACTAAGTCTTCACCTGGAAGCACTTTGCAGTTTTTTACACTCTTGATTTGGTTCCGTCTTAACAGAAGATAGTCGATCTGTGTCGCGTGGTGGCCACTTTTATAAGTAATAAGATGCTGATCTCGTTTTTGGAACCACGTGTTTACTACAGCCAGGTCGAAAGCACATGCTGCTTGCAGAAGAACTTCCCCCTCACGGTTGCGCACTCCGTACCCCCATCCACCGTGTACTCTTTCATACCCGTCATTCACTCTCCCTACATGTCCATTAAAATCTCCTCCCATATAAACATCCTCACTCTCAGGTATTCCCATCATCATACAATCAAATTCCTCCCAAAACTTCTCTTTCACACTCTCTTCACAGTGTATTCCTCCCAAAACTTCTCTTTCACACTCTCTTCACAGAACGTGGTCTTAACTATACTACTAATATAGCTACAGTATGTCTCTACCACGTAAAGAAATTCTAGGGTTAAAGTAGATGTCTATGGGCCTCAGCAACTACTTACCATCAGGTGGACTGTGTGCTCGTCTGACATTGTTGTCCTATAAAAAAAGTTCACAAGTTGCACATAGTTTTGTACGTGGTAGAGCCATGCTGCAGCTGTATTAGTAATACCTATAGTTGTAGCACGAATGAGTCGGCTCGACCTAACGAAATACCAGCGATAAATAGCAGCTGAACGCTGCTGTGTTTGGCACGGCGAGTGTAGAGAACTGGAGAACCTTTTTATTTAAAAAGAGGCATGCCATCTTGGTCCTCCCTGGTGACAAGGCATCTGCATTTTCATTCGTTATCGAGAATTGATGTAGATGTCTATGGGACGCAGCAACCACTTGCTATCAGGTGGACTGTTTGCTCGTCTATCACCACTATCCTATAAAAACAAAAGTTCACCTGATGGTAAGTAGCTGCTTTGGTCCACACAAAACTTCCGTTCTCGATCAGAAAAAGTAGATGTGTTGTAAAACTTAGCTCAAAGGATTAACCCCGTCCCGTGTACTATATAAAGTTCATTTCTATAGTCTTACTGTTGTGTCTAAAATTCGGACAGTAAATATGTTAAGATGTGACTCGTTACCAGCAAAGAGGATGTCCGGTTCTCGCATTCGCATTCGAAAAACAGCAACATGTGAGAGCTTGGTCCTTACTCGGTCGAACCGACCCATTCATGCTGCAGCCATAATAGAAGTCCACCTTAAAATTATGTATTCTAAACGTTAATGACACGTGTAAAGATATGTGGCTAAAACAGAAACTTCTGTATTTTTTAAATTATTGTAACAAAAATACATAATATATGCAATTCATGAGTACAGTGCAAGATAAACCTGTATAAGATTAATCTGAACACTGCAGTGCGCCATCTTATCGAGCACAAAGATTTTGATATCATTTAGAGTAAGAAGGTTCGCTCGCTTCTATAAAATAAAATTTACGTGAGGATGAGTTGTGAATCTTTTGACGCGATCATAAAATAGCTAGGGACACTCAGTAGTAAGGATATTTTAAAATGAAAGGATAGTTACTATACATTCAGCTGTCGACAGCTGCAAGCTTACTGCACTAATGTCGGCATCAGGCAGTTTTATTTTTTTGGTTACAGTGCGAGGAGGGTCACAGTCCGCTCCATTTTATATAACGGGTTTGAAGCTTTGAGGATGAATGTAAATTGGTAGTTGCACGTATTAAGAGTTTATTACAGCGTATTTTCACAAACAAGTGAATTTTAGTTTTGTAACCTGTTTAGAAAATCATTCCATTATAACGTGAGTTGCAACTTTTTATAGTTCCGTGTTATTAATTTTGAGCAATATGTGAGCAATTCGTAATTTAAATAAATTAGGTTTATGATTAAGTGCCGATAAGGATGAAGTAAAAACTAAATAATGAAGTACCCGGATGACCGAGCTTTGCTCGGTTTTTTTTTGAAATTACATTTATAAATTACAAACTGATGAAACTTAAATAATATTTTTTGATCTTATTGACAGAATAGAAAACTGAACTGATTATTTGAATAAAAAATCATGCGTGCAATTAGTTTTATTAAAATTTTCGTATTTTTAAAAATTACTAAAAAAAGGGAGTGAAATAATAATTTCTCACAAAAGAAGGGAACTTGAAAAAAAAGGAAAAAAGCTAAGCTAAGAACTCCGATATCACGCCCGCCCGACATCCCACCTGAGCTATAACGATCGTTAGTGATCTGTCGAAATTTAGCTTTTTATATTGTAGCAGTTTTTTTATTGCCTGAAAACACGGACAAAAGGATATTTTCTAAAAATAAATTCTAGCTAGATCATCGATTTATTGCCCCCGAAACTCCCTGGACACTAAATTTTATGAAAATCGTTGGAGCCGTTTCCGAGATTCCGATTATCCGTATATATATACAAGAATTGCTCGTTTAAAGTTATAGGATAACTAACTAAGACTAACTTTAAACGCGATGCGCAAAAAAACAACTAAGCAAAAACATATCAATATGCTTAATTATTTTATTACATATATTTTATTTTATCAACTATTATCGATACTAGTACTATCAACAATATATTATTTTTTATATAAAAATGGTAACAAATGTGTCCGGATTAAACATACACACCAATAAACATATTATAAAAATGTAAATTGTTAAGCTTTAGATAATTATTTTCAGTTATTATTATATTTAGTTTATTGTTCCTCGGTGACGACTAGATGGCGTTGTTAGATTTATGCAACTTTTTGAATCGCGCTGTGGTTTCGTTAGGCTGTAAATTATAAGGCATTTAAAAATTATTATTTTTGTATGAATCGTTTTACGAGTAAATAGTTGCTTATATTGTACAAAGTGTCTTATTTCTTGCATAAGTAGCCTGCCGGAAATTTATTCATGGTCCTTCGAGCCGGATAGGCTAGGCGTGTTTTTTGTGTTATTGCTGCGTCAGTGGTACAGTATAGAGATGAGACATACTTGCAAAATTTAATACCAGGGCTTTTAAGTACGAGTATGGAAAAATACCAGGGTCGAAAACCAGGTTCTAAAAATACTTAAAAGTATTTTGTTGACGCGAGCGACGTGTCCAGCCGCGGTGTCAAAATTTGAAAATACTTGCATAGGAATTCGACCCGTATTGCATGTTATCCTATTATGAATACGGAGCAAAGTCGTATAAATGAAATAAAATACTTTGAAGTTCAAAGTATTTTTTATTCACAAATACGATTGAGTTTCTTATTTCTATTAAGATATGGATTATTTTCCTATGCAAGTATTTTCACGTATAGTATTCAAGTTATTCGAGCATCTGTCTTACAACATTTACTTTCATACTTGCAAGTATTTTTTGCTCGCGCCGTATTGTTAATGTCAATATAATAATATGAATGACTAGTTCGAGTCGGGCCACAATTACGAGTATTATGATTGAACGTTTTTTAATTTTTTGTTAACGAAATGAAATCTTACCTTCCTACTTTTTAAATCACATGCTTAGGACTATCTGCTAAATAATATTTAAGAATATATTATATTCTGTGGTTTTACAGTATTTCAGTATTCTCATTAAATTAACAGAAATATGTTTTCTCTGTACATGTTTGGTAAGGTTTGATACTCCAGATTTGTACGATATAATTACTTTACACATCTTGCATTCGGCTTTATTTTCTCCTTTGTCCAAAAAATGATCCCACGCCAAACTTTTCTTAGGAGCCATACTTATGGACAAGAACCTATGATCTATACACAAAAAACACTATTTAACGCTATTATTTACAGTTTAAACATCGTCATTTCCAACTAATAAACACAATAATGTTCAGTTTTATTTATTTACGTACTTAAACATTAATTAATAAAACTTTAAAAATTGTCTCTAAATTCAATAAACACGCAAAATAACTTATATATACATAAATTAGGTCACGGTCAGTAGGTTACGTACTCAGTTCACAATAACAACTGAATTTACAAAAAATCGAAACAAAACTTTTACTTCCTCGAACATAAACATAATTCTCTTATTTACGAATACGTAAAATACACGCAATAATGTCTCTTTTGTATACAGATATAAGGGTGAATGGTGCAAAATAGTCAAAAGAAATTTTATGAATAGCATGTTTAGGCAATTATGCTCCTTAATTAGTTACGTTTTAGTTAGCTTATTTGATTGACAAGTTCCCGATCCGATCGGATGGCATGTGCATTAAGTACCTACACAGATTTCCGTTCAAGCATTCGGCCTTCGTCGGAAATACTAGGGCTCGACAACCTACTCTCTGCGAGTCCCTCCCGCCAACGCGTCGAGCGAACCCCGCGTTGCTTTCGGTGTCAAAATTTGGAAATACTTTGAAATACTTGCATAGGAATACGACCCGTATTCTATGTTATCCTACTATGAACAAGGAGCAAAGTCGTATAAATAAAAAAATACTTTGAAGTTCAAAGTATTTTTTATTCACAAATACGATTGAGTTTCTTATTCCTATTAAGATATGGATCGTTTTCCTATGCAAGTATTTTCGTGTGTTGTGTTCAAGTTCTTCGAGCATCTGACTTACAACACATACTTTCATACTTGCAAGTATTTTTTGCCCGTACCAGGGCGCCGTACTTTGAAGCGAAAACCTGGTTTTAAAACCTGGTAGCGTAAATACGTCTCATCTCTAGTACAGTAGTACCACCCGTGTCGTCACTACTGGCAGTGGATTGCTGTCCAGAACATCCCCTCAGCGAGGCGCCACGAGCGGCGCCAAGGCAGTGGAGGAGCTGGGTGTCTACAACCCGGAGGAGCGACGGACGGGAAGCGGCAAGCAGCAGCGGTGGAGGTTGCGGAGCGCTAGAGGGCGCCACAGGTGCATTATAGCGAAGACAAGTGAGTGAGTGTGTGCGGTGATAAATTGTGAGTACATTTTTAAATATTATAATAGAAGAAATTAACTAGAAAATTAAACCTTATTTTAAAGATTAGTGGAACTTAGAAAAATTTAAGATAGTGAAGTAACTTAGAATAATTTCAATAATTTAGAACTTGTGATAGTTTTAAGTAAATATTGGTTGAGACGGCGAATCCACGCCCGATTTTAGTTAGAATTTAAAGTTAAAAAGACTTGTAAAATTTTGCTCATCTGTTTCTTGGACTTAGAAAAAATAGGATTGTAAAAATATTGACTTAGAAAAATAATTCAGTTGTTTAGAGTTTAACTTTGTCAATTAGAATAAATTCTGTTCTGTTCTATATTGATAAGAATTATAAGTGATTAAATTGTCAAATTAAAAAAAAAAAAAAAAAAAAATTTAAAATGGAGTCGTTTAATGACCTGCAGGAAGACATAAGGGCTAAAATGCTAAAAGTTAAGACTAATTTTAAAAAGTCTCCTAAGGATCGTTTGACGGTTGCTTATATTGAAACAAGGCTAGATAACTTGGAACAACAGTGGACTTTGTTTACAGACACTCATACTAAAATTATTAGTCAGGTTAAGCGAACTGATTTGTATAGTTCGGATTATCACAAAAATAGTGTGTATGATGAGGTAGAAGAATTATATGTTCAATTCAAGACTGAGTTAAAAGAAATGTTGTATAAATTAAAAACACTTGAGTCAGAAGTAAAGTCAAGTTCAAATAGTCAATGTGAGAGTTTAGAAAGACGTTTCAAGTTGCCTGAAATAAAAATACCTACCTTTTCCGGTAAGTACACAGAGTGGCAGACATTCAGAGATTTGTTTTTAGGGCTTGTGCATGAAAACAAGTCACTGGATGATGCCCAAAGATTTTATTATTTAAGGGGACATTTAACCGGGGAAGCCGAGCAACTATTACGCAACATTAAGGTGACGTCGGATAGTTATCAAGTTGCGTGGGAGAAATTAGATAGTATGTATAATAATAAAAGGTTTTTGGCGAACGGCATCTTGAAGCGTCTACTAAGTCAAAAAAGTTTGTCGTCTGAATCAGCATCTGAAATTAAAAACTTAATTAGTACAACTTCAGATTGTTTAGACTCAATAAAAAATATTGGTGTGGATGTTTCATCTTGGGATATCCTGATTATCCACATTATAAGCGCTAAATTAGATAAAGATACGCGAAAGGCATGGGAGTTAAAGGTATCTTCAGATCCAAGTGACGAATTACCCACGTTTCAACAATTTTCCAATTTTTTAATAGGGCGTTTTAGAGGTCTAGAAAATATCGATTCTAAGGTACATCACAGTGAGAAAAAATTTACTAAATCTTTTCATGTTGTTAAAAATAAACCGATTATATCGTGTGCGTATTGCAGTGCGGATCATAAAATAACTGCGTGCAAAAAATTCGGAAAAGAAAGTAATGAGAAACGACGTGAGTTCGTGTTAGATAAAAACTTATGTTTTATTTGTTTAAATAGCAACCATTCCGCTAAAATGTGTAAAAATATTGTCCGATGCCAAGTGTGTAAACGTCGACATCATTCTTTATTACATCCCAGTGGTGATTCTGGTTCTGGTAGTGCTGAAGTTGAGACGATTCATCAAACAACCTCGTCGACCAGTCGAAGGTCAACTGAGGAGGATACTGCTGCAAGCAGTAATAAGTTCTCTGTGCAAGCAGAAAGTTTAGATAAACAACTTGTGTCTTGTTTTTCGACAGGGAACTGTTCTAAAATGGTTTTATTAACTACAGCTGTGGTGCAAGCTGAGTCGAGAGACGGTACTTATTTCCCAGTTAGGGCCTTATTAGATCAGGGGTCGCAAGGTTCTTTTATTACCGAGGCTATGGTGCAGCAATTAGGTTTAAAAAGGCTTGCGGCCAAAAATACCGTAGTTGGTGTAGGTGGGGATAAAAGTGTGACTTCCAAGTCCACAGTGAAAATTAATTTAAGGTCGAGAGTTGATCCTAGGTTTCAAGTTAAGGTTAATGCACATGTCCTGAAGTCGGTTACGTCTCTTCTCCCAGTTGCGAAGACAACTAGGGTAAGATGGGAAAACCTGACTCTGGATGATCTGGCTGACCCTGAGTATCATACGCCTAATAAGATTGACATCTTATTAGGTGCGGAGATATACAGTCAAATTATTCAGGAAGGCATTAAAAGAAACCTCAACGGATCTCTCTTGGCGCAGGATACTGCTTTCGGTTGGATAATATCTGGGGTCTGTGAGGTAGATAGCACGTCAAATATCCATTCTCACATAACTGTGATGCATTCGTATCTGGAAGTGGACAATATGCTGAAGAGGTTTTG
This sequence comes from Parnassius smintheus behrii, assembly GCA_036936625.1. NCBI lineage: Eukaryota > Metazoa > Arthropoda > Insecta > Lepidoptera > Papilionidae > Parnassius > Parnassius smintheus. The sequence goes on from JAUPFT010000001.1 coordinate 51,902,576, forward strand.
GGAACTCGAAGCCGAACCACCTGTAACAAAAAAAAATGCTCACAGATGATGAAATTAAATGTGAGAAATTATTTGAGGATACTACGAAACGGGATGGAGACGGTCGGTTCATCGTAAGACTGCCGTTTCGTATGGCCAATCCGGACTGCATGCGTGGTGAGTTCAGGAAAATAGCTGAAAAAAGATTGAGAAATTTAGAATTAAAATTGCAAAAGAACATTAAGTTAAAAGAGGATTACACACAAGTTATAAGGGAGTATTTAAACTTAAATCATATGGTAAAAGTTACAGAGAAGGATAAATTTAAGGAAACAGCTATTTACTTACCACACCACGCAGTAGTCCGGGAAGATAAGGATACTACCAAGGTCCGAGTAGTGTTTGATGCCTCCTGTAAGGGAAGCAATGGGAAGTCATTGAATGATGATTTATTGATTGGGCCGCCACTGCAAGCCGAACTACGTCACATAATTATGCGCTGGAGACAATATAAAATATGTTTGGTGGCGGATGTGGTGAAAATGTACCGCCAAGTGTTGGTAAATCGGGAAGATACCCCATTTCAGAGGATTCTTTGGAGACATAGTCCTGAAAAGGAGCTTCAAGAGTTTGAATTACTTACCGTAACCTTTGGCACCGCATGTGCTCCATATTTAGCTGTGCGGTCACTGCAAGAATTAGCCTATAAGGAGTGTCAGAATAAGCCAGGAATTGCTAAAATTATTTTAAATGATTTTTACATGGATGATGTGATGACCGGGGCGGACAACCTAGAAGATGCTTATAAAATATATAAAGAGTTAACCGAAGTGTTAGCGAAAGGAGGGTTTCCGTTGCAAAAATGGAAAAGCAATTCTAAGGAAATATTAGCTAAAATATGGAAAGCAAAGGGTAATAAGGATGAGGAATTAAGGATTAAGATAGATGATACAACTAAGATTTTAGGACTTACCTGGGATCCGCGTGGTGACTTCTTCCGGTACTCTGTAGATCTTGCACCGCAGGAGGAACCTGTAACAAAAAGGAGAATCATATCTGATATATCCCGATTATTTGACCCACTCGGATGGTTAGCTCCTTGCATTATAGCAGCAAAAATACTCATACAGAAGCTGTGGTTAGCTGGTATTGGGTGGGATGAGCAAGTTCCTACTAATTTAATAAGTGAATGGATTACTTACCGTAAAAATTTAACTGCCTTACAGAATATTAAAATTCCACGCTGGATACACACGTGCAATAAATATCAGCGCGAGTTGTACGGATTTTCCGACGCTTCGAAGGTGGCTTATGCGGCTGTCGTGTATCTGCGAGTGGTAGATGAAGTGGGAAATGTTTACGTCTCGTTAGTTACAGCTAAAACAAAGGTAGCTCCCATAAAACAGGTGTCTATCCCTAGACTTGAGCTTTGTGGGGCCGTACTTTTGGCTAAGTTGATGGTTGAGGTAGCAGAAGTCATGAAGGTTGAAAGGGATCAGTTACATGCATTCACTGACAGTGAGGTGGTTTTAGCCTGGCTTAACAATCACCCAAGCCGGTGGAAGACCTTCGTGGCTAACCGAGTTTCTGAAATCCTACAGATTTTGGATACACATCACTGGTTCCATGTAGCCACTAAGAATAACCCTGCGGATTGTGCATCACGAGGTATTTCTCCGGTGGAACTATCAGAAATGGTTGTATGGTTTGAAGGCCCAGAGTTTCTAAAAAATAAGGTAATTATTTTTACAAAACCAAAACACCTGGTTACAAATCTTGAGCAGGTTAAAGTTCATACAGCGGTCGTTAACACAAGCTTGTGGCAAAGGTTTTCTTCATTCTCGAAGCTTGTTCGTGTGGTTGCTTATTGTCGACGTTGGTTAAGAATAAGAAAAGGTTCAAGTAGTAGGCCAAGTTCAGAAGCATTAGAGCGACAGGAAATTGAGGATTCGATAAGGGTCTGTATTAAAAAATGTCAAGAAGAAGGATTCTGGAAAGAGTTGGAAGAATTGCGAAAACACGGCATAATAGATAAGAAAAAGAAAAAGTTAAAGACATTAAATATATTTTTAGATTCGGAAGGTGTAATTAGAGTAGGTGGCCGGCTGGAAATGTCTTCGCTGTCATTTAACGAGAAACATCCGATTCTCATACCTAAAGAATCTTTCTTAAGCGGACTCTTAATTGCTGATGCTCACCAAAAAACCCTGCACGGAGGCCCGCAACTCATGATTACCTATTTGAGATCGAAGTACTGGATTGTGGGTGCGAAGGCTCTAATTAAAAAATATTATCGTGGCTGTGTCACTTGTACGCGTTACTCAAGCAGGTCCACATCTCAACTCATGGGACAGTTACCTTCCGCTCGTGTGACACCGAATAAGCCCTTTCTTGTCAGCGGAGTCGATTACGCAGGGCCTATTAATATAAGAATTTCAAAGGGTAGGGGTAACAAGTCTTACAAGGGATATATTGCTCTGTTCATTTGCATGTCGACCAGAGCCGTACATCTTGAAGTCGTGAGCGAGCTGTCTACTCAAGGGTTTATAGCCGCTTTTAAAAGGTTTGTCGCAAGACGAGGTAGGTGTGCTGAGTTATACAGCGATAATGGTACAAATTTTGTAGGCGCTGCTCGAGAGTTACTGTGTCTGTTCAACGAAGAAAAAACTAAATTTAAACCTGAACTGGCAGAGTATCTCGCGACCAATGGAACACAATGGAATTTTATTCCTCCTCGCGCTCCGAATTTCGGTGGACTATGGGAGGCAGGAATAAAGTCCACAAAGTTCCACCTCAAACGAGTAGTTGGAAACTCGACGTTGACGTATGAAGAGATGGCCACAGTATTATCTCAGATAGAGGCATGTCTTAATTCGAGGCCATTGTCTCGTGTAGGGGATCAAACCGAGGTCGTAGTTTTGACTCCTGGTCATTTCTTGGTGGGGGAACCACTCATAGTAGTTCCTGATGTAAATTATGAGTCGTCAAATATGTATACTTTGCGAAGATGGCAACTCCACCAGCGAATGATGCAGGACTTTTGGCGTCGATGGTCCCAGGATTACCTTCATCAGTTCCTTCAAAGGCATAAATGGGAATATCAGAACCCAGAACCATCAGTGGGTGATGTGGTTTTAGTAAAGGAGGACGATCTACCCCCGGCGCGATGGTTGCTAGGTAAGATCGAGCAAAAACATCCGGGACCCGATAAAATCACGCGAGTCGTCACAATACGTACCAAAAGTTCTTTAATTAAAAGACCTACTTCTAAGATAGCAATTTTACCTGTAACTAAATAAATTATTAGTTGCTGATTCGTTACAGTTTGGACAGTTGCATGGTGGGCGGTTTGAAGGACATTTCTCATTATGTCCTTGGTGGGCGGTATGTCCGGATTAAACATACACACCAATAAACATATTATAAAAATGTAAATTGTTAAGCTTTAGATAATTATTTTCAGTTATTATTATATTTAGTTTATTGTTCCTCGGTGACGACTAGATGGCGTTGTTAGATTTATGCAACTTTTTGAATCGCGCTGTGGTTTCGTTAGGCTGTAAATTATAAGGCATTTAAAAATTATTATTTTTGTATGAATCGTTTTACGAGTAAATAGTTGCTTATATTGTACAAAGTGTCTTATTTCTTGCATAAGTAGCCTGCCGGAAATTTATTCAAAATGAGTATATAGTCCACCTGATGGTAAGTGGATGCTGTGGCCCATTGACATCTATATTCTACCCTCAGTAAAAAGGGTCTCCGGTTCTCTACACACAACGTACGAAACACAGCAGCATTGAGTTGCTATTTTACGCTGGTGTTCTGAGATAGCGTGTTTCTTCCCGGGTCGAGCCGACCCATTCGCGCTACAACCATAATATAACTGCAGCGTGGCTCTACCACGTATATATAATAAAGATCCGATTTTTACAATTTTTTTACGTACATAGATAAGAAATTTTTAAATTATAATTTTTTATTAAACGTTGTTATTTCGAATGTATTATATTCGTATTTATGTAAGTATGTATACACTTTTAACTTTTGTATAACGGCTGCGTTGCCGCAGACCCGCAGACCACAACCGTAAGAACCAGGCGCCAGACCGTGACCGGGTAGCGGTCGCCATCAGCTTCGTCCGGTAAAAACTTGAACTACCTGTGTTAAGGGAAAGTTTCGCCTACAATTTTGAAATTTTATAAAAGCTAATTTTTCTATTCATGAATTAAATCAAAAAAGTAATTAAAATAATTAATATGTACTGGTGACATTAAAAAATTCTTAGAAAAAATTTAAGAAAAATTTATTTCTGGTTTAAAAATATGTTTGAAACTTTTTAACTGGCCGATGCTGGCCGATATTTTTATATTTATGATTATTTATATCTTTATATTTCATCCACGGCTATCGTAAAAGTAAATGGTAGACAGTTATGACATTCCTAAAAACAGGCAACAATGGACAAGTTGATTATCATGATCAACATTTTTGAGCATGCTATTTTTTATAGAGGAGGGGGGGCAAACGAGCATGCGGCTCACCTGATGGTAACTGACTACCGCCACCCATGAGCAACAGCAACACCAGGAGAATTGGAGGTGTGTTGCTGGCCTTTTACAGAGGAGTAAGCTCTTTTTGATTTCTTCTTCTTTTCGATTCGGTTGGAATTAATCAGAAAACTTCCTCGGAGCACTCCCAGTAGTCCCAGCAAACGGATACAACATCACTATGCAGCGCCAGTGAATCGAGGCGATCAGAAAGAACTATTCAGGAGTGAGATGATATCACATAAATTATGTAATTTTACAACAAAAATATCCCGGTAAAATTTGACAAATAGTTCTTTGGGACCACTTTAAACTAAAATTACAACGAACACTGAAATCACTAAAACTTGAAAAATATTCCAGATTTAGAAAATATATTTATAACAGAAAACCTTAGTAATAAGAGTTACGTGACAGGTATTACTACGGTTTTTTACTACGGGCCATTTTTTTAAAAACGACGTCTCAATTAATTAGCTCTATACTTGTATTAAAACAATGCGTATAGCATTGTTTTTATGGTAAAAAATAAATATATGATGAAAAACATGTTTCATACAATTTAATAAGTTGTGATTGTCAATACTAGGTACTCATGTAATTCTTCAGTTAAAAAATGTCGTTTTCGTGAAATAAATTTTTTAAACCATTTTGATGCCTGTTTTTTAATTTGCTTGTAATTACATCAGAAACCGTTGATATATCCTATATACTTTTTATTCGTAAGGTTAATCGTTCAAATTGTAGACTTTATCTATATAAATAAATAAAATTGATGTGTCTGTTTATAATGTAACTTTTTACTAAATGCATATGAACATATAACAAAAACACAATTTTTTAAATTTTTACCCGTTTATTCCGGCTGATCTCCGAAACGACTAGACCTATTTTGACGGGACTTTCACGAGCAAATAGTTAATGTTATAAGGAGTAACTTAGGCTACTTTTATTTTAGAAAAAAATTGTTCAGTGAAAAAAATTTAAACCCATAAAATGTAATCGTAAGAAATTCCACGCGGGTGAAGGCAACAGCTAGTTGAGAAATATAAATTTGGAAAGTTCTTTGAAGTAGGTAATGATAATTATGATTAGTTCAGTTCTTAGCAACAAAACTGTTAGCAATCTTATATTCTATTTATGACTTCAGTCTAATTTAAGATCGTGCATAAAATTAACCATCACTGTTATATCTTTGTACATAATGTAGTTTTGAAAGGTTATCAGTGTCGTTCGGTGGTTTGCAATTGACATTTTCCAATCACAAATCTATTGAGAGCAAAATTATTCATACACATATGTTATAAATTATAATATGTATATAATACAATATGTGATATATGGTGAACGTTTATTTTTCCTATATAAAAAATAAATAGTACCTTTTATTTACTTGGTGGAAGGACTACTTTACCTTAAAAGCATATTTAGGTAGGTACCCTCTTGCCTATAACTGTTAGCAATCAGAATTAAATTTATTGCTGTTTTCTAGTCCATAAGGTATGGAAAGCCAATATAATTATAGGCTGTTATACATTCTAATCGACATAGACCGACATAGCCCAACATAGCCCAACGGATTAGTAAGCTGAAGTGGCAATTGGCCGACCATATAGTTCGAAGAACCGAAAACGGATGGGGAAAAAAGGTTTCAATTAGCAGTCTCGTACCGGTAGGCGTAGTGTAGGGCGACCCCCACTAGATGGAGTGACGGACTGGTAAGACATGCAGGAAGTCGATGGATGCAGGTGGCTCAGGACCGTGCTTTGTGGCATTACTTGGGGGAGGCCAATGTTCAGCAGTGCACTTGTGAAAGGCTGTAATGATGATGATGATGCATTCTAACTTAATCGTCAGGGTCAGCGAATCTTTAGCATCCTATTTTAAAAGTGGGCTGTAGGTATCCATATATATATATATATATATATATATATATATATATATATATATATATATATAAATATATGGATACCTACATCATCATCATATTATAGACAAGGGGCAACGAGCAGGGAACCTTGAAAGTTTATGCTGACAAACGATTTTTTACGACGATAAGATTGGATATACCACGTTATTACCAACTTCTGGTACCAAGAAGCAGTATTTATGAAGCCTATAAACGGGTTAGGCCCAGCCTTAGAGAGGGTAATAAGGCAGCACCTATATTAGTTCTCAGAAATCAAAAATTTCCACAATGTTTTACAGCACTTCCGAGAACTTGGTAAATCTAAAATCCCGGGATGTAACAAATTTATGATAAGCTACTACAAGGTCTATTTAGTGCAAGAACCTACACCATACGGCCAGTTTTTTATTTAATACATTATTATTTTAAAATTAAAACAACTTTCCAAAACTATTTTTACTTTTTGTCTGATTTTTACATAGGATGGCTTCGCCTTAAATAATTTGACCGACACGGGCCGCTCGTATGTATATCCTACAGCTCGACTTACTTTCGATTTTGCATTTACACTGCGTGAGATGATCATGTTATTTTTAAAATTGTATAGCTTATACACAGTTAACAGTACAATAAATGTTGACACTAAATTTCAATCTCATTCGGAAAGGAAAAATAGGAATGAATGGAGAAAATCTTATACAGGATAGTGTAAACACCGTGGTCCCTGAAACCAGTGGTTTGGTTTCACTTATAGAACGTAAATTCAATGAAAATTAACAACATTTTTTTGGTAAAATCTCAATTTTTCCTCAATTCATCAAATTTTGCCTGTCCTATGCCAGGATGAAAGTATGAAGGAAAAGTTACATCACAGGTTATGTGTATCTATTGTGTTTTTATTGGAATGTTGTGTAGGTAGCTAGCGTGGGCGGTGATCTTTACAGTGATTACGTCACTCAGGCGCATAGGGTACTGGGTATCCATGAATTTACGGATGGTGTCGGACAGAAACTTTTTAAATTTTATGAAAGAAAATAGCGTTTTTTTAATTCATTGAATTTACGTTCTATAAGTGAAACCAAAACACTGGTTTCAAGGATGACGGTGCTTACACTAATACCCTGTTTACTATCAAACGAGCAATATTTGTAAGGTACGTGAGGATAATAAGCCTGGCGGAAGAAAGACAAAAACACAAATACGCCGCGTTTACAAAGGATACTGGGTTTGGATACCTATTGGAATAATTTTTATTAATATTATGTATGTACCGATGTACCGATTAGATCGATGAATAAAGAAATCTTAAGCTGCGCATATAGGAATTGTGTCTCACTTATAATATATTAAGAAAATATCAAACAAGCTCTGGCAATAATTAGGAACACTACCACTAATCTACCATAAATCAACCTAAAAAAAAACTAACGACACTACGCAATACTAAAATCTATTAAAATATTTACTATGTCACCTGTCAAAATGAGTCGATGAAGCAGCGTGTTTTTGACCTCTTTAATATGTACACATTTGATTGACTGATGAAGAGCTATCGTATCACAGAGTCATTTATGCAAACAAGGCTGTAGTTTTTGAGTTATATGAAAGTGACCATATTAATATAGAGGATACCTTGAAAATGAATCGTAGTTTTGGGGGCGTGGCTTATTCCTTTGTCAGTGAAGCTCACGGACGACTAAAGGAGTGTTAGAATGAAAGTGATGCAATGACTTCATAATACGCAAATTATGAGATAGTTATACCGAGCACACGCGCGGAAAAAAATTAAGTAAGCGCCAAACAATTTTTTTTTTAACAAAACTACGTTAAGGATTAATAAAATGGTTTATGAGAACTTAAATGATTATTTACTATGCTTTAAAAATAATTCCATGAACTTATTCGTAAAATTATTGTGGTGTCATGGAAAAATGTGACTAATTAGAGCCTACTTTGGAATTTTTTTCTATCGAGAAAATTTTATGATATCGTGTTTTCCTTTTATGTAATCCAAGTTCATATACTCAAAAATCATGCACCAAAATTTTGGTTTGTAATCTATAAAACTTTATATGTGAAATAGAAAAACCACCAAATTCCTGAGGTATCACCTTAACTGGATGACAATATTACCCCAACGTGCTATAATTAATATTTTATAAATAACTCTTTCGAAAGACTTTACATAATTACAATTATAAAAGATTACAGTAGTTGGTTTTTCCTTCTTAACCAAAATTATTTTGAAATAAATTCTGGCTTCGCTTTTTACTAGTTAGCCTAATCTTATTAAAAGCATGTCATGTTAATAAAAAGGGTGCATGCGGAACGCAGCCCATCTTGTTGCATTCCATAGTGAAGGGTATAATGGTATCGAGGAAGTGTGTGCTATAAAGAAATCATGCCGACCCGTTATCTAAAAATACATGTTATGGAGAACGGATATTTCGTAACAGCGATTCTTTACATGAAACTTACATGTTATTTGTAGATAAAATAGGTAGAACATTTTAAACTCACATACGATGGCCAGTATTGACTATTTAGAAAAGTTTAATGGCATGACATTAATTTAAAAAATATTTTAACGAGAAGGTATGTATGTACTCGTATGTGTATGATCGTCTGAGACTCGCTTCTCAATTTTTTATTCTAGTCTTTGTTATTTCGTTTTACGAATATATCTGTGACAAAAGTTCGAATTTTATTTGCCAATCTGTATAATAAATAATTTTCATAGATAACATAATATAACTAAAAGAAATAATAGAAATTTATATAAGCTTAAGTTACCCTTCTCCAAATTAAAATTAGTTTCAAACAGTCCTCACGTTATGTCAATAGAGATTTATAACCATTTACCGAATTCCATAAAAATCCTGGAAAATCCGGTGCAATTTAATAAGCAAATTAAATCATTTTCTATTAATAAATGTTATTATAATTTAAATGAATTTTTGACGATAAATAACGACTAAGTAAGAATACTTCGATTAGGTACATTGTATTTCAAATTAAATTAATTTATATAAAATAATATTGAATGTTGACAATATGATGTTTTATAATTTATGTTTAAAAATTTGATAATACGAAAATAACCCTCTAGTGTTGCTATGCCCTTGCAGGGCGTCACATGTACCTATCAAAATTGTACCATCTTAAATTTGTAATGTGACATGCAATAAACAATTTGAATTTGAAATTTGAATATTTTTTTTAACAACGAAAATTGCTTTTAACATTTAAAACAAACATAATGCACTCAACTAAACGATGAATTTACGAAGAAAAGTTTTAAGACGTGATATTAATGAAACTTGGCGTAAAATTATGTGCTGAGGAGTGATAGCTGATAATAACATGTTGTGTCTTGTGTTGTCTGTGTGTTGTGTTGTATATATAACCGATGTTGGCATTTTATTTACTAGCGCACTGTTCCTGTTATACTGTCACAATTAACCAATAAGGTAGTGGTTTAAATAGTAACTGTTTATTAAAAGATATTATAAAAACAAACAAATAGTACAAGAGCTAGACACAATAAAATTGTCACCAAATCAATTCTGGAAAAACTTAAAGAAATATAGGTATTAAACTAATAAATTAAGAAATAAAACAAACTTCTTTATAATTCGACACAGATAAATTGATTAAATAAAGTTTAAAATAATTGTGCAAATATTATATATTATTGCTTTGTAGGTATATATTATTATTTAAAAAAGATATTAAAAATTAGCAACTAATATTAAATTGCGTCAATGTAAGAAACGAAGTGAACAAAGTCATGTACACCGAAAAGGCAAATAAAAAAAGAACAGTATGTAACTTTTAAACGATAAAAATATAAATTATTTATAGAAAAAAATATTATTCCAACATAATTCCAATACTTTAATCTTCAACATCTTCCGGAAGCTGTCGACTTCTCAGAACATATTTTTCATCATCATCATCATCATCATTATATCATTATCACAAGTCCACGGCTGAACATAAACTTTCACCAAGAAATGTCACAAAGTACGGTCCTGATCCACCTACAATTCGCCTACCGATACGAGGCTGTGACTCGAGAATCAAAAGGTTCTCGAGTGGCAGCCTCGTATCGGTAAGTGCTTACTGCGTGTGAACAGGTGGTGACAAGTGATAAGTGTGAATGGAATACCCACTAAGCACTTGCTATTTATCAGTTGCACTTGCCACTCGCACTTGTCACTTCTCAAAATGTAAACCGGGCCTTAATCGCCATGCTTTATAATCGGGTTAAAAAAAACGGCTATAGCACCCGACTCGGTTACTTTCGGTCGCCGGTCTAGTCATTTTATTTATGGCACAAAGGGTTGGTTATAGAATTTGCTACGAGCAATAAGATTTTTCTGGCTTTTTTATAGTCTTATTTCACGACACCAACAGGACGAAACGTGATGGATTCCATTACACCGTAGACCGGGACTTAAAATAGTGCTACAAGAGTGTGCGCTCATGCGCTTACACAGACGCATTCATTCGCATTCATCATTCATCATAACCAATTGGAGCTTAAGGGGAAATATAACCTCAAATAGCTTAGCAAGATCCTCCGTTATGCCGAAAATATTGCAGCATTAATTTTGAAATAAATATATAGTAAAGTTGAGGATTGATGTTAAGGATTATGTTAACATCAATCCTCAACTTTACTATACTATATAAAACACGATTCCGTAAAATTTTCTCGATAGAAAAAAAAATCCAAAATTACCTCCAAAATAAACAATAAACCGCTGTTATTCATAAAATACTTTAAATAAGATCATGAAACTTTGCATACTAACTGAACTAACTATAACGCAGTGCTTATGTTATTTACTTTTTTTAAAATACCATTATTTTCTCTGTAAAAAGAAATTACCTAAACTATCGGCCTCTTGAAGCGTAATTCCTGCCGCCCGTTCAGTTTCGCTTCGGCCTTTGAAGGGGGAGGTTGTGTCGCTTACGATCAGAATACACATTACGCAACAGGACGACGTAAAATTAAAATGGGAAATAACCGTAATAAAAATAAGAAGCGACTGGCTTGGCGTTAATAAACAGGCATAAATATGATAAATCTAATGAAATAAGTGTCTAACGACCTATCTACTTACAGTATTAGTGATTACAAACATGTCGGTACATAGCATACGACGCGCGGGCAAGTGGGGACGAAATTAGAATTTGAGCTGACTTACTATATCCTCTTAATGATAACGGTAATGATTAGGTATATCAACCCCCTCACCTCTTTCTGCCGTTAGGCTGCAGTGTGTGCAGTACTGTATTGTTCTTAAGGTTAGTAATTACAGTTTGTGAGGCATTTTATCTTATTCCCCAGAGCTGGCTTTCTTTGTTTGAAGTTGGTTGCAGTTATGAAACGGTTGCAGTAGTCACTTACCATCATAGACTGTGAGTTAGTTTGTCACTTTACTTTTAATAAAAAATCCTGAAGAGACAATCACAGAATGGTTGCTTGTGCTGACATTTCAAGTTAGAACTTCCCCCAAGACGTTCAGCAAATTCGATCTTCGGCAAATTGTAAATAAGACCGGTACAGATGACTCCAAGCTACCACTTAGTCTTGCATATGTGGACCATAAGAAAGCCTTTGATTCCATCGAAATTTGGGTGGTACTGCAGCCCCTTGTGCGGTGCCTAGTTGACTGTCAGTATATCGAAGTGCGGAAGTGAACAGTACGGCTACGATGGCTATCCGAGTACAGAACCAGAGTTCGAGACCTATCCAAATACGGAAAGATGTAAGACAGGGTGACGTTATATCCCCGAAACTCTTCACCGCTGTATTGGAAGACGTTTTCAAACTACTGGACTGCAAAAGGCACAACACACAAAAGGAGATGTCTGTGGGCCGCAGCATCCACTTAACATTGGGTGGGCTGTGTGTACATTTGACACCTTACTTCTATAAAAAAAAAACTTCATTAAATATACTACTATCGTGCATACTTTTCGTATTTCCGTAAACAATGGTTTAGTTGATGAGGAGTCACATGACTCTAATGAAAATACCACTTTAAAGCTAAGTATTTCGCAAAAAGACCCCTGAATCGAAAAAATTTTGATCCATATCCCCAAATATTTTTGAAAGTCCTATCAAACGACACCCCACACGATAGAATATACGGGTTAAAAATCCTACCCATTTACCTGTATAGGGGGTTCCCAAAATAAAAATGTTCATCTATATTTTATTTCACAATTTTGTAGATGTCATTAATATCTTTATTTATGTCAAATTACAGCTTTGTAGCATCTAAGATCTATGATTACTCATAGATCGAGATAGGACAGTCGGGTGGATAGACTGGGGAAAACTATAGGGTGCTTTGTTATGTAACTACGGTACCATAAAAACGACATAATATGATAAACGAAATTTTAATATCTTACGTAGCAAAACATAGTAATTTTATCCTTTCGTCCGATAATAATTTAAATACCATACATATACAAATCGATCTTATATAAAAAGTCGTTAAAAAGGTATTAAATATTGTATACAAGTAATTGTAATTTAAAATCTATCCACAGGTTTTATTCAATAGTTTAGTAAATATGCGAACATAGGTACTAGCGTTAAGCGTAGGTAATTTCATCGCTGTATTAAATTGCGCGAATTGCAATCTTATATTTCACAAACTATTTGTACAAAATGCCACGAGCGCGTTTTAAAGCAACGTAATATCACAGTATTGTCTTTATTATACTGTGGTAATATTGTGGATGGTAAGAAAACGTTATTGCATGTGTTAATAACCGAGTTCAAAAAAACGAGAAGGCTATGCTTATTCGACGAGTATGTTTATTTATGTGTGTTCACTGATTTCTCGTAAAAGGTCCATCGTGGTAGGGCCATGTTGCAGTTATATTAGTAGTATAATTGTAGCACGAATGGGTCCGCTCGACCGGGGAAGGACCACGCTCTTACAGAAAACCAGCGTGAAATAGTAGTTTATGTTGCTGTAATTCGTATGTTGAGTGTAGAGAACTTGAGACCCTTTTTATTGGAGACCCTTTTTACTGGAAACGAGGCATTCCATCTTAGTCCTCACGGGTGAAAACGCATCCGCATTTTGATTTGTAATCGAGGATAGATGTAGATGTCTATGGGCCGCAGCAACCACTTACCATCAGGTGGACTATGTGCTCGTTTGTCACCCTCTCCTATAAAGAAACCGATTTAAATAATTCTTTTTTCATTAAATAGTATAAACTAGAGCTTGTCCTATATAAATTCAAAGAAAAAATAGTAGACCTCAAACTGGTGATATCCTTTAGACCTCTCTAAAAAAGTAAAAGCAGTCATTAAAAGTAAGAAAAAAGTAATTTCCACATATCAGCTTCTGAAAGCGAGGCGTTACTCGTAATACGAGTATTTCGAAACAATTGCAACGACTTCATTTTAATTAATTAGAAATCATTTTAATTTTTTTACATTTTAAAGTTTGTGTGTGTTGTTATTTGGTAGAGCCACGCTGTAGCTAAAATCAAAACACCTAAAATTCTCCCGTGAGTATCGTGGGAGGCAATAGAATGTAATGAAACGGTAATAGCCAGGATATGGGCACAAGTATCTTAATGATAACAGCTCAAGTAATTAAAATAGCGGTTGCCGATCTATACGTGCTAGAGCCACGCTGCAGCCATATTATGGATGTATCACGAATGGATCGGCTCGACCGGGGAAGGAACACGCTCTCACAGAATACCAGCGTAAGATAGAGCTTAATAATGCTGTATTTCGTATGGTGAGTGTAGAGATTTGGAGACCCTTTTTTACTTGAAAGAGGCATTCCATCACAGCCCTTAGGGGTGGCAACACATCTGCGTTTTGATTCTTAATCAAGGATAAATGTAGATGTCAATGGACCACAGCATCCACTTGCCATCAGGTGGACTGTGTGCTCGCTTGTCACTCTTATTCTCTTAAGAACTATAGCTTAATTAAAACTACTTTTACGGATTTTATCGCGTTTATTTTTACTTTTAATTACTTTTACTTTTAATTCCCAGCACCCATGGTCTCGGGGGACTGAGATGACTGACGTCCCGATGTCATTGTTAAACCCGGAGTACCTTCAGCGTTTTTAATTATTGTTTATGGTCCGATCTATGCAAAATGAACTGATTATGGTTTGAGGTCTTGCAGTGGTATGCTTGGGTTTAGTTCTAATTTTATTGATTATAGGATCCCAAGCAGGTGGTAGTACCCAGCCTCCTTCTCTATTGAAATTAGGATGTTTTTTAATTTCAATAGCCTCACGTATCATCCTTGATAGGAATCGGTGTTCTTTCGCGAGGATTTGTGGTCTATCAAATCTGATGAAATGGTTGGGGCCGTCTAGGACATGATCACAAACTGCAGACTTCCCGGAACGTTGATGCTTCACATCAGCTATATGTTCTTTTACGCGGGTCCTAATTGATCTTTTTGTTTGTCCTATATAAGAGAGACCACATTCACAATCAAGCTTGTACACTCCTGCATCTTGTAGAGGAATATAACACTTGACGGATGGTAGGAACTGACTAATCTTCTTCGGCGGCTTGTAGAATGTTCTAATAGAAGCTCGCTTCAAGATATAGCCAATCTTGTCTGTGACACCTCTCAGGGGTGCTAGAAAGCGCCCGAAACGTCGGGAATTAAAAGTAAAAGTAATTAAAAGTAAAAATAAACGCGATAAAATCCGTAAAAGTAGTTTTAATTATGTGTAGTGTTCGCGTAAATATAAGAAATCATTAACTATAGCTTAGTTAACTATAACTTATAGTTATACTGGATTTAAATAACAAGCTTGATTAAAAGAGAATTAACAATACCAGATTAATAAATTAGAAAATTAATATGTAAGTAATTAAGAACGATTATAGTTATATTAACTAACTTACTAACTGGATAGGATCTGTTAAGGTGATGCTATTTAGATTTAAGCTAGTCAAAGACCATATATTTTATCAATTTTTTAAATCTTTAAGTTTTTGGTTAAAATATAATTTCCTCTTTTCATTGCTCCCTATCTGTTCGTAAAGTTTCATCACAATCGCTTTATCCATTCCGAAGATAACTCAAATAATTTAAAATGGTTATTTATGTCTTGATAGCCTGCAAATAACCCTCTAAGCTAAATAGAAGCCATTTGTTCAGATATTACAGATAGACGCTTTCATTTTGTTTATATGTATATTATAGATTTATTTATGTGACACGTTTCTCGAAAATATTATATGTCTATTGTAAATCACTCACACACACACACACACACACACACACACACACACACACACACACACACACACACACACACACACACAATCATATTACTGTTAAACGTAGGCACCTCACAGGCCGTTTTTAAAATCGACAGGTTTGACGGCTTCAGAGGCCATCACTGTATTATGCCACTTACACACTGCTTGTCGATAAGTCTGTCATGTGTCGAGTGTTAATATTTTACAATCTTTAAGAGATTACGAGATTATTTAAAAGTAAAGTGTGACAAACGAACACAGACCTGATGGTAAGTAAATACTGTGGCCCATAGAACACGTACATTTATCTTCGATTAAGGTGGTGGATGATTGAATGAAGGAGATTTCTATAGACTTCTGAAGTTTTTTGGTTTTCTTTTGTATTTTGAAGTCGGCTTTAACATTTTTTAAACGTAAATTTTTTGGCTTATACATCTATTATATAAAAATGGAGGAAGAAAAGATAACAATATACGCGTGGACATTTTATGCACATTAATTTTCAAATGAATATGAAAACAAGTAATGAATATTGCGTTACTAGTATTTCTAATAACTACCTACGAATATAGCTATATACCGTAATATTATCATATAAAAGCTGTTTATAACTGTCTTACTATAAATATGATAATAATGTAACTACTAATAATGTATATTACTATATCATTACTGATATTACTATAATTATTATCACGGCTTCTACCATCTTACTGCGACTTATACAGGGCTATTAGGGAAGCTTTAAAGGTAGTGCCAGTAGTCGAGGATTTAACATAATAGTCGACAGATGGACTCGAAACTAGGTACGTTTTAATATTCGTATTCCCAACCATTATGCTACTGTTGTTTTGAAGTGACATCATCTTCATCATTACAGCTCCATGACTTCATTTCTGAACGTAGACCTTCCCAAGGTATGCCAAAAAGCTGGGTCTTGGGCAACTTGCATCCACAGATGTTCTGCATTCTGCCGACATTTTTGCCTCTTACCAAGTCGATACTCCATCTAGTGGTGGTCCATGTCAATGCACATTAACAGACTTCACATTATCTCTTCAAAATATTCATCACTTCTCAGATATGCAGGTTTCCTCACGATGTATTCTTTCACAGACCAGCACGTTGGAAATCAGCACTTAAAATTACAAATAAAAATTTCATAATAAAAATATTAATCACTTCGCAACCTACTCTACCTACTTACCCCTTTCACAACTAGGTTGCGAAGTGATTAATATTTTTATTATAATGGATTTCCGCAAAGTACCGCCTGATTCTATCAAAAATTTCATAGCAGCCAACATGGGTCGAATTCGGCTTTCTTTCGTAGGTACTTCGAAAGTGAGCTCTTAGTTAACCCAGTTTTCATTTATCTAAAACGCAGTGCAACACATAATATCGGTAAATGAGCTTATAACAACTGCGGCTTTGTAATTGAATCAGCTAGAACATTATTCAACAGCACTCCTATGTAAAAATATATCAAAAATAGTCTCAATATATCATGTTCATGACTTCATGACAACACGTTACACGTAGTAGCAAGCGCCAGTTATATTACATCATTGTTTATTGAAGTTGTTCGTTTAATAATACTTAAAACAGTTTTTGAAACAATGTGTTTTCGTGTAGCTAGTGCCAATTCGGAAATCGATAGTGTACAAACTGAAATGCGGCCGGCAGTTACATGTGCCTTGTCTTGTGGATGTAGTGGTGGCCTAATCCATACCCCTGTCCTAAATTACATTTAATAATACCAGAAACATTATAACACTTCCGATAGTCGTAAACATTTGGTTTACCGTTATCTTTACCGTTACTTATGAAAATCCACTGCTGAACATAGCCCTCCCCCATAGACCTCACAAGGAAGATATTTGCCATATTTGCCACGCTTGGCAAGCGAGTTGGCAACCGTAGATTTTTATATTTAGTCGTTATTAGGAAGGCGCTGATGCTCATCTCCTGATTTGTTTCCCTTTATCGCATCTTACGATATATGAGGATGATAGGGATGATAATATGGAGTAGGAGATAATCTTACACCGTCACTACACGGTTCGTGTCATCCAAGTCACGTTAGCCGTGGTAGCTAAGAGCATAAGGCACACATCATGAGAAAACCACCGTATATGAAAAATAAAAAAAACATTGCGAAGCATGAAATTAAAAAAATACTATACGTGTTAGAACTACGTTGCAGGGTGTTGTTGCTGCAGATTGAATGGATTGGTTAGATCAAAGAAGGGCTACGTTTTCATTGTACGCTCATTTGTTAACATTTCAACCTTACTTCTACAAAAAGGGCATATTATGAAGTTCACAAAGAAGTACTGGGGCAGTGCGACTAAATTCCTTGTCCTATTATAACCCTCTCAAATTTAAGAGGAGGGCTGTTTCCAGCTGATGGACGTAATACAACTATATATTACTCAAATTTTTCCTTTTTACTGTATATCCTATAATATGATGTTTATATCAAAATCTAACGAGAGCGCTTAACGCCTCAGTCATAAAGGTCATGACCATAGGTGCTGCAAAGCGTTTTAAACGTAAGGAATTAAACGTAAATTAAAATTAAACGCGTCAAAACCGTAAAATTAGCTTCATTTAACCTTTTCTTTGTTTACTGCCAAAAAACTGCTAAATGTTTAAATATAACTAAGAAATTGACACAACGTTGACAAAAGTTGTTCTTTGTTGTTCTCAATTTTTACGCTTGCATGATTTTACGTTCAAATACGAGTTAGGTACATTTGAAACTTCATTATATTGACCGATATATTCACGTTCCGGCCCTGAGTGAGATTAATGTGCTTTGTTTTGTATCTTAACAACAAACGTTTCCGTAATGAAAATTAATGCATCGCGTATTCAAAAAAAAACCTGTCACCATGTGTTAAATTTGTGGATTACGTACTAGGACAAGGTTCTTTTTCTCTCATTGTGAGACAGGTTATTGTATACACAATATTCCGCAGAAGAAGTGTTCAGAATTCAGATATACTGCAGATTAAACATTTTTAATAGTTTAATATCTGCTTAATCTTTGTGCCGTGGTAGCTCAGATGGTTAACGCTCGTTGTAAATATAACAGAACGCGAGTAACTCGGGTTCGTTCCCCACCGGCACCAATGAAATTGTTAATTGCTATTTTAAGTGCTGATTTACCACGTGCTCAGCGATGAAGAAAAACATCGTGAGGAAACCTGCATGTCTGAGGATAAGAAAAAAAAATATTTCGAAGATATGTGAAGTTCGCCAACACGCTTTGGGGCAGCGCGGCGGACACTTCCTTGCCCTAAATCCCTTTCAGAAATGAGGGGAGGCCTGTGTCCAGGACGTATATAGGCTGTAACTTTACTTTACTTTTTAATCTTTGTGTATGTAATTCGTCTGTCCGTGTATATGTGACTGAACTGAGCTTTTAAACGTCTGGGTCGATTCTGATGAAAGAATGTGTGTGATAAAGTTGATTCGTGAATGGTTTAAGAGTCGTAATTGGGCCCTTTCGGTGGCGCTATAGTAGAATAGCTCGTAGTTTAATAAAGCCTTCTCGCCTCGTTCGTAAGCTTTACCACACGCGAGCAAACCGAGTTGAATGTGTTCCAATGGAAATGAAAATGCTTATAACAATTTTAATTGCTGATTTATCATGTGATCGGCGGTGAAGAAAGAGATTGCGGGAAATAAAATATTTCCAGGGCATGCAAAGTCCGTAAAAATGCACTGGAGAAGCACGGCAAACCTGCCAGAAATGAGAAATGAACTCTTGTCTAGCCGTAGCAATATTTTAAAAATTTTTGAAGCCCCTTTTAAATAAAATTTTATACTGGATGACCTATTTTACCGTCTGTAAAAAATAGGATGTAACATGTGGACGGAGAAGAAGCCTATGGCACTGATATTGCGAAGTGACGAGATCTAAGATAATATTCCACAATAATATTCCACAACTATCACACACAACGCCATCTAGTCCCAAGCTAAGCAGAGCTTGTTTTATGGGTACTAGACAACTGATAAACATACTTATATATTTCTAAATCTATACTCTATACATATAATAAAACAGTAACGAAAAAAAAACTGTACATTGAGTATTTTCGAGAAAAAATAAGTGGCTTTTGTTAGAAAAACGTAACTGATGACAAAAAGTGACTTTTTAGAATTTTTGTCTGTTTGTCTGTTTGTTTGTGTGTATGGTACGGCTTCACGCCAAAACTACTGAATAGATTGAATTGAAATTCAGCAAAAATGTTCTTTGTAAACCAAGGAAGGCTTTAGGCTACATATTATCACGCCGTATGTTATAGGGGGTAAGCAGTATTGATTTTAAAAGGTTTTTCTCTGTAATTGAATGCACAAAATAATTGAATGCACAAAATGATATGTTATTAGTTAAAATAAAAATAAAAATTTAACTCTGGGAACATAATAATCACGCTATTTTTATAAAGGAGCGGGGCAGTAATATTATAAATTGCAAGGGAACAGCTATTTAACAATATGTCGACCGTCAAAAATGTTTACCGCATTAAATGGTGCAAGTTTAAATCCCATAATATTGTTTTGAAAAATCGTTCAATTTTTGTTTAATTTTTGCACTTTTTATTTGCATTAGGAAATCCGGGAACTTTACATGTCCTATCTGATTGTATGGAGAGTTTCACACCAATATTACTAAACAGATTGATTGGTGGTACAACAAGTTACACTATCATGAAGTCAAGTCAAACTTTTGGTTCTATGTTATCATCCTATAGAAACGGGGGTTACCTTTTTTGTCTGTGTTGGTTGATGTGTTTAATTTTCCTACGAATTATTATTATTTTTCTACTATTACGTACTTATTCGATAACTTTTCATTATTTTGAATACTGTTGGTATCGGATTAAGAAGGAATCTAGCTATGCCTTTTATAAAAATATCAAATAGTGTCGAAACTCAAGCGTTTTTAAGATGCGCAGGTTAGTTAGTAGTAGCAGTAGTTTCTCTCGAACCCACGCAGAGCTTTAACAACGGCTAGGTGCTAACCGTGAGCGTAATGCTCTAAGTTTGTCCGCAGAAACTAGCACGCAGCGCCAATTACGACTAGAATTTAAACGAGTCCGCACTATTGCTTCTCGATCTCAGGAAAGTGTGGAACAACGAGAAATGCTTTTAGCTATCGATCGGGATCATCATTCTTTGTCTCGCGCATCCGAAACGGTTACACAGAGGGATCATAGGTTGAGTTTTCAGAATATCCGCTCTGAGACTGCTCGATCACTTGAGAGCAGTCAGGAGCGTGAGATACGACTTGCACGCGACCGAGAACGTGGGCAAAGCCAAAGGTACAGCTATAGTTATTTGAAGATCTGGAACACCTGTTGTGGAACTCCAAAACCCAGCGACAATATAACATATATAGGAATGACGCCTTAGCAAAAGTTGTTTAATCTGACGGGCATTTCGTGTTGACTTACAAAAATGAAAGATCTGGAACGTCTCGAATCGTCTCGCACATGACGTTGTTTTCCCGTCCCCGGGCTCTTAGAATTCGAAAACAGACGTTTTAGATCTTCGATTTTGACGACCCCGTTGTCGCTGGCGTAAGCAACATCATCCGCGTACAAAGTCGCGGGCAGCAGCTAGTACATAAATATTATAGATAAATTACACCCAGACACAGAACAAATGATCGTGCTCATCACACAAATATTTGTCCTGGGTGGGAATCGAACTCACGACCTCCAGCATAGCAGTCAGGGTCACTGACCACTAGACCAACAGGCCAGTCAAATTTAGATGCCTACTAAATTTATTGTTTTATTACCGTTCGTAAAGTAGGGTGGGTATGATTTAAATTTTGATAGAGTTTAATTAATTTATTTAATTTAAAATGTTTTCTTTAATTTTTTGTAATATATATATATATATATATATATATATATATATATATATATATATTGATTTAGTAGTTTAGAAGTTTTATATATATAACAATATATATATATATATATATATATATATATATATATATATATATATATATATATTAAAAAATACTCGAGCAACATTGACGACATTATTGATTTATTTAACTGAATTATTATTATTCTTTTTTTCTGTGGGCCTGTAATCATTCTTATCTTGAAGAAAACTGTTTTGCATCATTATTTGTGATACACATTTTGAGTATTTACGTTTGCTACTAAGCTACTTATACCTAGGCTCTATATCGTAAAAAGAACTTTTATTTATTATAAAACCATTAAAACCTCAAATGTTTACATGGAAAAGACTCGTTGGTATCGACCATCTTCATATTATATGGTTGCAAAATAACAGTGACGCAATATGGTCGCTTTTGTACAAGTATTCCCGATAAAGGTTGCAAAAGTGCACACGCATCATAAAGAGTTCAGTACATCGTTACTTTAATATTTAAATTGTGTTGATTACGACAACTTATAAGGCTTTCAGTTAATAAAAAATTATTAAATATCTAGATAAAATGCAGGAATTTTATCTAGATAGAAATTCATTGCTATGCAGATGACAGCACTGGTGATGCTCTGTACACCGGCCGAGCCAATATTTCTCGGGAAAACGTCTCCGAGTACCGGGACAAACTTGTGTCTGAAGTCGAGTCTTTGCTGAACAGACTCTCGGATTGGGGGCAACTAAATCTAGTCCAGTTACCCCCTGAAGACACAAGTTTGCGCGTTAACCGCTAAAAAGAACCCCTTTGTCGTATCTCCTCAGTTTCAAGGCACTCCCCTTGTTGCCTCAGCCAGTATCGGAATCCTCGGCGTCGACATATCAAGTGACGTGCAGTTTCGTGGTCACTTGGAAGAGAAGGCCAAATTGGCCTCTATAAAGCTTAGCGTGCTCAGCAGAGCGGGACAGTATTTCAAGCCGGCACACCGCCTGCAACTTTACAAGGCGCAGGGTATCCCCAGTACCAGCTCCTTCCACTTGACCGCATCCAGCGCAGAGCGGCTCGAATCGTCGACGACCGAGTGCTTTCCGATCGGCTCGATTCACTGGCGCTGCGAAGAGATTTTGCATCTCTTTGCATTTTCTTTCGCATATTATACCATGGAGAGTGCTCTGAGGAATTGTTCGAATTAATCGCAGCCGCCAAATTTCGTGAACGCACTACGCGGCAAACGTCCTGATGCCGTCCACACCATCTGGATGCTTGGCGGTCCACCACTGTACGTTTTAACAGGAGTTTTCTTCCGCGTACAATCTCTCTGTGGAATAGTTTACCCCCGGCGATTTTTCCGAACCGATACGACCTGGGGACCTTCAAGAAAAGAGCTTACTCCTTTCTAAAGGGCCGGCAACGCACCTGCAATTCCCCTGGTGTTGCGGTTGATCTTCGGCGGCGGTAGTCACTTAACATCAGGTGAGCCGCATGCTCGTTTGTCCCCTCTTCTATAAAAAAAAAGTGGCAGCGTAATAAAATCAACAGGTGTAATCGGGTTAAGATTCATTGTAATTAAAAGTAGAGAATAGATTACTTAACAAAAGAACAACACGTTTATACTATATTTAGCCATACATATATCTATTAATTATCATACTAATATAGTTAATATACGTAATCTATAAGAATTACTTAGGTACTCTTTACTCGTGGACGTAATCTTAAAATATATCTTTTTAAATACTTAATAAAATTATTTATTACTAGCTGGCCAGGCAGACGTCGCGTCGTTCTGCCTGACCCAACGACCCTTTGTCCTATAAAAATCCTTAAATTCGCAATAAAAAATATCAAGGGTAACTTATCGGTAAAAAACTATTATATCTCTCAAATTGAATTGGAGCATGCAATTCACATTTTGAAAAATTCTTTGAAATCAGTTTAGGAGCTTAACGCAGACAAACAGTGTGACACGTAATTTTTATATATCCTATACTATTAAACGAGCAATTCTTGTATATATGTATATATATATATAATCGGGATCTCGGAAACGGCTCCAACGATTTTCATAAAATTTAGTGTCCAGGGAGTTTCGGGGATAATAAATCGATCTAGCTAAGATTTATTTTTAGAAAATGTCTTTTTGTCCGTGTTTTAGGCAATTAAAAACTGCTACAATATAGTTAGAATAAGAAGGTAAATTTTGACAGTTTGGTAATGATTATAAATAGCTTATTGGTATAATGGGCGGTCACAAAATCGTAAAACCCCGGTTCGAGCCCAGACCGACCGACCGACTTTTTTATTTTTTTTTTCAAGTTTCTTTCTTTTTTGAGAAAATATATTTTTTTCGAGCCCTTTTTTTAGTATTTTTTAAAAACACGAAAATTTAAATAAAAATAATTGCACTCATGATTTTTTATTCAAATAACCAGTTCAGTTTTTTCTGTTATGTCGCTAAGATCAAAAAATATTATTTATAATTCATCAGTATGTAATTTGTATCTAAATATAATTTCCAAAACACACGAATTAAAAAAATCGAGTGAAAAATACCGAGCAAAGCTCGGTCAACCGGGTACTTATATTATATGTATAAAGAATTATAGGATATTTTTTATTAATAAATTTCAACGTTACGAATAATTGACTCCGATTCCTAAACGATAGCTTCATCAAACATTAAATTATAGTGCATGAAAAATTAAAAAAAAAGTTAAAGATTCCTCGACGTGCGAACGCTAATTTGTTATCTGTGGCATACTGTAATATTAATAGGCATTTTAAAATAGCCACATCCTGTTCGCAATTATGCTGTCTACATTCAGTTAGATTTCTACATTGATTTATTTAATAAAAAAACTTCGTACCTATATTTTTATTAATTAATTTAGTGAAAGTTGATGTTCTCAAGGAATATTAATTTACCTGTAAGTGACATAATATGTTTTATTATCAGGAAGTTTTGTTATCAGGGAGATGCTGTTGCTCATATCCTGTTTTAGTTTTTCTATCTCTTGCGACACTCGCGGGACGGTATGGGATAGTACAGTGCCACAGAGCATACATAAACATAGCTTGCATATGTATACTCTAAGTGTATTACTCTTTTTACACGGTCAATATAGAATGTATAAACGTGTAGATAAGCGCTGTAGGACTGCAGGTTCGAATTTGGCACGGAACAAAAGTTTGAATATCCTAAAATAATTGCTTCAGGTCTATTGTGTTCTTGTGTAATTTATATATGTAACATAACTATCTTCATTTAAAGAAAAAATATGTTTTGTTTATACAAGATTTTCCTAAAATTTCTTTTCATAATATTTTACGTACGCGGTAGAGCCACACTGTAGCTGTGCTATGACTGCGGCATGAATGGGTTCTAACAACTAGGGCGTGACTATCGGCGCAATACAGCAGCATAATACTGTTTTTTATAGAATATGGGGCAAATGAACATGCGGCACAACGGGTGTTTGAGTGTTGAATACTCAAAGGGCTCACCTGATGGTAAGTGACTTCCGTCGTCCAAGAACAACTGCAACACCAGGGGAATTGCAGCTGCGCTGCCGACCTTTTAGAAAGGAGTAAACTCTTTTCTTGAAAGTCCCTAAGTCGTATCGGTCCGGAAAAGTCGCCCGTGGTAAACGATTCCGCAGAGGGGTCGTACGAAGAAAAAACTCCTAGCAAAACGTAGTGTTGGACCGACAAGTGTCTAGATGGTGTGGATGGTATCGCGAATTTTGTCGCGACGTGCGTTCGTGGAATTTGGCGGCTGAGATTAATACGAACAATTCCTCAGACCACTTCCCTTGGTATATGCGATAGAAGATGCAAAGAGAGATGCAACATTCGATCACAGCGCCAGTGAATCGAGCCGATCGAATAGGACTCGAGACGCTCTGAGCTGCATGCGGTCTAGTCGAAGAAGCTGGCACTGGAGAGCCCCGGCCTACAGATGGGAATAGTATTCCATGTAAGGGTCGAACCTGCCTTGTAAAGTTGCAGGTGGTTTGCCGCTATGAAATACTGTGCCGCTCTGCTAATCACGCCAAGCTTTTTAGAGGCCATTTTGGCGTTGTCTTACAAGTGAACACGAAACTGCACATCGTCCTATATGTCGACGCTGAGGATTCTGATATTGGCTGACGCAACAAGGGAAGTGCCTTGAAACTGAGCAGATATGACAAAGGAGTTTGTATCGCTATTATAATTGAAACTTATAATGTGGAAAATGTAAAATAATGATTAAATAGAAAGTTTACGCATAAAAACATAGTGACACGAGGTCAGTCGAAATACAGGTGGTATTTTATAATATTCCAAAACTCGTTGGCGTTATGCACAAATATATCTCCAACTTGGATTCAGATAGGATTGCTAATGTGTTGGGAAGGTAAAGAATTAAATTTATATTTAATTTATCCATAATTCTATATTCAGGACTAAGGCCTCCGTAATAAGTTAAGGCCGCCTCTCTTATAGTGTTTGACATACTTACATACGAACTTTTACTCTTACTCAAAACAAAATAACTTTAATATCCAGTGACCCTGCGTTCATTAAACGAAGTAATGTAATTTGAAGCAAGTGTTTCGGTGAAGCGGAACCTAACCAGTTCCATGGTGGTTGGGAGCGCCATTGCAACATGGCGTTCGTAGGTCGATGAACTTTGATTTAATTTGTTATGCATCGATCAAACAATAACTCACGTTATTGTTACAAATTTAGAAGTATAAAGCATTCATTAATAGTGTATAATGGAACGTTGTAATAGCTTTATATTTACAAGTGGCATATGAGGACGAAGGCGACAAGCAGCAGTGAGCTGCCGTACTCCGGGTTGAAAAAAATGGATAGAATTGAATAAAAAATGCAATCATCATCTCTATCATTATTGCCTATCATATATCAACTGCTTGTACTACTTATATTACTATCCCAAGATATCCAAAGCACGATCCTAAGCCACCTGCACTACACTGTCGTCTCTGGCATAGAATACTATAATACACAATAGAATGGCTGTCAAACCCATTTTGTACGACGATAAGCGTCGCCGAAAGCACATATACAAGCAATAACGTCGTTTTATCGCTACTACAAACCCGATTCGCTGTGTTAACAGACAGATTTTAATACATATTTATTTGTAGGTAAATAGCGTTGAATTTGGCATTTTCTAAAAATTCCATGGGAAATTTGGAAACGATTGTAACGTCAAAACACATCTCGTGTTGACGTGTTAGTGACATTTTAGTGGCTACACGGGCTCCGCCCACTCCCCCATTGTATTATGTATGTATTATAGTATTCTATGGTCTCTGGCCTCTTATCTACACTTACCATACGAAACACAGCGGCATTGATCTGCTATGTTACGGTGATATTCTGTAAAAGCGTGTTCCTTCCCCGGTCTAACTCGACCGGGGATCCATTCTTACTACAACCATAATATAACTGCAGCATGGCTCTACCTCGTATAAAATATATAGTATATTAGACGTCAGAAGTAACGCATCTGTAATAAGTATTTTTGTTTGAAGTTCGCTGCAGGTGTCCATAGATTGTAGTGGCCTAAGTGGCTACTACAATCTCTGGACCACCTCACCTCACCCATCAGGTGGACTGTAAGGTGTGATGTTGTATGTCGTTTTATATAAAGAAGGCTATGTAGCATTTCATTTTATGCCTAATTTATTTTTAGAAAGATTTTCGTTTTCCCTTACGAATCTCTCTAGAGTACTGAATTTGCATGAAATAAATCCTTTATAAAACAAAATACTTTTCCAACAATTTATAACAGTTAAATCGTTATTAAGTTACCAGTTGATGTTGTTAAATGAAAGTTTTTACATACTCGTCGGCGTCGTATATAAGTATATGTTATAACAGAAAACGTTCCTTGAATAAATCAAATGGGTATTAGCCCTCATTACTTTCAAATGGATCGTTCGTTAAAAGCTTGTTCTTCATATTATTATGCTAATACTAAAAAAAGTAAAGCAGAGCGATTTTTCCTGATACTTGTATACTTGTGCTTATCTATGTTTATATGTTTTAAAGTTACTATTTTATGAGTAAATTTAAAAGTAATAATGTTATATAGGCATACTATTTGGCTCGGGAGACGTTGCTCTGCCCTTAAAAAAACGTGGCGCAAGTACAGCGTAAAATAACTCACTATAGTGCCTCTTATCAGCTGCTGTGGTTTGTTACTAATTCGAATATGATTCCTTTTAGTCCATAAGTATAGAATTTAGATAAAACGACTCCAGCGCCACCTATCGGATCAAAACATAGCAATGAACCACCGCGCCGGCGCAACAAAACATTTATATAATGTGAATATGACATCAAGCATCAACCGGTCAAGTCTTTCAGAAGTTACACGGTCACTAAAAGATGCACCGACAGTTAATAATTTAAGAAATCTCAACTACAACCGCAGCATAACAAGGAGTTCATATATGCGGAAATTAATTGGGCGCGTTCATCGACGAATTGAAATTTGGCTTTTTCTACGTTTACCTGATCGTAATTAGGTGCAGTGGCACAAAGACACCTCAATTAAATCCACAATTTGGAATCAAAACATGCGTGCGTTTTTATCCTTGGCAAATCAGGTGGAATACCTCGAAAAAGGGTCTTCGGTTATGGCCACTCACCTTACAAAGCACAGCAGCGTTATGCCTTCTGTCTGAGCGCGATCTTTCCCCGGTAGAGTCAACCCATTCGTCTTATACATAGAATACTATAATACACCTGTATTATAGTAATCTATGGTCTTATAAGGTACATGAGGGTAATACGGTTACCTTAAGCTTTGCCGCCTTAAAAACCAACACTATAGGAGGAGGACAAAAACACAAAGCCTTATACTATAGCTATTAAGAAAAAATATCAAACAAGCTTTGACAATAATTGGGAATACTTCAAAAATTCAACTATATAAAAAAACTAACTACACTAAACCATACTAAAATCGACTAAAATATTTACTATAATATCGACTGTGACTGTGATAAAGCAGCGCCCTTATGACCCTGATGCAAACAAGGCTATAGTTTTTGGGTTATAAGAAAGTGACCAAATAAACCTGATGACATTATTAGCCTCACGAACTATAATACAATTTGAATTTCATCAGATATTTCTGGAAACAACACCTTAATGTAAATAAATATCAGTTGTCGTTATACAGTCTTCAAGAATACAACTGCCGTTTCGTATGGTGAAAGTAGAGAACCGGAGACCCTTTTCACTAGAAACGAGGCATGCTATCTAAGTCCTCAAGGGTAACAACGCATCTGCATATTCATTTTCAATCGAGGTTAGATGTAAATGTCTATAGGCCACAGCAATCCACTTACCATCAGGTGGACAATGCGCTAGTTTATCACCCTTACTCTATAAAAATATTAGCCCACGAATCGAAAGCCCAAATCATAATCCACTTTCGGATTATAACATCCCATTTGAGTTAAGGGGAAATATAATCTCAAATGGCTTAGCAAAATCCTTCGTTATGCCGAAAATATTGCAGCAATAATTTTGAAATAAATATATGGTAAAGTTGAGCATTAATGTTAAGGATTATGTTAGACGAAAACACGATTTCGTAAAATTTTCTCGATAGAAAAAGAATCCAAAGTTACCTCCAAAATAAACAATAAACCGCTGTTATTCATAAAATACTTTAAATATGATCATGAAACTTTGCATACTAACTGAACTAACTATAAAGCAGTGCTTATGTTATTTACTTTTTTTTTAAATACCATTATTTTCACTGTAAAAAGAAATTACCTAAACTATCGGCCTCTTGAAGCGTGATTCCTGCCGCTCGGTCACTTCGCTTCGGCCTTTGAAGGGGGAGGTTGTGTCGCTTACGATCAGAATACACATTACGCAACAGAACGACGTAAAATTAAAATGGGAAACAACCGTAATAAAAATAAGAAGCGACTGGCTCGGCGTTAAGAAACAGGCATAAATATGATAAACCTAATGAAATAATACATGTCGGTACATAGCACACGACGCGCGGGCAAGTGGGGACGAAATTAGAATTTGAGCCGATTTACTATATCCCCTTAAATACTATTTTACGCGATTTACTATTTTTTTAATTTACTTTACAAAGACAAACAAATGAAAAAAAAAAAACATGATGAAGATGATAATAATACGAAAGAAACAACACGATTCTTTAAATGAAAACAATGCATTTAGTTTTCTCGGAATAAATCATAATTCCAGATACACGTATTGCGGGCAATGTAAATTATACGTGCCAGATACGAGGTACTTGTAGCACACCGTTTATGCGCTGTTATTTTATTTAGATTTTAGATCTTGTTAAACACGGTCTGTTGGTGTTCGAATGCGCACGGCGTGCGAACGAAGAGTCGAACCCTGAATACGGATCACCGACCGTTACTGCATGCGAACAGGTGTGGAGTGTTTGACCTGCTGTGAGTGTGAATTCTTATTAGCTGTTCTGATAGAGGTGCTGTATAAATATTTAACAAACAACTTGAAACACAACTTTTTACATTTGTATAGCCTCATGCCTATAATTAATATAACTCATAATGATTTTATATATTTACGCGAACTTAAGTTAATTAAACGCGATAAACTCCGTATAAATAGTTTTATTCAATCAATACAACTCAGTTTATACGTGGTATGCCATGCTGTTATTGTTGTAGCACAAATTAATCAGCTCGACCGGGGTAGGACCACGCTGTTACAGAATACCAGCGTAAAATAGCAGATTAATGCTGCTGTTTTTCGTGTGGTGAGTGTAGAGAACCGGAGATCCTTTTTACTGGAAACTGGGCATTCCATCTTGGTCCTCAAACGTGTCAATGCTTCTTCATTTTGATTGTTAAGGGGAAATATAATGTCAAATGGCTTAGCAAGATCCTTCGTTATGCCGAAAATATTGCAGCATTAATTTTGAAATAAATATATGGTAAAGTTGAGGATTAATGTTAGTGATTATGTTAGACGAAAACACGATTTCGTAAAATTTTCTCGATAGAAAAAAAATCCAAAGTTACCTCTAAAATAAACAATAAACCGATGTTATTCATAAAATACTTTAAATAAGATCATGAAACTTTGCATACTAACTGAACTAACTATAAAGCAGTGCTTATGTTATTTACTTTTTTTAAAATACCATTATTTTCACTGTAAAAAGAAATTACCTAAACTATCGGCCTTTTGAGCGTGATTTCTGCCGCACGCTCACAACGCTTCGGCCTTTGAACGGAGAGGTTGTGTCGCTTACGATCAGAATATACATTACGCAACAGTACGACGTAAAATTAAAATGGGAAATTATAACCGTGATAAAAATAAGAAGCGGCTGGCTTGGCGTTAAGAAACAGGCATAAATATGATAAACCTAATGAAATAAGTGTCTAACGACCTTTCTACTTACAGTATTAGTGATTACAAACATGTCGGTACATAGCATACGACGCGCGGGGAAGTGGGGGCGAAATTAGAATTTGAGCTGACTTACTCTACCCTCTTAATCTAGAATAAGTGTAAATTCCTACGGACCAAAAATTATGCAGTATAATAATAACTTAGAGGCCGTGTATTGGCGGTGTAAGAGAAGAGAATTCGCTAATCGATATCGCAGATAAAAATAAAATGAGAGATAGATAGTAGCACCTTCGTGTTAACAATTCAAAATAAATAAAAAAAAAACGTGAGTGTTTATGCCTCTATGTTCAGTAGTGGACCTTTGATGGGCTGGGTAATGATGTTAAAGGCTCTATTAGTGAGACATTAATTGTAAAAGAATTTGTGAAAAGTTTGTGATAAGTTGTACAATATTACATATTTTTGTACGTCGCTCTGAAATAGAAAAAAAATCCTCTCAGAAATAAGGTGAGGCTAGCGCCCAGCAGATCATATAAAGGCTGTAATTTTAATATTTATATTCACGAAAAATCTAAATATATATTATGTATTTATAATATAATTTAAATTTCACACGATATTTTTAAGTAAGCCGATGTATGAAGTTAACATACAATACATGCATACATACATAAACACTCACGCTTGTAAAAAATAAAAATATAAATTTCTTTGCAACTTTCCGCTAAACATATAAAATGATGTGTCTTACGGTCAGCCACCGTAGAGTCTATATTACCTGAGGATGCCTCGTGTAGAGGCGAAACACGTGTCGTATTATCGTCGATGGTGTGTCTTGCCTGGAATAGTGGTGTTGAGAGTAGTGGTGCTTGGTCTAGTGGTGACGGAGTTAGTGTATGCAATTGAGTGAGGGCGGGAGGTGCGCTTCAATCCAGGTAAGACACATCATTTTATATGTTTAGCGGAAAGTTGCAAAGAAATTTATATTTTTATTTTTTATTATAATGGATTTCCGCAAAGTAACGCCTGATTCTATCAATTAACTCACGCTTATCACGAAACAGGGTAGGCAGAGACTGCAGACTTCATTTGGCACGATCCTGACACACCTCGCCTCCTCCATATACCTACGCATACATGCTCTTCGGTTAAGGGAACTCCTAATTTGGCCCATTTTCAATATATCGCCAATTTGGTCGATAAACTTTCGCCTAGGACGTCCCTTTCCGACTCTGCCGTTCATGAAGTTAACGATGCTAAAATTATAGGTGGAGGTGGTTTAATCTACATTGTATAATCTATAATTATAATTTAATACGTGAAGGAAAAGCCTTTTACCTTTATAAAAAGTAATTTGTTGTTAGAAGTTAGTAGAGAGAGAGAGAGAGAGAAGTCATATTCCATAATACTTGGATTAGCGACGAGCGGCTGCACTGATTTGAAACTAAACGATTTTGATTAAAACCAATTTTACGGATTTAAAAAAATAAAATTCACGCGATAAAATCCGTAAAAGTAGTTTTAATCAATGTGTAGTGTTCGCCGAAATATAAGAAATAATTATTTAACAAACCCATTCAAAAACAGGAAATTTAGCGTTCGGTTTTTTTTAAATCGTTATTTCTAAAATTATTGTAACTCTTGTAAAACATAAACATTTTTACAATATTTATTTAAAATTTATTAATATACTAATTAAAAAAATCAGGATATAAAGGAATAACTTTTATTTCAATAACAAAAGAAAAGCTGAAATTAACCGAGTGACAACAATATATTAAACATTTTATCACTATCCCTATAACTCGCATACCACATCGTTCTCATGTAGACGTGACAAGATTTCAAAAATAACTTACAATGTCCAACAACAGTACGGTTTTGGTTATAATCTCAGTAGGATTTGACCTCCATCGTCAGTGTTTTAAAACTGTTTTAGTTAACTGTAATTTTACCAGCACCGCGTTCGCTGCGCCGGTAGTACCGATTTATGATAAATTAATTTCTAATGTTCTATTTCTTCATCATCACCTCGTTATTAGGATATGGAAGTAGGATCTGTTGTCTCTTCTGCCTCCGTCTCGTTGGTCTAGTGGTTGTAGTAGTGCGACTGCTGATCATGAGGTCCTGAGTTTGAAACCCGGGTCGGGCCAAAAAATTAATTATTGAGTTTTTCCGTCAAGAAATTCTCAGTGGTTGCCCGGAGTCAGGAAGTTGGCGGTGTCTCACCCCCGTGCCTCGGAAAGCACGTAAAGCCGTTGGTCCTGCGCCTCATCTCTCTCCGGTCGTGTCAGATTACCGTCCCATCGGATTATGAGAGTGAGGGAATGGAAAGTGCACCTGTGCTTGCGCATACACTTGGGGACTATAATCCTGTCCTGCGCCGATGGCTAGCCTCCGTTGAGGCAGGCCGCCGTGGCCGGAATTCGGTCTGGAGGACATTATTTTACACTTTACAGTCTTGACGGCTTCGTAGAGCATGATTGCATTGAATTGCGGCGTTAAGTGCCGCAGGTCCGATTCCCGTGCGGGACAAGTATTTGTATGACTATATAAAAAAAAATAAAAAAAAAATAAAAAAAATAAATAAAAAAAAAATGTTTTATTTCAGTAAATCATTTTACAGCTATTTGCCGAGGCCTCCGAGAAAGTAATCATAAGATACTTGTGTTGGGAGAGTCTCGCTCATCCTACGTAATCGTATCAACTAAGATTTACATCGAAATCATATATCAATAAGAAATAATTATTATGAAATAATTATCAATAAGAAATAATTGTTCCGGGTGTGGATGTTACGTCAACTGCCTCCTCGATACGGGCGAAAATCCTATTGTGGCGGAACAGTTTTTTTACATATAAAATAAAGTCTATTGGCTGAACTTAAAGCTCTAAGTCAATAAAGATCCGGCAACATGACAAATAATATATTTTATTTATCCGGCTATTAGGATTTCAGCTTGTTATATTTAGGCGTATTCGATTCGTTCGTATCCAAAAGTATGTTTAGGTGGTTATTGTAAGTTATCATCTAAAACTAGGTCTAGTAAATTCCGAAAAATTAAAATAACTATCACTTCTGTCAACTTTATCAAAAAAACGAAAGCACAGTTGTTTAAGATACACATCTAATAGCAGCCAACTACTTTCTACCTTATCTAACCAGCGCGTTTAGACTTAGGTTCATATTTCTTTTACCTAAATGCAACCTCACCTCTAAGTCTTCAAGGCGGTTCAACTTACTGTTTCTTTTGGTGACTAGACAATTGTCACTTCCGTTTGCCAAGTAGAAAGTGATATTGATAGGTTTTTTGTAAAATAGAAGTAGCAAACGTACTTCAGTTCACCTGATGTAAAGTTGTAAGTGACTGCAACAGCCCACCCGGACACATATGCAGCCAACTTCAAACGAAGAAGGTTAAAAATGCGTCACCTCTGTTCTGAGGAACTAACATGGCCTAGCCTAGCAGCCTATATACGTCCCACCGTTGGGCACAGGCTTCTTCATATTTGTGAGAGGGTTTTAGGGAAAGGAAATGTCCGCCGCGCTGCCTCAATGCGTGTTAACGGACTTCACATGTCTTCAAAATATTTTTTTTTCTTATTTCTCAGACATGCAGGTTCCCTCACATTTTCCTTAACCGCCAAGCACGTTTTAACTCAACACTTAAAATTGAAATTAATGAAATGCTTCACAACCCGTAGTAATAGTGGTTCCATATTGCCGCTCCTGTATGTATTTATGGTATATTGATTTAATATGGATTTGAAATTATTAATTGAAACGTAAATGTGGTACTATGCTGCATATCAAATGTGAACTAATAGTGAAAAGTGGCCGTCGACTTTCTCCTGGATCAACCTATTTTTAAAATTGTCAAAAACATCGCAATGTGACGCATCGGTATCGCAAAAATAATAATTTGATAAAATACACTTTATACTAGGCTGTATGGGCACAGATTCTTTTGTCTTCAAATAAATTATAAAAGGGCAAACTGCTGCCTTCAAACCGGTTGGTTATAGAATTAAATCTTTTACAATTTCACTTAAGTTTCTAGTAATATAGTAACTTCAAACAATGAATGTATCCAAAGAAACGTAATGGAAGCTATTTACATTGTGTCAATGAACTATAAAATATACGTTGGACTCTCGACCTTATTACTGTTTTCTAAGGCTAATCGCGTTATTTACATAATATGCATATAAGCCCATTATTTTTCTAGCAACATGACTACCGTATCAACTTACGTCATGCAGTGAAGCGAACCAGAGAAAGTTCCATTGTGTCCTCACAGCGTACCATTACTGTTATAATCGCCATATTATGTGTAATTAAAAGTTATATTCATAGTTATTATATTATCTTTCGTTACAACCACAAAGCTGCTAAGTCCTTTTATCCATACTCTACTTCCGTTAACGTTGATTTTCACTCATAAATAAGTACTGCTTTCGCTTTTGCTCAAAATACTGACCAGGACTTTGCGTAAATTAAGAATACGAATAGATATATATAAGATAATAAAGATAGTGAGAGATAGATATTATTACTACTTCTGTGAAATCATCATATTATAAACTATTTACTTCAATATTTTGTCTTGTATACGAGGATGGGAAGGTCATCTTGGGAGAAAGAATACTAGGCCATCCACTGGGTGGAATCGTGATAGAGCCATGCTGCAGCTATGTTATGGTTGCAGCTCAAATAGGTCGGCTCGTTTGGGAGGACCACACCCTCACAGAATACCAGAATAAAATAGCAGCTTTAATGTTTTTTTTAAATAATACTAGCTTTTACGGATTTTATTGCTTATATTAACTTTTTTTAAATACCCGACGTTTTTTATATACCCGAAAGAACATATAGCTGACGTGAAGAATCGACGGTCCAGTAGGTCTGCAGTCTGTGAACACGTACAGGATCGCCTCCGTCACTACATCAGATTTGATAGATCACAAATACTCGCTTAAGAACACCGATTCCTTCCACGGATGATTCGCGAGGCTATTTAGAGCGAAAAACATCCAAATTTGAATAAAGAAGATGGCTGGGTGTTACCATCTGCTTGGGTCCTATAATTAATAAAATTAAATCCCAACCCAAGCATACAACTGCAAAATTTCAAGATAACTATATCTAAGCTATACATACTGCGTAGATCGGAACAAAAAAAAATTAATAAATTTTTATCTGTGGTATCCGTGGTTAACTATGACATCTGGACGTTGAACATCTCAGTGTCAAGTCAGTAGTACTCGTTTTTGCTTAATTCCATAAAAATACAAACATTAATTTGGGGGTATAGTTTTGTTTATTTGCAAACAACTACAATTTGATCCTTCAATATTTTTTTTACCTTTTACGGTAACTTGTTCTAGCAAATATAAAAAGTAATGAATTATTATTGCCATATAAAGCGATTAACGTTATATTATAATCTCATAAATGCCCTAAAAAGGCAAAACCGGTCTGGTTTTAAATTAAAATGTGTCCACGCACATTTACATTTACCTACCATTGAAATAAATAGTGAAATTCTATGAAAAGGCAGACCGCAACTTTGTCTTAGTTCTCGAGAAAAAGAATGCGCCTTAGTACTAATCTTTTGACAAGGATTTTCTTCTACTTTTTTATATGTCAGTCTACTGCTGCAGATGGGCTTTTCCCGTTGTGAAAAGGATTTGTCAAAATCGCTACAAATTCAACAGAAACTGCAAATTCTTCTACATAAAAACTTTCACTAAACCGATTAACCGTGCGGAATCATACTTAGATATTTAATTCTCAACAAAGTATCCCTTTTTAAATGAGAAAAATTTAAAAATGGGTGCGAGGATATCGGGCCTTGTACGTGCGTTTCAGTGGAATTGTGTAACACTGGTTGTTATCGATTGCCAGTGGAAATTACTTTGCAACTGCGTTTTTGTAATAATAATAATTTGCAAAATTTGCAAAAAACAAGATACAGATGTAAAAAAGACATCGACTAGTTATCGCGATATTAATACATTTACACAATGCAACGAATGTAGCCAGATTAAGGTGGGTACCTAAGTAAATAAATCTTTTAAGTATTATTTAAGTATTGCCTGCCAGTTGGCGCATTCTTGGAAAAACTTCTGGTCAGCAGTGGACTAAAAACACCTGTTAATGTATTTCAATGAATATGTTTTTACGATAGTTTAACAATTTATATATTTTGTGACAGTGGTTATATTGTACTGACGGCTCAGTAGCACGATGGATAAGCGTTGTTTTGGAACTACGGATCGCGGATCCCACATAATATGTAATTATAGTATTCTATGGCGGATACGATACTCGTATTGTGTATGTATAAATATGTAAAACATTTAAATGCTTCCTTAATTAAGTTTAAGTTTTATAAAAACTATGCAAAAAATGTGTATTTAATTATATCAAAAAAGTTGCTATGCGTTTCAATATCTTATTATTATTAAGGTAGGACCTATAGAGTTTTGACTTATGGCAGACTAAATTGCTTGATTTCAACCAATAATTCAATATTATACATTTCAAAATTAACAGTTATATTTAAATGTCTAAATTTGTATACAGCTTACAACATTCAAAAAAAGTACCGTAAAACAATGAATTTGAATGCTTTATTTTTAGCGCCACCTGTCGTCGAAAAGCGTTATTAAATATTATTTCAATGCAACTTCTTTGTTTGATCACAGGTGACAGTGGCAGCACTCACGCTTTGTACCTCGAAACTATAGTCGAGGAAACAAGCGATGATTTGCGTTCCGAACGTTCTTCTGCTGCAACTTGGCTCTCAGATTCAGACGCCGATTCTGTCATACACGTTCGAGGAGCTGGAGGTAATTATGTTCATATAATTTACGCAATAACTTATCAATCATTAAATTTTCAGACAACTGGTGCCATCTACCGTCAAGGAGCACCACACTAAAAGTTTTCTGTCATAGCAGTTGCTTCAAATAATATGGTGTAGATGGCGTTAATTACAATAGCTTTATTTTGGCTTTCTTTAGTTAAATGTATATAAAATTTATTTTTTCTACTAATAATATAATCAATAGATTTAACTAATTTGATATAAATTAAATTATCAAAACGTGTTATACTAAATGCGATCACAAGTTGATATCAATTATTTTATTTGGCACACTTTCTTCATAGCTTAATTTACTTCATTCCCGAATCCTCTTGGAACAAATCCAAGTCATACGTTATAAGCATGCATGTCCTAAAAATCGGTCTCATTGTCATTGTCGTCGTCAGTATGGCTAGACGCGACGGACTGTGAATTTGTGTTTTTTTTTATTGAGTGGAATACTTCTTCGTAGGATCAGAGTGCGACAGCGAGTCGGAGCGGGAATGGGCATGCCCGGCTAAACGGCGCCGCAGGGAGCGAGCCACCTCGCCCACCAGCTCGGCTTCGCTCTCGCGCTCTTCAAGCCTCGCTCAGTTCGAGTCTCTCGAGCGCTCCTGCGCCGCACCAGCCTCTCCTAGTCTGTCGCCGGATTCCCTCGAGTCGCCGCCGGCGTCACCTCCACCGAAACGCCCCGCCCCTCGCACACATTTGTCCGCGGAGAACCTCAGCGAAGACAGTGGTTACAGTGAACGCGCGCGACGCCCGCCGCCACCTGCCACGCGCGGTTCGACAGAAATAGCACAGGGGCCGACCGCCGCCGGCTCCGCGCCTTGCCTCGCCTCGCCCAGTGCCGGGCGGCGCCCACCGCGTGCTGCGCGCGCTCTCTCACTGCCTGCCGAGCTCGACGTGTGCGCTGAGCCTCGCCGATACACCACACACCGCGCACGCTTCCGCCAGACCTTCGAAGTGTCCGACAACCTCACCGTCAGCGTGGCGGACCTTACGGCTCTAGACTACCGCGGCGGTCCGAGGCGCCCGCGCCTCCCGCCGCCGCCGCCTCCTCCCCCGCGAGCCACTCGCCAGCCACCCCCACCGCCTCCTGTAGAAACCCTCGTGCGACAACCATCTCCGCCCCTGCCCCGCGAACCGAGTGCAGAGAGCAATTCAACGACCGAATCGGAACAAGCTTTCGCCCGTGAAATGGAAACGACGGCGCGGCGTCTCGACGAGAACGCTATGAGGGCGCTCGCCGAAGCCGGTGATTTCGATAGAGAACTATCTGTGTTAACCGCGAAACGATTGCGAGATTCGTGGGGAGCGTGGGACGACGTGCTCAACGAACTCCGCCGACGGATAGAGCCTTCCTCCCCGACGCCGTCCCCACCGCGCTCCCCCTCCCCGGACCCTATCAGAGAACCCGTATTCGCGTCGACGCCGCTCCGATCGTCGTGCGATGCGCGCGTCCGATCCACTCCCGAATTACGCATCCGCGCAACCTCTCATCGCGAGACGCCGGAAGAGTTGCGCGCGTCCTTACAACTAGTGGCTCCGGCTCAGCCAGACGCCGCGCCGCCTGCGCGCTCTGTGTCTGCCGGCTCCAAAGGAGTGACGTTTTCGCCGGTGGTGGCCGAGGTGAGCTGGCGCGAGATGAGCACGAGCAGCGCGACGAGCGAGAACACGACGACGAGCGCGAGCGACGACGCGGCGGACGCGGAGGTGGTGGTTGTGGAGGGGGGAGGCGAGTCACCGCGCGCGCCGGCCGCAGAGCGCAACATCGACATGACGGATGCGGGCGCGCGCGCGCCGCGCAGTCGCATCGCGGGATTCCTGTCGCGGTTCGCGAACTTCCGATTTTCGGGTCGCAAAGAGAAGAAGCCGAGGGGCGCAGGCGCGAACGGGCGGCCGGCCGGCGGAGTCGCCGCGACGGCAGATGCGGGGCACGGAGCGCGCGCGGCGGCCGCCGGGCCGCAGTACGTGCGCATCCCGCTGAAGGAGGAGGGTGTGTCGCGGACCGCGGGAGCCCCCGCGGCGGGCGGCGTGGCGCACAAGCCGCCGCGGCCGCGCCCGCCGCCCGCCCCCGCGCCGGGCGTGCTGGAGACCGACGTGGACACCCAGCGCACCGTGCTGCACGCGCGTTCGCTGCTCGCCCTCGCGCCACCCGACCAGCGCTCGCCGCGCCCGCACAAATCCATGGAGTTCCTGCTCGACAAGGACAGCGCCCAGATAGTTCAGGTGAGTCCCTTTTATGAAACCATATTTCCACTAAACAACATACAGTTTAAAAACATTGAATTTAGGCTGCTTTAAGCTCTTGAAGTCCCAAAAATTAGATCCCTACACAAAACAGAGACTGCAATGTTTACAAACAGCGCGATCAATGCCGGCCAACGACCCCTCATTGCGCCCAGATGTCACGTGGCCTATCTATATACCATTTAAAAATCAACCATATTAAATAAACACCGAAAACTACCATATAACTCTAAGCTCTATATACAGTACCAGTACGCAGTATATTAAGAACAGAATTAGAACGTCATTACGCGTAATGAGCAACAAAATATTCCCGAGAGGACGTTCCGGGTGGCGACATTATCAGTTCCGCACGCGATCCGCACACAGGGCGGGGTGAAAGTGCGGACAGCTGCACATTTTCTAAACACAGTGCCTACATGCCCGGCGCAACGGTGGGCGGTATTGTTTATTAAACAGTCTGCAGAAATAATCTGCATACGGATACTGTGACTAGTATCACTTGACTACCCATTTTCGTCCTTATTCCATTTAAAACATAATAGAGTTCCCTACATTGAAGCTGCTAGAAACCTATTACGTAAGCCAGACAGTGATATTTAAGCTTCGAGGCCTAATAGCTTACAGATTAGATAACAACAGAGGGGATTGCTTTAGTATAGCATTAAAACGAAATATCTCCCTAAAGATAGGATACTGAGTCATCCTATATAATCAACACAAAAACATTCCCGATAAAACATAAGATAAAACATACATCATACTAAACGTAAAACTTTCCTACTTATTTCCTTATTTCAATTCTAACTCAATCTTTATTTTCATTTTCTTGTGCGTCTCAACAAATATTTATTCATAAGATCAAAACTCTACTAAGGAAAAATTTACATAAAATCCGAACATAATTGCCTAATTCAAAACAAAATCAGTGACTCCAACAACATCAAACATTTAAAATAATCTATTGTTTTTTTCTACATCGCTACCATTTTGCCACCCAAGGTTCAAAAAATAAACTCCCACGATTATTGTCGCATACGAGCTTACTTTGAATGACATAACGCATAGCTGACTTTGACACCAGGGAAGTAAGCAACCGTGACACACATGCAACTGCGACATAGCGCGTGTTTGTATAACAATAATGTATTGCAATTATTTGAATAGCGGGCGATGGTAATAGATTGTTATTCACATCTTGGAAGACGCGTTTACTTACATGCATGTAGTACACGAACGAGTAAACACACGGGTTTAAAGAATATTTATGAGCTCGGTTGGGCTTCATGGACTCAATGGAATTATGCTTTTATGCTAGATCCTTTATTTTAACCAGCTTTGAGAAAGAATAGTTACATAAAGGGAATGAAAACTCAAAGTAGATCTTTTTTGCTTAGGATTTATTTCGGTTTTCGTCTCTCTTTCGTAATTTTTGGTAGGTACCTATTCCTTTTACTAAACTAAAATTGTATTTATTTTTCTCCATATACATTTCTTAAGTCATTATTTGTAAAATTCAATACTTACTTTTTATTATTACTTTGATAACATTGCATTGTAAGCATTTAGAAGTGTAGGTACTGCTAGGTAATGCACCATCAGGCATGTTTCTTGTGATAGAGTTGCTCAAAACCACCTTGGGCAGAGAGTAGACAAGACGATGCCCTCGCAATATACTCCCTCTAATAAAACTACTCTCCTCTCAATTTACGGCATTTGGATATTATTCGATCAGATCTGTTCGTCAGAGCCTTGTTCGTTAATCAACAAGGCAGAGATCGTTTAATTTAAAACTGTGCACGCCTCCCTTGTATTTTTGATAAACTTTGTCACATTTACCGTATTTAGGCAGATA
Organism: Parnassius smintheus behrii; assembly: GCA_036936625.1. Taxonomy (NCBI): domain Eukaryota; kingdom Metazoa; phylum Arthropoda; class Insecta; order Lepidoptera; family Papilionidae; genus Parnassius; species Parnassius smintheus. The sequence continues at coordinate 51,944,622 of JAUPFT010000001.1, forward strand.
CTAAGGATACACCGCTCTTCCTTCCTTTAAATCCATATATCTAAGCATACATGCTGGTCCGCTCGTACTTAATAACATGCTCGTGTCCAATTTGGCCCAAATTTCTTTAATATATCGTCAGCTTGGTCAATAAACTTCTATAGCCACTAGCCGACTCTACCACTAACTTTAGCAGCATAAATTTGCTTTCTAAATCTTTCCTCAAAAATTATTTTTACATGTTCAAACCAAAAAAGCGTTCCTTCGTTAATCCTGGTCACAATATCTTCTTGCAAGCCACTGTTATCACACAATTTCCCACCCTATCTTTCAGAGTCACCCCTAGGTAACCACACTTCTTAGTGCCCGCTCCACAGCATAAATTCTACATAATGATTTCTTAAATTTACGCGAACACTACACATTGAATAAAACTATTATTTACGGATTTTATCGCGTTTAATTACATTAATTTATTGTTTTTATTATCCCGACGTTTCGTGGACTGCATCTCAATCGTAACTAGGAAGCTAGAAGAAAATAACATGCCTCAAGAATATGCAATACTACTTGAACATTGCCTCACATCTGGCTATCTATTGTGGAAGGAGGAGTTCTACAAGCAAGTAGATGGTGTGGCGATGGGCTCACCTGTGTCTCCCATAGTCGCCGACATATTCATGGAGGACTTTGAGGAGAAAGCCCTTCTTACTGCTCCTGTAAATCCAAGGATCTACAAGCGGTACGTAGACGACACTTTCACAATTTTACCATCTGACAAAGTAACTGCATTTTTAGACCACCTTAACTCCATAAACTCTAAAATACAATTCACAATGGAGTTAGAGGCAAATAATTCTTTAGCTTTCCTAGATGTTTTAGTCATCCGAAATCCTGATAACACTATTGGTCACACTGTGTATAGGAAAAAGACCCATACCAACCGATATCTAAATGGTGAATCTCACCATCATCCTTCACAGTTAGCTACCGTGGGTAAATCTTTGTTTCAGAGAGCACGAGGGATCTGTGACAGAAAACATCTGGCTGCGGAGCTTCAGCATGTCAAGCAAGTATTGCAAGACAACAAGCTTCGGGTCCCGCGCCTACGTCACAGTGAACGAGTGAAGCCGGCCACAGTCGAGCGCGCGCCTGCTCTACTACCATATGTTAGAGGAGTCACGGACAAGATTGGCTACATCTTGAAGCGAGCGTCCATTAAGACATACTACAAGCCGCTGAAGAAGATTAGTCAATTTTTACCATCCATCAAATGTAATATTCCTCTACAAGATGCAGGTGTGTACAAGCTAGATTGTGAATGTGGTCTCTCTTACATAGGTCAAACAAAGAGATCTATAAAAACCCGCGTGAAGGAACATATAGCTGATGTGAAGCACCGACGCTCCGGGAAGTCTGCAGTCTGCGAACATGTTCAAGATCGTCCCCACCATTACATTAGATTTGATAAACCACAAATTCTCGCAAAAGAACACCGATTCCTACCAAGGATGATACGCGAGGCTATTGAAATTAAAAAACATCCAAATTTCAATAGAGAAGATGGTTGGGTGCTACCATCTGCTTGGGATCCTATAATTAACAAAATTAAACCCAAACCCAAGCATACCACTGCAAGACTTCATGATACTATAAGCTCGTTTTGCGTAAATCGGACCAAAAATTAATATTAAAAAACTGAAGGTAGCCGGACTAACTATGACATTGGGACGTCAAACATCTCAGTCCCCCCCGTGACCATGGGCGCTGTAAAGCACCCGAAACGTCGGGATAATAAAAACAATAAATTAATGTAATTAAACGCGATAAAATCCGTAAATAATAGTTTTATTCAATAAATTCTACAATCAAACTTCTTCTGCCACACCCAACTTTCACTCCATGTATTAAGGTACTAACACAGCATCAATACATACCTTAATGTATATTAGTAAAGTTGGGTGTGGTAGAATACTGGATTATTAAAAGATAACGGTAATGACGATGTATAAGTAATTAAAGCTAAAAAATGAATTACAATAATTACAAAATAAATTATTCCACGTCACGTTACTATAAGTGTTCTCGAAGGAAGTCTGGGTATACATTTTCTCTTTTAATATTCGATTTTACGAGTATTGCAAACAGATAATAGTTGATACATTGTTCTTTTGTTTTCCTTAAAGTGTTTATCTATACTCTACCTACTTAGTCGCAGATCATCTTTCGACACTAACACTTAGTGTACATATTGTACCCATCATGACTATCGCAGACATTTCGTTGAAAAATACTTTTGATTTGATCGCATAAACTATGTACCTAATTGATAAAAATATATGCCTCCTGTTTTCGCTGCTGATAGTAGTGTACTATCATTTATTGTGTCGAAACTATCAGGAGTTTGCCGTGTAGTGGCGGCGTTAGAGATCCCATTACCCCATATCATCCCATGGGAGTCATAAGAGAAAACAGTTAAACTTGGCAACGATGGCAAATGGCGATATAGGGGTGGATCACTTTAGCAATATATCAAGGAGACAAGTACAGCAGAGGTCTTTGATAGGTTGTATCTAATGGAATAATGAAAATGGGGAGTCGAAAGTATTATTTAAACAATGCCTAAAGTGCAAATCAATAAATAAATTGCCAAAAAATATATTCAAATGTTACTTTGTGCATTAACTGGCACAAAAAAATTATTTGTTAAATAAGCGTTTATATTTACCAACTTTTAGTAAAATTTTAAAAATATATTGCAAAATATTTGTAAATGGTTATACATCAAAAATCTTCTCTTAGTTTTTTGTTAATATATTATGGTATATTGGGTATATTATAACATTTTATCTAAATGAACAATGATCACTCCCCTTCATTTTAAAATATTTAAGAAAACGGAAAATTATTGATGGAATTTTTTCCTCAAGTGTATAAGTATTTACGTTTACTAACGATCAATTAGGTCCTTCGTTAAACTCGCTAAACGTCGACGCGTTAATATCACTTCAATTGTATTTAATTACTTCGAATTCGGAGCAAAGGTCTATTGATACGGAAACACACAGTCTTAGTCACTTTTAACTTCCAATACGTAAAAAAGATAACGATACGACGTAAAATAAAAACGGACCTGCAAATCAAATCATTGGCTTTTTCATTTCAACTTATTTGCGGGTGTCTAACCCCGAATGTTGTAATAGCTGTTAGTTAATTTTATATATTTTTTTGGAATTTGAGTCAAATTTTTTTAGGGTGATAAATGAGTACACAGTCCACCTGATACTAAGTGAACACTGTGGCCCATAAACATCTAAATTTATCCTTGATCAAAATGTTGATGCGTTGTCACCCATAAGGTGTTATGGTAGAAAATGATATCTATGCCTCGTAACCAGTAAAAAGGTTTACTCTACCCGTCCTCTACGACTCGTTTGTGCTAAAATCAATAAAGCATGGCTCTACCACGTACAAACGTAGCACGTGGTTGCGACAAGAGTTGTCACTTCAACGGTATAAAAAACAAGCAGCATGTATTTAATGCATATTACCACCACCACTGTATTTCTTATCCCCATTCTTTCATCAGCTGTAAAAATTATTATAGGTCAGCTTATGAACTGAAAGATTCGTAGATTCGAATCTGCCTTTCAATCGCCAACAAGCATTTTAAGCAACATTTGAGTGCTTACGAGTATATTACTTATAATGTTAAAAGCGTTGCTAGTGATTCTGATTGAAACCAGATCATATTTTTCTTTAAAAATATGATAATGCATTCATTATATTTAATAATATGAACCACTGATTTTCAATCAGGATTAGCCGACTTAAAAAGGGAAAAACTTCTTAATTCGAATTTTTTGTAGGGAAATTGCGCGATATAGGTACGACGGGACTGGCCATTGTACCTTATAAGGTTATAAGCTTATAACTATGCAACCCTATAGATAAGTACGTAATGTACATAAATGCACTGCTTGGTATCGTAGAATTCATTATGCATATACCTTGAATGGATCAACAATAGGGCAGCTGCTAAGACGTACATTGGAACCGGTTGAAGTTAATCTTGTTTGAGCACGACCTTGCCGTGTGAATCTATTCATGAGAAATGACTGTTCTACGCATTCACGCTGAGGCTATTTGACGCCTCTTTTTACGTTTTACAATTGTTTTTTCTTTAGTGATGATATCAAACTGTTTTTCATGATAATTGAAACAGAAACTTTTTTATTCAATTCTAGCTGAACTCGCCCGACGTTCTCCTGCAAGTTAATATCATAGGTTGTGTTGAGCAACGTTTTTTTTTATTTAAGCGCATCCAATTTAATTTATTAATCATCACGCTTGATTGAAAAAAAAATCAAAAATTTTAAACTTTATTTGTTTCCAAATATTTTTCTACAATTTCTTTTTTAGTTTATAAATATAAACCTTCTCCATTGAAAAATACATGTATGAACCAATGTTTACGGTAATCAATCAAATAGATTTTGAGTGACATTTATTTGAAAAAAAAATCAGCTGACCAAAACACACATTTTTTTAAATTTCAAATAATTAAGGAATTTATGGATGTTAACAAGCCAGGAAATGGGGTGATGGCTACCAAACTATTTCTAATTAGTTTAGGTCAGCTGATTTATTATTTTTTCAAAAAATGAGGGGACACCCTTTTTACCGACTGTTAAGTGTTAACAAGACGTTCCCTCTTAATTCTCACTTCTCAGTGCTTTACTCTTAATTTCTCATTGTCAGTGCATTTCTATTCTTAATCGCAGATAGATGTAAGTGCTTTAGCTCACAGCATCAGCATATGATCTAGTGGAATGTGTACAAATTTGCCACCCTCTATATTATTTTTATATACTTAAGTTTTTTTCGGGACCGATTCGACTTAGGGAGCTTCAAGAAAAGAGCCTACTCCTTTTTAGCCCGCAAACCTTCGATCAACAATACCAATTGGTATTGTTGGTATTGTTGATCGAAGCCGCAAACGCATCTGCAATTCCCCTGATGTTGCAATTGTTCATGGGCGACGGCAGTCACTTACCATAAGGTTTTATCATTTTTGATATAATTTTAAGATCAACTCTACAGGTAGTAGAGTTAATCTTAAATTTAAATCTTCAAAAGTTCCGTTAACTGACGAGCGTGTATACTTAGGTAGGTATGTGGGTGTAAAAGAGGCAAGAAAAATTGTCTGGATCGTGCCAAATGGAAGTACGTAATCTCTGCTTACCCCTCTGGGTGGCAGGCGTGAGTGTCTGTTTTTTTCTATTAACTTCTTACCGTCAAAGTTTTTGTATTTTTTTTTATAAATCTACGAGAGGTTATTTCCAATTTGATACGATGATATTTGTTCGTATGATTATAAAAATATAATTTCAAAGTAAAAGTAAAGTTACAGCCTAATAATGCGCCCACAGAGAGGGTTATGGGGCAATTTTACATTGTCACTCTATGTCTTCTTTTAGGTGTGGTTAAAATTGAATAAAAACTGGCGAATAATTGCGTAGCAACCAGTCAGCGCAGATAAAAATTCAATATATATTCAAAATTGAATATTGAAATTTTCGATACATCAAATGTTCGTTTGCCGGATACGTAAAACGTAAAAGGGCTAAAGGGATCCACAGAGAGTATAAAGGGATTTTATTTAACAATTTCCTAAATTACACTTCCATTTTCCATTCATATTGCATCGGGTATCGTACTCGGGTAACTTGTTACAATTAAATTGATTGAACCAGCCACCATTGACTAACCCTGTAGATACCGCATTTTTAGAGACCGCATTTTGTCCGTGTTTTATTTCTAAATTATTAGGTACTACTAATAGCTGTTGTAGTTTTTAGTTATATAAACGAACACGCATAGACTTTTTAAACCAGATTTTGTTCATTAAATAAATTAATAGGTGTGAAGGGAAATAAGCAGAGCAAACACAACTTTTTATTTATTTGAATACAAAATTTTATTTATTTGAAGAACTTCAATAAGCGAAATACAAAGAGCAGAGCCGGAGTGTACTAAAAATACTGATGATAACAATATTAAATAAAACACGCTCGTGAAAGTAGGTAGGTTATGTATCTACCGCTATCATAATATTTTATATTTTTATGGCTCCAGGCGTTTTGTACAGTGTAGAACGTGTAAAAATATACATATTATGTATGTTGATGCGGTGCTGGTGTTTGTAATCTATATTATGTTAGATACGAGGAGCAAGCGAAGCTAAGCTCCTCACGTACTCCAGCAGCTACTGGGAAATGTTTTAGTGGTAGAGCCACGCTGCAGCTATATTATGGTTGTATCACGTCGGTTCCACCGGGAAAGAACCACGCTCTCTCAGAATACCAGCGTAAAGTAGTGTGTTTTGTATGGTGAGTGTAGAGATCCGGAGACCCTTTTTTTACTGGAAACGAAGTATTCCATCTTAGTCCTTAGAGGTGACAAGACTTTTTAATTCTTAATCGAGGATAAATGTAGATGTCAATGGGCCACTGCATCCACTTACCATCAGGTGGACTGTGTGTTCGTTTGTCAGCCTAATTCTATTTAAAAAAAACTTTAAAATTAAATTACGAATTACGTAATGTAAGTGTAAGATATTTTATTCTTTTTCCTTTTGTCTTATAATTTATAATAGTTTAAGAATATATTTGAATCACGTTTTTGTGAAAAAGTTTTGTAATTTCGAAATATAATAATTACGGATTTTTTCACGTTTTTTTATTTACTTTTTTTAAATTAACACTAGAGTACACGCGCGGCCTACTATGGTAGACCACGATTATTCTTTTTGCAATAACTTTTTAGTTTAGCGCGCTAGAAACTAGCGACTCCAGGTAAGCCTCGTCTATTGTATTTGCCACAACCTCAGTACCCCGCGCAGTGTTGCCATATATACAGATTTCCCCGTATTTATACAGATTTTCGGTGTGTGATACAGATTAGCACTGGATACAGATTTTTATACAGAGTTTTCTAACTCTATTGATTGGGTTACCATAATATTCAACTTAAAACAGAACGAAGCAAAATAAGTGACTAGATACCGCGTTACACACATCATTGCATGATTCTGTTCTTTATGGTTAATTTATTTTTTCACAACGTAATTAGTTAGTACGGCAGAATTACAAGTGTATTATATAATATGTATATATAAAATATGTATGACTGAAAATAATAAATTAATTATATGTTCGTTTGTTGCAAATGTTTGAGTTTTAATACGTTGTTTGCTTAAATTAATGTGTAGTGTATATTGGTACTTGGGAGAGTAAGTGGTACACGCAGTGAGTCAGCTCAACCGGGGAAGGACCACGCTCTCACAGAATACAAGCGTAAAATACCTGCTTAATACTGCTGTGCTTCGTATGGTGAGTGTAGAAATCCGGAGACCCTTTTTTACTGGAAACTAATCATTCCATCTTAGTCCTCAGGCGTGACAACGCATCTGCGTTTTGAGTCTTAAGCCCTCGCTTAAGACTACATTTATTCTCATAAATGTAGATGTCTATGGTCCACAGCATCCACTTACCATCGGTGTACTGTGTGCTCGTGTGTCACCCTTATTCTATTTTTTAATAACGATAATCAAACTTTATTAGCTTATCACGTTAGTAGTTATTCCTTGTTTTTCAAAAGGAGCAATGATGATGATGATCAATTATTCTATTTTGGTTTATTATATTATACAGATTTAATACAGATTTTAGCAGTTTCTAATACAGATAAATGGTTCAAGGCATCTGGCAACACTGACCCCGCGGGACCTTAGCGCGGACGGACGCATTGGTAATTTGGTAATTTTTTAGTTTTTTAGTTTAAATTTAATAGTAGTCCGCGCGTGTATATGTGCACCAAATTCAGGTATGTAACTTTTGATGTATTATTGACTTATAGAGCGGTTATCTTACTATCTTAGTATCAGTTGTCTGTTTATATGTATTTAAATGCTAATATTATTTTTAATTAGTCATTACAAGTTGTAAAATGTGTATCTCTTTTTTCTAATTTATGTAGTTTTTCAGATTTATTTCCGAATACGTCATGGAGGATTCACAAATACAAAGGTGGTTGCATGAGTTAGAAACTAATGATGAAGAAGTGATTGAGAGCGAAGATGACGAAGTTCAGACAGAACCAGACCTACAAGCCCTAGTTCACGGGTCAGAACTCCGCGCAAGTGAAGACACGAGACTAAGTGCATCTGACGAAACATCAGATTCAGATGGCTACCCACTCTCGCAACTAGTGGCAACGAATGGCAAAAAGATGTTTCACCAGCAACGCGTATTCGACCGCATAACATTAGGATAAGACCACCAGTCCCAAAAGGAGACGCTGCTAGGAATGCGAAGGATCCGGTATCGTGTTTTGAACTATTTTTCACGCAAGATATCTGGGAAAACTTGGTAAGGTACACCAATATTTACAAAGACAAAATAAAAGTCGATTCCCAAAGAAACAGGGATGCTAAGCCCACTGATATAGCAGAAATGAGAGCATTTCTGAGCATATTATACGTTATGGGAGTATCACGAAATGGACGTCGCAACATACAAGATATTTGGGATAACTATCAGGGTACTGGTTTGAAAATTGTATATACCACCATGGGAATAAATAGATTCTGGTGATTGATACGTGCCTTACGATTCGATGACATTACCGACAGAGAACAGCGTCGAGAACTTGACAAAATGGCACCAATTCGACAAGTTGTGGTGTTAGTCACTACTCACTAACAATTGTCGCAAAAACTATACTCCCAGTGATTATTTGACGCTAGACGAACAACTAGTTGGTTTCAGAGGGCGTTGCGGCTTTATAATGTATATACCGAATAAACCGGACAAATTAGGAATTAAGATTTTCATGTATAAATGCATATGTCTTCAATTTTGAGATATATGTTGGAGCGCAACCAGAAGGTCCATTTCAAAAGTCCAACAAAGTAAACGACGTTGTCCATAGAGTGCTTGATCCGCTTTATGATTTATACTGTAATGTGACAATGGAAAATTACTTTACAAATCTTCCTCTGGCTAAAGAGCTATTGCAGAAGAAAATCACGATTGTTGGTACTATGAAAGCTAATAGACCCGAAATTCCCAAGGAGTTCAAAGCTTCGAAGTCTAGGACTAGCAAAAGTTCTCTTTTTGGGTTTCAAAGAGATGTTACCCTTGTGTCCTATGTACCAAAAATAAATAAGGCAGTCAACTTATTGTCTACAATGCATTATGATGCTGCTATAGATTCTGATACCAAACAAGACCGCAAGCCAGAGATTGTAACTTTTTAATCGTACTAAATGTGGCGTAAACATTTTAGACAAGATGTGTAAGCAGTATAGTGTTCTGCGTAACAGTCGTCGATGACCACTAACCATATTTTTTGATATGATGAACATTGTAGGAATCAACGCTCTGATAATCAACCAAATGAACGGTTCTGGAAGACAAATTGTCAGGCGAAACTTTTTGTACGAATTGTCATTCAATTTGATAAAACCGCTTTTGGTTTCGCCGGGCATTCATCGAAACTCTTCCGCGACAACTTAAATGTAGGATAGAAGCACTTTTGGCCAACACACTTCACGATTTGACTCCAAAGATAGGTCGAGTTGGTCGATGTGCACTCTGCTCAAGGGCCCGAAACAAGTCCACAAAAAGTGGTGTAAGACTTGCAACAAATGGATTTGTCCTGAACACCAAGCAGTAGTGTGTCCTGATTGCTACGAAACCAAAGACAATAATATTTAGATAATGATTTCTTATATTTACGCGAACACTGTACATTGATTAAAACTACTTTTACGGATTTTTTCGCGTTTTATTTATTAGAAACAAAGTTAAACTTTGACATCGGGACGTCAGTCACCTCAGTCCCCCGTGACCATGGGTGCTGGAAAGCACCCGAAACGTCGGGTATTAAAAATAAAATAAATAAAACGCGAAAAAATCCGTAAAAGTAGTTTTAATCAATAATATTCAGGTTTAATCTAAAATTACTAAAAATTACATGGATCTCAGAAGTGCCGTTTTTGTTAACTTTTTTTTAAATTTACTAAATTGTTGATTGTTTACTATTTTTAATAATTTTCCTAAGAAAAAGAGTGTGTAAAACTAAGAAAGATAAATAAATTTTCCATTATATTCGTTGTTTTAATAATATAATTGGTTATATACAAGTAATTGACATTTTATAATGGCCTACTATAGTAGGCCACGCGTGTACTTATGTGAAGAAAAGGGGCGCGTGTACTGTAGTGTTAAGCAAGATTTTTTAGTGCTTTGTTACACTCTTTGCCAGAGGAAGAAAGGAAAACAAGTTACAATTAAATAGAAATGTGTTACCGTAACAGACTATTGAAAGTTAACCGCTGGGCACATAGGCCTTCCCTATGTATTGCTTCATTGGGAGGGGGGGATATTTGCCTGATTGGTGGGCGGGTTACAACCACAGTTTTTGTTTTTTTGTTATTAGGCAGAGGTTGCTGCACATCTCCTGCTTTGCTTATCTCTCCCAAGACGATATTGTATAGCGGATATTCTTACACCGTCACTACACGGGTTAATGAAATAAATGTATATTCCTGTTACAATATACTATGTAGGTAGGTAACGCGCTACAACAGAAAGGGCTAAAAACTATTTGTTTAGACATACCTACTTGTCTATGAAGTCGTAGTTATCGCTTTTCTATTTTCTACTGTAGTACTAAACTAGACTTTGTTTAGATTCAAATAACTCTACTACTCTCTACTCTCTCTCTCTCTTTTTAGAAAAAAAAAGGTACGTGAGGTTAATATGGTCACTTAAGCTTTGCCGCAATATAAAACCAAAACTAGGAGGAGAACAGAGACAAAGACAAAGTCGTATACTATAATAACTAATATACTAAGAAAAAAACAACAAACAAGCTTTGGCAATATAAGGAACACTTTGAAAAATGAACTTAAAAAAAATTAACTACACCACACCATACCTACTAAAATCGATTAATGACAAGTGTTAAAATGGTGACGATAAAGCATCGCCCTTTTGACCCTTTATTATTTAATTGACCGATGAAGAGCTATCGTATTACGGAGCCATCTACAAAAACAAAGCTGTAGTTTTTGAGTCATAAGAAAGTGACTATTTTACCCTCACATACTTTATTATTGACATGAGATGATCCATGTACACTCTTATCTATAAGATGATCTTTTGAACGTGTTAGAAACTCTTAGGAGGTAAAGACCAACCTAGTTAATTTCTTTCTCTTTGTATTTACTATATTTATTATATACTTTGTAAACCTTTTCTTTTTATTTTTCCTAATATTGCACAACATAAATCTCTCAAAATTCTTCGACTCAACTATTGAATGTATTCGAATCGAAGTAGTATTAGTTACTACTTCGATTCGAATACATTCAATAGCCATAATATTATCATAAAATTATGCATACATTCCAGACTAGTCCAGTCTCAGAAAACTTGTATAAGCTCTTGTAGCTCCAGCTATTTCGCGGTAGAAATTGGCAAGAAATTTCTGCCTAACCAGATGGACTCTAGGCAGAAAAGGTTATTAAATAAAATCGTAAAATGTAACTTTAAAAAAGGCCCGCTAGATTTCCTGCTGTTATTTTGAACTATTGGCACAGAATAAATAATATTACTAAGTACTATTGGTAATAGTAAAAAAGTACTTTCAATAAATATTATCATATTATTATGTATGTTAACAAAATTATTCTCTTCTACTCCCCAATCTTAGTTTATCGCTTTCAGTGAGATAATGTTTATGAAAAATGGTAACTAGGCGGTGTCTGCGTTGTCGGTGCGCCCTATTTCCAGATATAGCTCAGGCTTTATCCGGCGTGCCCATTCAACCAGACATCGCGATTTTATCGGAAAGCCAGTCTTGCCTGCTTCTACGAATTTTATCTGGAAATTTTATTTATCGAAACCGTTCGGGAATGAAAAGATAGAGAACCCCTTGTGTATAGAAACCTAACAAAGCTATATTTTATCTTAATTTTCAAACGAATTAATTTCTGACATTGCTCAAATTCAAAGGATATGTAATAAGATTAAATAAATTAATAATTCAATTCTTTTCTAAGTTTTCCAGTAAAATCACAATGATAAATAAATCTTCAATTAAAATTTAATATTATGTTACTCCTAATATTTTGTTAGAATAACAGAAAAATTTAAATTAAGGCATTCTATTTGAGTGCTAGACTTCGCTATAAAATAACATTCAAAATGTAATAAGAACCACTCAAGCAAATCACGAAATTGTCGTCATTATCATTACCAGACCTTGATGTAAACCTTAGAGGTGACATGAAACTATAGATTTTACTAAAGCTTTCTATTTATTTATTTAACGAGTTGAAGTAATACAAAAACGAAGGTCAAAATTATGTCTTGACCCACTCTAGTCCCAAGAGAACGGTCGTATCTTTCTTGATCCTTAGCCTGATTATTGGGTCAACACCGTTCACAATAATATAATAAAATTTGGTCCGTTACTACATTACTGTGTATTATATCCAGTAAGCAAAAACATTTACGACAGCGCAAATTTAGGAACTTGTTTTGCTCTCAAAACTCTTGAGACGACGATCGATAGCTTCTAATACTTTTATTACTTCGCATTTATTTCTTTTTTTAATAGCTTTCACATTTCACGCAATGTCGAGAACTCGCGCAGTCTCGGCTTTTTAAGGCTTTCTATTACACTTAATTCTTTCACAAATGCCAGTGCTATTTTTTAAATTATTTCATTGATTAACTAATTTCTTATCCGCCTGCCAAGTCCTCTCCTACGAGAAAAGCCGATGTACAATAATGTAATATTTAGAGACAAAGGAAGAAAAATTCTAATTAAAGATGTTAACAATTTATTAGTTAAGATCTGAGTAATAAAATATAATGATGTGTCTTCCTAGTTAGCACCTCACGTCATCCATCAATAATGCAGCACCACTACTCCCAACACCACTACACTATGAAAGACACATGTTTCACTTCTAAACGAGGTTTCTCTGGTAGCCTGTTACTCTTAATTATCAAGAAAAATTCTTGAAAATAGTTTTAATACATAAATAAGTACGTTAGTACTATTATTTATTCTGAGACAAATGCCTTGTTGTTCTAGTGGTCTTAAACGCTACTGGTGATCATGTTGTCCCGGGTTCGAATGCCGGATCGGGGTAAATAAATCAGTTATTGAGTTTTTCAACCAAGAAATTCTATGTAGCAGCTCGGAGTCAGCAAGTTGTCGGTGTTTCACATCCGTGGCTCGAAAAACACGAGAAGCCGTTGGTCCAGCGCCTGATCTCTCTCCGGTCGTGTCGAGTAACGACTATGAGAGTTAGAGTATAGAGTGTGCGCCTGTGTGTTGACAGTATTATAGTGCACGAGAACGTGCACTATAATACTGTCCTGCGCATAGAATACTATAATACACAATAGAACGGCTGTCAACCTTATTTTTACGAGGATTGGCGTCGCCAAACCCGATTCGCTGTGTTGACAGACAGTAAATTTACACATTTTAGACTTTTGATTAATGTTCAAGATTATTATTAAAAAATCGTTTGAATTTTAAGACATATTTTATTTGTAAATAGGGTGCAATTTGGCATTTTCTAAATAATTTGCATGCGAAATTTGGAAAATTTTGTAACGTCTCGTGTTGACATTTATACGTGTGAATTGACATGTTAGTGACATTTTAGTGGCTACGCGGGCTCCGCCCGCTCCCCAGTTCTATGGTCCTGCGCTACATGGCTATGTGTGGCTATATGAAGAACATTATTATTCGGAGCTGCTTAATATTTTGTTTGCTTTCACACTTGTTCAATCAAAATAACGATAGCATTTCGATATATCGGAGATATTCTTTTTCTATATGGGTAACTATTAGTTTTTTTTTAACATAATCAAAGACAATTTTAATGCGATTTTGTTATAAAGTTATAGTAAAATATATCGTTTTGTACACTGTTTTTTCTAATACAAATAAATAATTATACTTGCTAGTAAACTAGTTTATATTTCTTTGAAACTAAGTCTTATTGTTTCATAAATTGTTAAGGACAGCCGAAAGACCACTGTAATTCTGTTTATATTCTTTTTGTCAACAACAACCGCCAACTTTTGCTGACAACTCTACCGATGAGGATACGATACCATACAAATTGTTCATTGAATTCATTAGACAAAAAGCTAGCGGTGGTTTTGTTGACAAAAAATTTAAAAACGACACCTTCGTGTTAAGTATTTTGCGTGGTGTTGTTGACAATAGGTACGTATTTTTCTAATTCCGAATATTAAATATTCAAAATATCTCTAATCTGATTACCTGACTTTTGGTTGCATTACCTTATAAATAATATAATATAGTTATTCAACTGCGAATGTTTCGAAAATAAGCTAGCTAATTTACTATGGGGCCTATAACGGGATATTGAACGCCATATGAAGCAACTATTGGCGGAAGCGTGTTTCAAATTTGGAATAACTTCGATTCCAGCCGTAGCGTAGCGACGATCATCGAATTCTAATGTAATTCACGTAGGGTTGCCATTTTATTCCATAACGATAATATTTACTAAAAATATTTAATTGGTAGGTTTTAGTGTTTCATAGATATTAATAAAAGTTGGCTTATTTAAATGCTCTATATAAAAATTTTATAGTAGTAGTTTAAGTGTAAGAAATTTTATAGTTTTTTAAATTTTAAAATTTTAAATTTTTAAATTTTATAGCAAAGTAAGTAAAAAATGGTACTTGAGTAAAGCATTTAATTTTTTTACTCTTCGCCACTAAACGGTTATGGTAAGTAGTTGTGATAATATGTGATAATATGGTCAAATCATTTGCAAATATTTAAATAAAAACTACCTTGAAACCCTCGGAAGACTGTTTAAAGTTATATCTTTAAGAAAATCTGGGAGTTTACAATTACTCATCACCTTGAAATATTAATCGAGTGAACATTTCGATTGCTATACAGAATATTATTTTCAAGTATCACGTGTCAAAAAAATAAAATAAACGCATGGTAACCCTGACTTCTGCAGATTTATTTCATTTTGTATTTTGATCGCGTTCGCCGTTGAAAGATAATTTTGTTTACAGATAGGTGTTCAACGTGAAGCTAAATCGATTTCAACCTTTACAACCAACCAACCACAAAACATATAGAGGTAGCTCTAAGAAAATTATAAATTATAATAAAAAATTGTTTATATTTTTCTTTTTTTTTAAATTTCAAACATAATAACACAAAATACCAATAAAGTTTCGGTTGCCAACTTGCCTGCCAATCATAGCAAGCAACTTTGACAAATCCCTCAAAGCAATCTATTGGGTAGGGCCTATATTCAGCTGGAAAAAAAATGAATTGGTTGAGAGATGTCTTTTTTATTCTCTTAGAGTAAATTGCGTTCAAAATCGACACCTATAAAGCCAAAGCGGCATGCATTTCCGCGTGTTAATCCAGAAATAGTTCCAGTGCGGGATCACCACATTCCACATTTGCCGGGCAACTGTTCGCTGTAACATTAGCTGTGGCATTTCCGAACGCGTTGTTAGATCTACTGGTATTATGTTGTTTCTTTGCTTTTGTCATCTAGTCGACCATTTTAAACGGTTTTAAATATATAAATAATATTAATATATGGTAGAGCCATGCTGGAGCTATTATGGTTGTACCACAAATCAATCGATTCGACCGGGGAAGAACCACGCTCACAGAATACCAGAGTAAAGTAGCATAATGCTGCTGTGTGTCATATGATGGGTGTGGAGAACCGGAGACCCTTTTTACTGGAAACGAGGCATTCCATCTTAGTCCTCTGGGATGACAACGCATCTGCATTTTGATTCTTTATCGAGGATTGATGTAGATGTCTATGGGCCATAGTATCCACTTACCAACAGGTGGACTGTGCGCTCGTTAGTTACTCTTATTCTATAAAAAAGTTATAGTCGTCTCTCTTCCATATAATGCCTCATGGGAAGGGTAAGGGAGGTATTATATGTTTTCATCAAATTTATTTATTTATTTATTCTTTTTTGTACACCACAATACAGAAACATCAATATAGTTAAAACTAATTAAAGTATGTACAATAGGCGGTCTTATCACTGAAAGTGATTTCTTCCAGACAACCTTTGCGTAGAAGAATGATGCAAACAAAAGTTACAAATAGAGGGGGGCATACAAAATAATAATAAAAAATATACAATAATACATACAAATAAAAGTAAGTGAAAGTTATATATAAAATATCATATAATAGATTAAATGAAAAGAGTAAGAGAAAGGTAAAGTAATTTATCTAATAGCGTTCTAAATAATACGATTTAACAAGAATTTTGAAAGAGTGAAGAGATTTAGCATATGGAGAGGTAAGGAGTTCCACAATCGCACAGCGGTTACGGTGAAGGATTTCTTGAAAAAGGAAGAAGAGTGCAAAGGTGTAGTGACTAGTTACTAAATAACATATCCATGAGTTATTTAAAAATCAAGCAAACGATCTTCAAAATTATCAGTTTTGAAAGCAAATTTTGAAAATATCAGGTTTTTAAGTAAATTATGAATCTCTATCTAATAATGAAATAATTTAAAGTGTTAATTTGACTTCGCCTCGGCCGCAACCGCTGCAAGTAGCCTCGATTTGAATGAAATTGAATGAATGAGTTTTTTTGTGAACCAGTTCGTGTTTGCACTCGTCACGGAATGCTATTATCGTGCTATCGAACTGTTCGTCCAAGAACGGTTGGTATTGTTGTCATTCGGGGAAATTAACAAACGTTCATTTTGTTCTACCGCAACACGGAAACTAATACACACGGAAATGGTTTTTATTCCATTGTTATAAAGTTCATATATTGTATTTATACAATTATCATCGAAAGTACAATCACATTCAATTTTCATCATTATGTATATAGGGTTACGGGCCTGAAAGACGTAATAGGCCCTTCTGAATATAATCCTCATACATATTGTACAGGGTGACTCATTCCAGATTTTTAACTTTAAAAAATAATTTAAAAATAACAGATGTTCTTGTAGTCATTTTAAATATAGTACCTGGATGACCGAGCTTTGCTCGGTTTTTTTAATAACATTTAGGTACAAATTACATAATGATAAAACATGAATAATATTTTTGATCTTATTGACATAATAGAAAAAACTGAACTGGTTATTTGAATAAAAAATCATGTGTGAAATTAGTTTAATAAAATTTTTTTTTGGGTTGGCAGAAGCCCAGTGCCGACGATTTTGACGGTTTACATAACCTTCCATCTGGAAATGAGCTTCATCACTGAAATAAACCTCTTCCAAGTCAGTTTGCTCCGGGAAAATTTCTAACATTTGTTCAGCATAAGTTTTACGCTTAAAATAATCTTCAGGCTTAATTTGTTGCATTGTTGGATCTTGTTTGGATGCAGCTTTAGGTCTAGTGTCAATATGCGTTGAAGATTAGAGCGGCGAATATTCAACGACACTGCGTGTTTTCTTATCGAACGTCTTGGCTGGGCTTCAACTGCAGCGGCGACGCGGTTAATGTTTTCCTTGGAACGCACAGGTCTTTTTTGGCGGCGCATTAGACTGTATAAGGGCGCAGATAATGCCGAAAGTAGTTCGCCTATTGTAACTTCCTATTTCATTCCTATGTTACCTATTTAATATGTAAAAGTTTGTATAGATATGTGAATATTTAATTATTTAATACTCACCTCACGCATTGCTTTAAAATAATCGTTCACACATAGAGCTGTGGTCGCTCGGTGTGGGCTTTCTGTTAATTTCTCAATACGCGAGCAACCTGGGTTTGCTCCCTGTTGGCACCAATGAAAGTGCTAATTTCAATATTTTAAGTGCTGATTCACCACGTGCGGCGGTGAAGAAAAACATCGTGAGGAAACCTGCATGTCTGAGAAATAAGAAAAAAAGGCAAATCCTCCTAACTATGGAAGGGATTCATGTTCAGACATTTATGGGCAGAAGAGTGAGCCGAGCTGATACTCGTGCTCTCACACTGATAATACTGCTCTTCATTATGTTTTAAATGTAACAGTTAGTTAAATTTACAGCCAATATACGTCCCACATTTGGGCACAGACTTCCTCTCATTTCTGAGTGGGTTTTAGGGCATGAAATGTCCGCCGCGCTGCCCCAATGCGTGTTGGCGAACTTCACCCGTCTTTGAAATACTTTTTTTTATTTACCAGACATGCAGGTTTCCTCACGATATTTTTCTATAGCTTTATGTAAATATATACTAGTATATTATAATGCCTTTTTGTCCGAAACTTTCGTGGGCGCGCGCACATCTCACCATAGAAACAAAAAAACATTCATTTTTATAGATATAATATAGATAGTTAGCAACCTATTAACCCTGATACCATGTAGTGGTACTGTAACAATATCCACTTATGAACATATCCTTCTCTACATTCCCGCTACGATTATGTGTAAGAAACATATTTCTAACACCACTTTGGGTTGCCGTTGCCAATCTGAATATATAACAAAATAGTAAGCAGTTTTTTGTCTTTTTGACTGTGTGCTTTGCACGCTAATTATCACAATGGCTAAATCTAAATACAAAAGAAAGATGTGGTTTTGAAAGATGTATTAAGATAGCTTGGGCTAACATTTAGTGTGATTTTATTTATTTCAGTTGAAATATAAAAATATATATAAAATATTATGTCAATTGTAAAGTGCGGCTCGATGGCTTACCGTGACGCTTGCACAAGTGGGAAGAAAAAGTGCTCACCGGCAATTAATCAGCTTGCACCGACCAAATTATTCGATATACATGTCTTTAGTTATAACCTTGAATTCGTTATTTATTTAAGACAATTGTCGTACTATTCCTATATTATAGTGATCCATGTTTGGGCGTGTGAAATTACGGACACAGCTTGTCTTTGATAATTTCAAAGTGGTTGGAATTAATCACGACGTGTAAATAATAAGGAAAGTTAAGGGCTAGAAGCGGCCCATTGGACTTCACAAATGGCCGGTGAAATTGTCCACATATGCGTGAATTGAATCCTTTGAAGTTCGCGCCAACCGCACGCGGACGTGAGGTGACAAGCAAGCGACTTAAAGCTCATATACTTGTGAGATATTTATTATTTAGTTATAAATAGCATTTAGCTTATATATTAACTTACTTTCTTATACATCCTACGGCTATTCTTAAAGTTTTTTATATAAAATATGGGTGACAAACGAGCATAACATCCACCTGATGGTAAGTGGATGATGTGGCTGGGGTTCCCAACCCTTCCGGTTTGCACGGGAGACTCCGGTAATAATGGTTAATTTCCCGACCTCCCGGGGGCTTTGCGAAATCGACAAATATTAGATGTTGCTCGAAAACAAAGTAAATATAAATTTAAAAATTAACAAATAATTGAGATTTTCTTCCCCACCCCCACCCCCTCCCCTACGTACTCGATTACATAAAATTTCCCGGGTTGGTCCTTTCGACAGTTGGTAGCCCTAGTTGTGGCCAATAGACATCTACATGTATCTTTAAGAATTGGAAAGAAAGTAATTAAGAATCAAAATGCAGTCGCATTGTCACCCTTGAAGACTTAGATGGAATGCCTCATTTCGAGTAATATTCTTGACTAGCTGTTACTCACGAATTTGTCCGCGTAGAATTTATTACGATTGGACATCATGTGTTTTAATTTTAGTGCGTTTCTCTTAAATAAAAGTGGACTCTATTACTCCTTTAACATCACCTATCTGCTGGTGAAAGTCCCATCAAAGCCGGTCCAGTAAGTTCGAAGATTAGCCGGAACAAACAAACGGACAGACATACAAAAATTGTAAAATGTTTTTTTTGTGAGTACCGTTTGTACTTCCATACGTATTTAGTAAAAAGCTGTTATTTTGACTTTACAAACAGACACCTCAATTTTATTTATTTGTATATATGTTGTAAACTTTGAAAAGCTGCGAGTTTCTTTTTTATAGAATATGTTTGACAAACGAGCACATAGTCCATCTGATTGTAAGTGAATGTTAATGTCCATAAACATCTACATTTATCCTCAATTAAAATTCAAAATGAAGATGCGTAGTCACCCTAGAGGACTAAGATGGAATGTAGGGGGCATTCCATTAAAAAGACGTTACTATTCTGTGAGAGCGTGATACTAACCCGGTCGAGCCAATTTATTCGTGCTACAACCGTAATATAGCTGCAGCGTAGCTCTACCACGTAACAATACTCAGAGAAGTAAACTATTTCCGCCAATACGCAATGAGGCATCGTGGTAAACTAATTATTCCATAACCTTTTAAAATATTAGTAAGATTTCAGATAGAAATAGCACTCAAACCAAAATAAATATACGTGATAGAGCCACGCTGCGATGGTTGTAACACGAATAAGTCGGCTCGACCGTGCCCTCACAGATAACCAGCGTAAAATAGTAGCTTAATACTGCTGTGTTTCGTATGGTGAGTGTAGAGATCCGGATACCATTTTTTCCTCGAAACGAGGCATTCCATCTTGGTCCTCAGGGGTGACACCGCATCTATGTTTTGATTCTTAATCGAGGATAAATGTAGATGTCTATGGGCTCCCGCTTGTCACCCTTATTTTATAAAAAATAGTCATTTATACACATTTATGTTTATGTCTGACTCTAATGAAACAAAAACGGTTAACATGTTCTTTGCAATTAAGCTTTCTAATAGTGTACCTAATAGGTATTAGGAAGTAGCCCCGTAATCGAAATCGGCTAATAGATCATTATCCTCATTTCGGACTTCTGAAATGTTTACTAATGCGATTTCCATCCAACTAAAGACACATTAATAAATAGTAGTAGGGCAATAAATTATACAATGTGGTATAGCCACGCAGTTAGCTGTCATGGAAGAAACACGGATATATCACTATCAAGAAAGGACCACGCTGTCACAGAGTACTAGCGTAAATTAGCATCATACTTGCTGTTTTGTATGAATGATGAAAACCGGTTACCTCATAACGAGACATTTGATCTTGGTCCTCAAAGAAGACGCGATTCTACATTATGATAATCTAGCATAAATGCACCTGCATTTCTCTGGACTACATTTGCTTACCATAAGGTGAACTGAGTGCTCGTAACATACTCGTACTTGTATAGCATAGAAAATACTTTAATGTATCCAATTATTAAAGGCCTTTATCAGAATATCTGTTGTCAGAGCAAAATCAGTCTAATAGATTATTGCATTATTATAATATTATAGGCATGTTTCTTAATTTTGAGTTAAAATAATTATTAAAACTAAACTCTTTTTCGAATAATAGTTTGCTTTTTTCTTTTTAAACAGACGCTCAGTTTTTTTACATCTGAGATGAGTCGGCTATCTGCGGCCATCTGCGGTAGCTTTGAAAACACGTGGTAGCTTTGTGTCGGTATCATTAACGGATTCTTAGAGAGAAACAATCATCGACTATCTCGCTGAATTGCCCTCATCAACGTTTCATTTAATGTTCTTAGAATTGCTAATATAGTTAACGTCGCGTAATGGATATTCTCGAAAGGACACAATTCTTCTGAAGTTAAACTTCCCAGTCCGCGATTTAAACACAATAGTCAAACAATCGAAATGTTATACATGGCTCACAGGACAGTGAAATGGTTAAAATATATGTATTTATGGCATAATCACAAAATACATTGGATGCCACAGAAATTTATTCATCATCTTTGAAAATTTATAGCACGGTAAAGTTTAAATTTCCAGCGTGTGATTAAAACCAGGGAGAATTCGTCATCCCATCTCATTTCCTCTCATCATCGGACGAATTTCCGTATTTTGCATTTTTACCAGACGAAACCAACCGACTACGGGAAGTAGCGTCAAAAGTGCTAAATTATGACCATAAGTGTAAACATAAAACCACTATCTCTTTTCGATAACAACGCAGGAAGGACTAAATGTATCGCTAGGGACATAGAAACAGACATAAGAGATCTAGATTCAGTCCAGTATTTCCATCTAGTATTCTCAATTCTCCCACTAATCGTTCGTCTTGATAGACTTAAATACACGGCGGGTAAAGAGTAACGTATATAAAGCGGAGTTTAAGAACTTTCGTGCGCGTAGCAATTTGTCGTATCTACTTCGTTTAATTGAATCTAATTCCCTTTGAATTTGAGGTTAGGCCACACATAATTGATTCTGATGGATATATATCTAAATAGTGCCTTTCCTTAGTTAATTGAATGAACTAGTTTTGCTGATAACACATATGTCTTGCTAGTGGTCTAAATGATCATCTGTTTTAATAAATATATATACTGGATGCCCTTTTTACCGTCTAGAAAAAAATAGGGTGTAACGTGAACGAAGTAGAAGCCTATGGCACTAATATTCAACAAAAAAATAAAAACAAAAATTTTGAATTTGATTTTGAAATTTAGTAGTCTAACTTCCCGCTAAGAAAATTGAATTGAGAATTTTCAAAAATCGAGAAGTTATTGCTTTTACCCCGTTTTCGACAATTTTGCGATGGTATCTGTATGTCTGTATGTATATGTGTGTTTGTGTGGATGCATGTAAACCTCTTAAAACTTTTGAACGGCTTGACCGATTGAAATGAACTAAGCGGATTTCCAAAGTGTTTCATCAAACTTAGAATTTTTATGAATTTTAAATAATTCAGACCGAAAAAAATTTTGTAAAACTGTTGTTTTGGAATAATTTTTAAAGGGCCTTAACGATCGATTCCAAAAACTAATAAGCTTTTAACTTAAACCACGTCTATCGCTGCCGGTATGGTCAAAATCGATTGATTCGTTCGTGAGATATCGTTAACGAAAAATTTTGAAAAAATAGATTCGTTAACGATATCGACGACGACGAGTCGAGAGCCAGAGTTATTTTTTTTACTATAGTCCGATCAGAAAAAACTTTCTTGATATTTTACATCTAGGTCCCGCAATAAAATATTATCGTGCGTCCAGCGAGGTAAATGGGCATCAGCTAGTATATCATATCAGCGAACCACCCCTGATTTCTGGATCTCGACAACAGCGCCACCTACTGAGTGTAATTGTAAATCTAAACCACCTACTGGGTCTAGTTGTGAACCTAAACCATCGAATTGTGAATGTAAACTTAAACACACACATAAATATTCATCAAAATCGTCCGAGCCGTTTTCGAGTTTTAGCGTGAATAACAGACAGCTATAGTTTTTTTATATGCAGATTATTTTATTTTATTTACATTTTGACGAATCCAATTCTATCTAATCACATTTGATTCAGCCTATATAGGTCGGCTACACGTAATTGATTCTGATGGAAAGGAAAGACAACATTTAGATATATTTATCGAAATGTCTTTTATATATTAATTGAATGTACTATTTTTACTAATAACTACAATTTTACTAGCGTTTGCCATTTGCTATGGTTTATGCTAGGTTTTATTTTATTATCATTAATAACATTCTGACAAATAATTTAAGTACAATACTATTTGTTGTGCATTGTGTTTGTTAGGTATATATTTTAAGTATAAGTAAAATAATGGAATCCGGTATAAATTGCCAGCTCATGTGGTACCTTGAGGATGACCAACTGATTAGTGACCGCCAATATGGTTTTGGTCAGGATCTATCAGCTGGTGATCTGGTCTACCTGTTTCATCGATGGGTGGAGGCAGTAGAGTCCAAGGGGGCGGCATTGGCCGTTAGTTTGGACATTACGAAGGCCTTCGACCGGGTATGACACAAAGCGCTTCTTTGGAAGCTCCCTTCCTATGAGCTTCCCGATAAATTGTGCAATTGGATCACTAGCTTTCTTGCAGATCGGAGCATCAAGGTCGTTGTAGACGGCGCATGCTGCGATTACAAGCCTATTAATGCTCGCGTTCCACAAGGCTGCGTGCTATCACCAACACTGTTTCTTCTGCATATCAATGGTATGTTGCAAACCGGTAACATTCATTGCTATGTGGATGATAGCACTAGTGATGCTCTGTAAACCGGTACCGGGACAAACTTGTGTCTGAAGTCGAGTCTTTGCTGAAAAAAGTCTCGCATTGGGGGCGACTAAATCTAGTCCAGTTTAACCCTCAGAAGACACAAGTTTGCTCGTCACTTGGAAGAGAAGGCCAAATTGGCCTCGAAAAAGCTTGGCTTGCTCAGCAGAGCGGGACAGTATTTCATTTCGGCACACCGCCTGCAACTTTACAAGGCGCAGGTTCGGCCTCACATGGAATACTGTGCCCGTCTCCGGGCTGGGGCTCCCCAGTGCCAACTCCTTCCACTTGACCGCATCCAGCGCAGAGCGGCTCGAATCGTCGACGACCGAGTGCTTTACTATCGGCTGAATTCACTGGCGCTGCGAAGAGATGCTGCATCTCTTCGCATTGTCTTTCGCATTTACCACGGAGAGTGCTCTGAGGAATTGTTCGATTCATCCCAGCCGCCAAATTTCATGAACGCACTATGCGTCAAACCTCCCGATACCACCCACACCATCTGGATGCTTGGCCACCACCACTGTACGTTTCACTAGGAGTTTCCTTCCGCGTATGACCTCTTTGTGGAATAGTTTACCACCGGCGATTTTTCCGGACCGATACGACCTAGGGACCTTCAAGAAAAGAGCTTACTCCTTTCTAAAAGACCGGCAGCGCACCTGCATTTCCCCTGGTGTTGCAGTTGTTCATAGGCGGCGGTAGTCATTTAACATCAGGTGAACCATAAGCTCCTT
Organism: Parnassius smintheus behrii; assembly: GCA_036936625.1. Lineage (NCBI taxonomy): Eukaryota > Metazoa > Arthropoda > Insecta > Lepidoptera > Papilionidae > Parnassius > Parnassius smintheus. Next base: position 51,969,404 of record JAUPFT010000001.1, read on the forward strand.
TGCCCCTCTCCTAAATAAAAAATAAAAGTATAGGTGCTTATTAATAGTAATTTTGTTGTGTTTTGTATAACAAATAAAAACTTAAAAATTAACTTTACTATAATTTTTTATGTCTAAAAATTTTACGTGTTCCGGGCTAAGCCAAAAATTGATCAAATGGTCCCTCATCACTAAAAGGTTAAGAACCACTGCTTTACAGTAATCAACCGGCCTACGCAGCTTAGAGAGTGAACGATATGTTCTAGAAGTTTGCTCGTGGTTTTCGCGGAATGATATCACCTTTCTTAAAGGCTGGCCACACACCTGTAATACTTCTGGTGTTGTAAAAGTTCATGAAGCACGGTTGTCAGTTGTCACCTACCATCAGGTGAGCCGTATACTCGGTCGCCCGTCTTCTATTAAAAAAAAAAACTTTTAAGAGCACATACATCTAATACGGATAAAGAAAAGTAGGTTTATATTCTATTAGACGATTTGGATCTAAGCCAACAATTAGATAAACCATCCGTATATCATTTTATATTAAACAGACTTCCTTACCTTCAGCATGAAAAACGATTTTCATTAAAGTATGTAGTATTCTGTTCGCCATTTGTGAAACGGAAGTATTTGGATATAAAAGTTGAATATGTACCTGCGAATCATTGTCGCCGAGATTTAAGGTGACTTCCTTGAAACTTTGTAAATTTACTTAAGCTAAATTATTGCGCAAACACAAAACAATTCTATAAAAATTGCACCTTTAACTCGATAAAAAATTCATAGCTCTTTGGATTTTTAGGTCACACCATTGATATTTTATAAAAAACCCTTTTAATATATCAATGGGTTACACTTAGATTTTCTCCTGTGTCGTGGAAACTGATCCAGAACAATTACTTATGAAATCTATCTGTCTATCAAATCGAAATAAGTGCCTTAAATTGAACTTTATCTGCATGCCATTAAGACGAAATGAATAAGTAAATCAATGAATTGAAACTTCATGAACAAATAGAAAACAATTCCAGGTATGATATTGGCAATATTTTATCCTTGAAAAAATAATAAATTCATAAAATAAATGGTCTTTGATTATTTTAAATCTAAATTTAAACATTAATAGATCCTATCCGGGCGAAACCAGGTCGGGTCGTTACTTACTTTTTAAAAGTGTACATTATAGAGATTCCATAATGAAACCGTGTTATACTTATATCTGATGAAAAAGAATAAAGAATAATATTTGGTTTGGTGTTTATATTATTTTTAGTTATTTAAGGATAACTGTCAATTGCCAAAAGGCACCAATTTTAATTTAGATGACAGCAAAAAGCTCAAATTAATTAATTAATTACTATGCGATAAAGTTCACAAATCAATAAATTTAACTAAAGTACAGATAATCAATTTAAAAGTTATAAAGTTTTTTCTACGCCAAACAGTTGGCAAGGTAGCACTAAAAATTGTATTTCACAATTTAAGTGGTGCTACATAGACCGAACTCTGTTTGCTTGCGTACTATAAAATTTTAAGTGCCTTAAGCCTCCACAGCGTAACTAAGTATAAATTACAAAATATCATATATTAGTGAGACAAATGAGATAACAGCCTCCTACCGATAAGCGGCCATATGCAACCAATTTCAAACTACAATGTGTTATTACCACATAGAAATATGATGAATAGCTTCTCAGGATGTAATATTACACTGGCTCCCTTATTTGAAACTGAACCACAGCAGTAGGTGTACTGCCCCTTGACGCCAGACATGGGTAAAACGGAAACAGAAGAACTCCTAGACGGAATAGAAGTCGTAATGAATTCAATAGGTGGTACCTAATGAATTTCCATGTATATGCAAAGAGGGGCAAATAGGTATCTTGGCCTTACACACCCTATTTAAAAATTTATGTTGATCGATTCCTTAAGCCAAAATACTGTTATCTGCAAATCTCATCTTTATTGTCAGATCATACGACAGTTTACTGTACAAAGTCCGTCTTATTACTTGGTAGGTATTTACATCTACGAATTCCTTTCAATACGAATTAAAGTGAACAATAAGTACCAATTTAAATTTTTAAAAGCTCCCCTCCTGGCATCCGACCACTTCCCCCTGTTTTTGTTTACCACATAAATCTATGAGTGAGTGAAATGGCGCAGGAATGCGGGCGCGGCATTTATTGACGTCACTAATAAGCTAATAAGATAAGGGTCCCTGGATTGACATTGTAAATCACGTCCATTCATTCATAAAGCTTCGTTTATGTTTCTATGCTGGCATGGTCACGATGAGTCACTGTATATGCATCATTATTTTATATAAGCTGTATGTAATATTGTTAGGTTCAATTTCATTGCATCACACAACTGAAATAACTCATAAGTGCTCACACAGGGAGTAAGCGAGCGCGAGTGGCTTCTTCGTGCTACTACCTACTAGGTCGGCCCCACAGTAGATGGTGACGGGCTGATAAGAGATAGCTCGATCAGTCGACTAGACCGGGGGAGGACCATCGTAAAAAAGCAGCTTAATGTTGTTGCGCCTGATCTCTCTCCGTTTGTGTATGTTTACCGTCCCATCCGACTATGAGACTAAGGGATTACAAGGCACTATAATCCTGTCCTGCGTCGATGGCTAGTCTCTGTTGAGGCTGGCCGCCGTGACCGAAAATCGGTTTGGACGACATTTTTTTAAATCGATACAGAATGAATAGGTTATCTTAACCGGACTATATCCACGTTTTCATAGATTGCTAGCGACAAACAGCAGTTTTGTATGGCTAGTGATGAGAACAATAGCCATTTTCTACTGGTAACACTACATTTCATTTTAGTTTTCATGGGGTAACAAACAACGCATGCGCATTATGATCCCTAATCGAAGATAAGTATAGGTGTATGTAGGCGACAGCACCCACTAACCATAACGTGGTCAGTATTCTAATTTGTCACCCTAAAAACTATAATAAAGTTTTCTTCAATTGATTTTTCTTCGATTGACAATCGTAGTTAAGTACCATCGCAAATCTGGTGTTAACGAGATTGTTGTATCGCCATAATTATATCGGAAGGAATTTATACGCGGTAGAGCCACGCTGCACCTATATTACGGTTGTAGCACGAATGAGTCGGCTCGTCTGAGGGGGGTTAAGTTAAGACTAAGCTTTTATACAATACCAGTTCAATGCTGCTGTGTTTCGTATAGTGAGTGTAGAGAACCGGAGACCCTTTTTACTACTGGAAATAAATCACTCCATCTTAGTCCTCAGGGGTGACTACGCATAGGCATTTTTTTATCTGGATGTCCATGGACCACACTCACATCAGGTGGACTGTGTGCTCATTTGTCACCCATATTCTATAAAAGAGCCATAAGATCTTTTTGGCATATCCCATAGTCGCCTCTAACGACACCCTGTGAACAAAATGGGGTCATGGATTCACTTACGTCATCACTACACGGCAATAAAAAAATGTGTTGTGAAATATTACTTTAATATAAATTTAGTATCAAATTACGTTCGAATTTCACAATTTTAACCCATCCACTTTTTTGCTACTTTTAATTTAAATTGGAAAGACTCTTGAAAAACTGGATTCCAGCTATCATTAACGGGGTTTTACATTTGCGAAAAGCTCTTTTCACAAATATAAATATTACTTCAGGCAAGGTTCTTCTCGTGGATTTAGTGCATCGAATTATTTTATGAGTATACAGACCGTTATCAAATAATTCTATTCAAAGCTAACCACAAGTTTAAACAGAAGGAAAACAGACAAACAAGTTGCGATGAGTAATGAAAATTACTTTATTCGTATTGTTGATGATTGTTTTATTTTTAAACTCTTTTTTTGAAATTATTCAAATACTAAGAATTATTTTGCGGTCTAAATCAATTTCATTTTTAAAATATACTCTCATTATTTCAGCCCTTCACAAGTCCACTGGTGAACATAATATCTATATATCCTCATTTCTAAGTTTATCACGCAGAGAAACCCCGAGCAAAGCCATCTCCAAAGCTCGCTGAGCGACCTTGAGCGTCCTCATACGGCCAGCAGTGAAGGACCACGTCTCAGATCCGTAGGTCGTCACTGGCAACACGCACTGGTTGTACAATCTATATAATATCATATCATCATCATATCATAATATCAGGTTTTGAGGTATACCTGACGAGAAGATGTGTCGTAATTTCCCGAACTCTGCCCAGCCGAGTTGAATCCGTCGAATGAATTCTTGGTCGAAGTTTGACTTACCTAGTTGGACTATTTGTCCCATGTAAACGTACTCGTCAACAACTTAGCAACAACAACGAGGTTAGTGCTCCTAACAACTACCGGCATAGGTGTGAAATGGACATTCAACATGATATTTGTTTTGTCCATGTTTATCTTAAGACCTATTCATTGGGAGACACTATTGAGAAAAGTGCTTAGGTCCTCCAGCGATTCTGCCAAATAGTAAATAATTCTATTCAAAGCAAGCCACAAGTTTAAACAGAAGGAAAACAGACAAACAAGTTGCGATGAGTAACGAAAATTACTTTCATTATACTACACTATATCGACTATATCGTCGGTAAATTGAAGGTGAGTGATGTATTCGCCACTGATGTTAATACCGTATCCTTTCCAGTCCAGTAGCTTGAAAACGTCTTCCAATACAGCGGTGAAGAGTTTCGGGGATATAACATCACCTTACACCTAATCTTACACCTCTCTGCTGTTGGATATGTTTCGTACTCTGGTTCTGTACTCGGATAGCCATCGTAGCCCTACTGTACAAACACTTCAGCACTTCGATACACCGAATGATGATGATGATGATAAATAAATATGGAAGACCTAATTTTACTTTTATGTATACATTTTTATTGTAAAAGAAACAGTGAGCTGTGACTCTCATGTTGAATTGGAACAAAAACATTAGAAATGCTTTCAATTTTATAAATGATAGGTTTAATAATATTGTTGAATTGATGACTAACTTTAGTCGATGTTAAAGCAATAACATAAGCTCATAAAACATGAGACACATATAAAACGCAATTTTTAATATGTTATAAATTTATCATGTTATGTTCATCTTGATGTACCAACTTCTGTATAAAACAGCTTTATTTAGACAGATTGGAAACTGTAACAAGGAAATCTTGTTATTGAAGTCCTTTATATTACCGTTAGTGTGATAATACAATTGTTTGACTACAAAAGTACTTGAATCGTTGCTTATTTTTTAAATTTTCTTTATAAAAATATGTATGTACCTAGTATAAATATCGATTAGGTAAGTTCAATTCCAAAAAAGAGGTCGAGCAAAGAAACAAATTCGCCTAGGGCGCGATTGGTAAATTACAACCATTAAGCAATCTAAACAATGGATCGAACATGTATCACGTTCGATGATTACGCCACATCTCAATCTCATTCTCCGCAGTACCTTAAAACTAACACGCGTGTTGTCGGTGTTGGCTTACGGAACCAAGATGGAACAAAGTTGTCCTTTACTGTTGACCCTTTGCGGAAGCTCATAATAATTGAACAAGCTATGGAGAGGGTTATGAGTGTTTTCTGCCTTCTTATTTCTTTTGTAGGAATTCGTCAATACGTTTTCTAGAATTATTTTTAAAACAACAATTCCGGATCACACAAACTAATATATCATTCCAACATTTGTTTAATATGTGTGAAGGATCTTAAATGCAAATAACGGATCGAATTTGTGCATTGAAAAGCAATTCAACATCAAGACAACCCATACTTAAATGTGTAAATGCCATTTAAGTGATGCAATAAAGTGATGTAAGACATTCGACCTCAGTTTAAGTAAATACTTAGTCCGTATAGGTACTATAGATCTCTACGATTTGGTAATTTATATTTGACATTGGTTTGTAGAATACACAATACTATTAAACGAGCAATATTTATATATTTTTTGTTTGTAATCGTGTTCTTAAAAACGGTTTTAAATTTACAATATAGTTATTTAACTTCCCGCTAAGAAATTTGAAAATTTTCAAAAAAAATCCCTAATCACAAAAACGGGCTGTTTCATCCCGATTTTCGAAAATCGAGCTTTCATCAGATCTCGACATTTTGAGATCCCAGGAAGCTATTTTGACTAATTTCTCGTTACGGCGTTCTAAAGATCTCAATGTGGAATAGATTTGGTGATAATAGGAACTCATTCGGACGAGTAGATTTTGAGAAATCTCAAAAATAAAAATTTTGAAAAACTGTTTTTTATATGGTATAACTTTTAAACGGCTTTACCGATTGATTCCAAAAATCGGTTCATTCGTTCGTGAGATATCGAAGGAGGAAGAATTCGAAAAAACGTTCTTTTTTTAACATAACTTCGAGATTTCGCAACATAATTTGGTGAAATTTGGAGCGCTTTGCATTTGAAATTAGCTGGAAGTTCCAGGGATAGCCTGCAGGGTTAACCAATTTTTTATAGAATAAGGGTGACAAGTGAGCACACAGCCAACCTGATGGTAAGTTGATACCGTGGCCCATAGACTTCTACATCTATCCTCGACTATCCTCGATTAATCGAGGATAGATGTAGATGAGATTCTTAAGAATCACCCTATCAAGTAAAAGGGTCTCCGGCATCGAGCTGCTATTTTACGCTAGTATTCTATGAGCGTGGTTCTATCCAGCTCCGGTCGAGCTGACCCATTTGTTCTACAAACATAATATAGCTGCAGCATAGCTCTACCACGTCTTAGTGTAATTACAAACGCAATATGTAGAGGTTTACGAGGGTGGAGAATCGATCACGATATGTCTCATTTCTGGGAAAATTTGTTTACTCCGATTTACACACAATAACTTGATTACCTGCGCATTATGGTTTGTGATTTGACATTTCATTCATTATAAAATACTTGAATTTAACGAAAACATGATTACTTTACGTTACGCCTAACTAAACTGGTTGCTCTCATCAATCAGATAAATTTAGACACAAAAATGTGGCCTATTTTGAGTGTCACGACGACGACGAAAATAAAACTCACACTTTCATTTAAGTTTAAAGTTTTGACGCCAGCAGCGGGACGTTTTGGTCAGAAATTGTAGCTAGGGTTATATTATCTGACTAATGACGTGTTCGGTGTTGAAGTAGAATATCGTAAAGGAAATCTACATATCGGTGAAATGTGACGTTCACGAACTAGCAAACCCTTGCCCTAAAACCCGTCAGTAATAAGAGGCGACATATGCTCCACGTAGTTACAGAAGCTGTACTTTGTTCATCGAAGTTTTTCTGTTTTATGTACGTGATAGAACCACCCTGCAACCGGTTTATTGCTGCAGCACGAATGGGGCGGCTCTACTGGGGAAGGACCACGCTCGCACGGCATACCAGCGTTAAATATAATATATTAATTGTACATAATGTTGCTCTTTTTCGTATGGCGAGTGATGAGTACCAGAAAACCTTTTATCTATTACCGAAGCAATAGTGATAACACATCGACATCATCAATCATCATCATTACAGCTCTTCCCAAGTCCACTGAATAATATAAATAGGCCTCCCCCAAGGCAAAGCACGGTTCTGAACCACCTGCGTCTATCGATTTCCTGCATATTTTACCAGGTCGTCACTCCATCCGGTGGGGATTGCCCTATACTTCGCCTACAGGTACGAGGCTCCCACTCGAAAACTTTTTCCCCCATCGGTTGTCGGCTCATCGAGCTATATGGCCGGCCCATTGCCACTTCAGCTTAATAATTCTTTAGGCTATGTCGGTCACTCAGGTTCTACTGCGGATATCCTCATTCCTAAGTTTATCACGAAGAATAACCCCAGGACATAGCCCTCTCCATAGCTCGCTGTGCAACCTTGAGCGTCTTCATACGGCCAGCAGTGAAGGCTCGACCGGGGACCCTTTTTACTGGATAAGAGACGTCTTAGACTCTCAGATCCATAAGTCATCACTGGGAAATTCACTGGAAATACGCACTGTTTGTACAAACTCCTTTTCAGGTTTTGAGGTAAACCTGACGAAAAGATGTGTCGTAACGAACGCTGCCCAGACGAGTTGGACTTACCTAGGCGGACTATTTGTCTCAGGTAAACGTACTCGTCAACAACTTCGAGATTAGTGCTCTCAACAACTACCGGTATAGGTGTGACATGGACATTACACATGACCTTTGTTTGGTCCATGTTCATATTAAGACCTATTCGTTGGAAGACGCTATTGAGGTCATTCAGCATAGTGCTTAGGTCCTCCAGCCATAAGTATCGTAGCCCTACTGTACAAACACTTCAGCACTTCGATATACCGACCGTCAACTTGGCTCAGCTGAAGGGACTGTAGCACCGCCTAGATTTCGACGGAATCAAAAGCTTTCTCATAGTCTACATACGCAAAGCAAAGTGGCAGATTGTACTCTTCGGTCTTCTGAACAATTTGCCGCAGGGTATGTATGTGGTCTATAGTACTGAAGCCTTTTCTGAAACCAGCTTGTTCGGGAGGCTGGAAGTCGTCAAGTCTATGTGCCTAGTGACTCTCGAAAACAACACTTAGACGCGGCTCAGGATGGAAATCGGTTTGTAGTTCTTTAAGAGAGCGTTGTCGCCTCTTTCTTGAAGAACAAGACCACCGCACTTCTGCTCCACGCATCCGGAGTGGATGACTAAATTAAAGAACTTCTAAAGGACTTAAAGTACGGGTTTTCCACCCACTTTCTGAAACTTCGCTGTAATTCCATCCTCGCCTGGGGTCTTGCCGTTTTTAAGGTGCTAGAGAGCCATTCTAATCTACCTCATACTGATGTAAGGAATATCATCGGAATAGTGTAGGATTAGACTTGCTCTTGGAACTCACGCTTGGGTGTGGCTCCAACGATGATGTGTACAACTGCCCATAGAACTTCTCAATCTCACTCAAAATCTCTGGTGTCCCGGAAACTATGCTGCTACACATCGACATACTGATACTTAATTGATAATAAATACAGGCATGGGTCACAGCATTCACTTACCATAAGGTAGACTGTGTGCTCGTTTGTCACCCTTGCGTCTTAAAAAACTTTATTTTTGAGCAAATATGAATCTGCTTCTCATATTTAAATTCCTATTAACTTAAACAGTCGCATGTTAGCCTGGGACTTATAGGTCCCATGTTTTATAGGACGTAACACAAATAATGTGCCTAGTGCCTACTGTTTCCCTACACCTAATAGAATACTGGGCGTGTGATTGTGTACGCGATGGGCTAGTCACCCATCACTTCTTAGGGTTCCGTAGTCAACTAGGAACCCTTGTAGTTTCGCCATGTCTGTCTGTCCGTCTGTCCGTCCTCGCTTAATCTCTGTGACCGTTAGCACTAGAAAGCTGAAATTTGGTACCAATATGTGTATCAATCACGCCGACAAAGTGGTAAAATAAAAATTGGTAGCCGCCCTATATGTAAAGTGGGAAGTGATTTTTTTTTTAATTTCGACCCTAACGTGTGATATATTGTTGGAAAGGTATTTAAAAATGAATAGGGGTTTACTAAAATCATTTTTTGATAATGTCAATAATTTCGGAAATAATCGCTCCAAAAGTAAAAAACAATGTGTCCCCCCCCCCTCTAACTTTTGAACCAAAGGTTTAGAAAATATGAAAAAAGCCTGAAAAGTAGAACTTTATAAGGACTTTCTAGGAAAATCATTTTGAACTTGTATGGAAACAACAGTACGCACTATCGGGAGCAGTTGCAGGAGCGCGGAGCGCTGCTGGAGCGCGAACATAATGGATACCCACCTTTAAACTCATAAGTGGGAACACTTATTGTGACGGACGGGAAACTACGGAACCCTACACTGAGCGTGGCCCGGCACGCTCTTGGCCGGTTTATTTTATAGTTTTGCATCTAAACCTTTTACTTTCGTACTTAGATAGTTTGCCGCTCTTTGCACTCTGCCTGCTCCCTCGGGGATTACAAGAGTGACGCTATGTTACATAGCGGGCCCCCTTATTCATAAAATGTTTTAAGCGCTTGGTTTTTTAAATAGTGTTTTGTCTCAATCTGACATTTGCAAGACACTTGTTGCTAGAAAGTGAAAAAACACTATTTAACTAATCAAGTGTTTAAAATGTTTATGAATAAAGGGGGTGTATGTTTATCACCGCTTTTACCAACATGCGTATTATTATACCTCTACCCTATTTCTCATGACCATTTCATAGTCTACACGTGCGTCGACGTTGGCGGGCGTGAATTATTTATAATGTATACGGTTGATCTGCGGTTTCCGGCAGAGAGGTCACTTTTTCAATTGATCTTTCAATTTGACAGCTTCACTGTTAACTGATGCAATTTGGAATATTTTGGTTAGTATTTAATGTGCAATCTATTTTACTATAATTTTATAGAAAAAAAAATTGAATTTTCCATCCGGAAAACAGAGCTTCATTTTTTTATTATTTATTGCATTCCTTAAAATAAATATATGGGTTATTCATGGAAGAATCTAGATGATTACGCATAAACTTTTGTGTTCCACTGTCCTCAAAGCACGTTATGGTTCATAAAAGATAGCTTGATCTCTGCGACAGCTGTCAGTAAAAATCACGCCTATGAAGTCCTGAATTTCTTAGTAGTACAGACAATGCCGTGTAGTGGCGGTTAAGAATATCCACTACCCCATATCTTCCCGTGGGTGTCGTAAGAGGCGACAGAGGGAGACAGGCAGGAGATGGGCAGCAGCATCTTCCTGATGACAACTGTGACGTAATAAAAAACTGCGGTTGCCAACCCGCTCGCCAAGCGTGGCAACTACGGCAAATACCCCCCAATGAACAAATACACAAAAAGACGGCCCCCAGTCCTCGGCGGCCCCGCTATTCCTGGCTACGGTGGCGACCATGGTAACGGCGGGGCAGGGGGTGCTAAGAATCTCCGGTGGAGGTTCGGTTGCCACCTACGACGACTCGACCTGGCAACATATAACGCACGCACCCTGAGGACTGACGAGAAGATACTGGAGCTGGAAGAAGAGGTAGACAAGTTGCGCTGGCATATTATTGGATTATCCGAGGTCCGAAGAGAGGGGGAGGACACGGCAATCCTCGAGTCCGGCAACTTGTTCTATCACCGGGAGGGCGACCATCTGTCCCAAGGAGGTGTCGGATTTATCGTCCACAAGTCTCTCGTCAACAACGTTGTAAAGATTGGGAGTGTGTCGACGAGGGTCGCGTACCTGATACTCAGAATCACCAAACGGTATTCGCTGAAGGTCATTCAGGTTTACGCACCAACCTCGGCACACCCCGATGAGGAGGTGGAGGAAATGTATGAGGATATTTCCAGAGCCATACATTCCTCCAAAACCCACTACACGGTGTTGATGGGAGACTTCAACGCAAAACTAGGCACAAGAGAAAGCGGTGAGCTGAAGGTAGGGAAATTTGGAGTAGGGCAACGGTACCGAAGGGGCCAGCAGCTGGCCGACTTTATGGAGAAAGAGGGACTCTTTATGATGAACTCTTTCTTCCAGAAGCGGCCCCACAGGAAGTGGGCCTGGTCGAGCCCCGACGGTTCGACAAAAAATGAGATTGACTTCATTATGACGACCAGACGCCAACTGTTCAGTGATGTCTCAGTGATCGCAAGGGTGAAAACTGGCAGCGATCACCGAATGGTTAGAGGCACACTGAACCTAAACGTTAAGTTGGAGAGGTCTCGTCTAATGAAGTCAACGCTCCGTCCCCCTCGTGCTCTAATCCAGAATCCCGAAACCTTTCAGCTCGAGTTACGTAACCGCTTCCAGTGCCTAGAAGATTGCAATGCAGTGGACGATATGAACGACAAGCTCGTGGAAACTGTCCATGCGGTCGGAGCTAAGTTCTGCAAGACCCGCCGCAGAAGAACACAAAAACTCTCCGATCACACTCTTAATCTCATGGCTGTTAGACGGGAGATGAGGCTGCAATCGTCAACAGATTTGACAGCATACAGGCAACTGAACAGACAGATCTCCAAATGCATGCGGCGAGACTTACGCAACTTTAATACTTCTCGTATTAAAGAAGCGATCGAGCGGAACCAGGGCTCCAAAGTCTTTGCCAGAGATCTGTCTGCCAGAAAGAGCCAACTGTCAAAGCTGAAGACTGAGTGTGGCAACATCGTTTCCGGGACACCTGAGATTTTGAGTGAGATTGAGAGGTTCTATGGGCAGCTGTACACATCATCGTTGGAGCCACACGCAAGTGTGAGTAACGATCCAAGAGCAAGTCTTATCCGACACTATTCCGATGATATCCCGGACGTCAGTCTAAGCGAGATTAGAATGGCTCTCCAGCACCTTAAAAACGGCAGGGCCCCAGGCGAGGATGGAATTACAGCGGAGCTTCTGAAAGCGGGTGGAACACCGGTACTTGTAGTCCTTCAGAAGCTTTTCAATTCCGTCCTCCATGGTGGCACTACTCCAGAGGCGTGGAGCAGAAGTGCGGTGGTCTTGTTCTTTAAGAAAGGCGACAACGCTCTCTTAAAGAACTACAGACCGATTTCCCTTCTGAGCCGCGTCTACGTGCTGTTTTCGAGAGTCATTACGAATCGTCTCGCACGCAGACTTGACGACTTCCAGCCTCCCGAACAAGCCGGTTTCCGAAAAGGCTTCAGTACCATAGACCACATACATACCCTGCGGCAGATTGTACAGAAGACTGAAGAGTACAATCTGCCACTTTGCCTGGCGTATGTGGACTATGAGAAAGCCTTTGATTCCGTCGAAATTTGGGCGGTGCTACAGTCCCTTCAGCGGTGCCAAGTTGACTGTCGGTATATCGAAGTGCTGAAGTGTTTGTACAGTAGGGCTACGATGGCTATCCGAGTACAGAACCAGAGCTCGAAACCTATCCAACTGCAGAGAGGTGTAAGACAGGGTGACGTTATATCCCCGAAACTCTTCACCGCTGCATTGGAAGACGTTTTCAAGCTACTGGACTGGAAAGGATACGGTATTGACATCAATGGCGAGTACATCACTCACCTTCGATTTGCCGACGATATAGTCCTTATGGCAGAATCGCTGGAGGACTTAAGCACTATGCTCAATGACCTCAATAGTGCCTCCCAACGGATAGGTCTTAAGATGAACATGGACAAAACAAAGATCATGTTCAATGTCCATGTCACACCTATGCCGGTAGTTGTTGGGAGCACTATGCTCGAAGTTGTTGACGAGTACGTTTACCTGGGACAAATAGTCCGACTAGGTAAGTCCAACTTCGACCGAGAGGTCAATCGACGGATTCAACTCGGCTGGGCAGCGTTCGGGAAATTACGACATATCTTTTCGTCAGGTATACCTCAATCTCTAAAAACTAGATTGTACAACCAGTGCGTGTTGCCAGTGATGACTTATGGATCTGAGACGTGGTCCTTCACTGCTGGCCGTATGAGGACGCTTAAGGTCGCTCAGCGAGCTATGGAGAGGGCTATGCTCGGAGTTTCTCTGCGTGATAGACTCAGAAATGAGGATATCCGCAGTAAAACCAGAGTGACCGACATAGCCCAACGGATTAGTAAGCTGAAGTGGCAATGGGCCGGCCATATAGCTCGAAGAACCGATAACCGATGGGGAAGAAAGGTTCTCGAGTGGCAGCCTCGTACCGGTAGGCGTAGTGTAGGGCGACCCCCCACTAGATGGAGTGACGACCTGGTAAGACATGCAGGAAGTCGATGGATGCAGGTGGCTCAGGACCGTGCTTTGTGGCATTACTTGGGGGAGGCCTATGTTCAGCAGTGGACTTGTGAAAGGCTGTAATGATGATGATGATGACAGACATTGTCTACGTACAGACAGTACCTGTCAATGTCATACTTTATGGGCGTGCACTAACGCGTGCACTAGGTCGGCATGCCCATAAATTATTGACAGGTACTGTCTGTACTACTAAGAAATTCAGGACTTCATAGGCGTGATTTTAATGACAGCTGTCGCAGAGATCAAGCTATCTTTTATGAACTATAAATGACAACAAATAAAAGCGTAGCAGCATACAAGCCCTTTCGCGCGTGCCATTATTTTGGATCCTCAACGTGCGTACCAGTTTAGCCAGCGTGGCTCGCCAGAGTTTCACTGGCTAATGTCTAAAAAGTTACATTTTTTAACATTTAAAATAAGAGTCAGATGAATCAAATATTCCATAAACCATAATCATGTGTTTTATTTTAAAACTATAATAATTTAAGAGTGTCATACTCTGAATAATGCTGAATAATACTGATCGTCCGTCATACGTACAGCAAGGGAGTAAAATAAGTTGCCAGCATCTGTCTTTATTTCCAATTACAATGTGTTTTTAAAGCAATAGTAAATAGGCTTTTGCTAAGCTAAGTCTGTGCGCTTTACCATCTTCGGTTGCATCACCACTTACCATAAGATGGGATAGCAGTAACAAATGGCTCAGAATAGTTTAAAATATTTTTAAAATCCAAAAGTGCACGCTTCACACGCTTATTATGTTAAAAATTTGAATTAAAGATATGAAAATATTGACGATAATTTTTACAAGAAAAAAAAACAGAGAATCTGATCGACTTTTATTAATAACTTTTAAACGGTGTTGAGTTTAATAGCATAAATCAATAAGAATCCTCCTTTGAATATATGGAACCTTATTAAATATTATATATCTCAAACTACTGCGAGAAGATTACATAACAAAAAATGTATTTTTCTATTACATTTTTTGTTATGTAATATAAAGTGAATAAATTATATAATACAACGATCTTATAATTTAATGTCTGTAATTATTGTAACGTTAATAATAATATATATATTTGATGTCTAGCTAAAAGTATGAGAACGATTTTATGTAGCGAAATTAAGATATGGCCACATATCGAGAGTAGAGCACTACTCCCTCACGTTGTAAGACGTGCAAAAGGAAAAAAGTAGTCGATTAGGCATAAACGATACCATTAAGCCTAGAAACTAATGTGGTTTGAAGACGACATCATCATTTCATCTTTCTCTAAGCACTTGCAAGAAAGGGAAGTCAATTCCCTCTAGCACCTATCTAAATCGCGGATCTAGAGTAAAATTTGTCATTCAGACACACGGTCATTGAAGCTAATTTATAAGTTGCAAAATGTATAAAAGTTTCAACGTCAGTTGTTACTCAGTTCTTATTGACTCTATTGAGTCAATTCTTCCCGCAAGTTAAATATTAGCCTGCTTAACGAAAAACGTCTAGGAACTATAATTTGCTCTAGAACGCTTCCAGAATATTCTTAAGCCTTCTCTAACGGAAACGCTCAGCTTGTGACGTCATCTGCCAACTGCAGCGACAGCTTATCCCTAGAAATGTGTAGATAGCGACACGCCTACGTGTGGGGGCGCTCGTTATTGTAATAATGGATACGAAAATAGACTAATTCAAATAATAATACCTAAGACCAGGTTTACTTTAATAATACCTAAGACAGTATTTTATTCGTACTTATCACTTGTGCACACTGCCTGTGCCGCACTAATCATTTGTCATTTGTCAGTTGCACTGTCTTGCCACTCGCACTTGTCACTTCTCAAAATGTAAATCGTGCCTAAAGAATGGTTGCTTTTACGAATTATTTTTACTCCACACACTGTGTTTCGTATGGTGAGTGTAGAGAACCGGCGACCCTTTTTATTGGAAACGAGGCATTCCATCTTGGTCCTCATGGGTGACAACGCATCTGCATTTTTATTCCTAATCGAGGATAGTTGTAGATGTCTACGGGACACAGCAACCACTTACCATCAGGTGGACTGTGTGCTCGTTTGTCACCCTATCCTATATATATAAAAAAAATCATTGTTTTACCATGGGAAATGACTTTGATTTTATTCTTTCAACAAAAATACATTTTTATAGCGAAAATATGATTTCAAGGAAAATCCTATATTCCTAGTCATGTTTATCGTTTTAAAGCAACAGTATCTAAAATTGCAATTAACGCTCATAAACATTTAAAAGCACGAACACGAAGGCAGGCGCCTACGAACGGCATAATAAATGCCTTTCGACTGTACCGAGACCCCACCCACGATTAGGCTGACCATATTGTCTAGTATTACGGAACTTTTTTCATAGTTGTGGTTTGAGTATTCATTTCTCAATAAAATGATAGTGTGTAATAAAAAATATCATCTCGGTGTCAACTAGCGACACCTGGTGAGCGGAAAATTATTAGCCCTCATACTTTACAACGTAAACTCTGCTTTTTATCAATTTAATTTAATTTCAAATAAGAAAATAATCTAACTCTTTCTTTAAAATTGAAAGTTAATACATTATTTAACTATATGTAAAAAAAATGTATAAGTTGCACAAGCTTTCGCAATGAAAACTGTTTTGTTGACTGTACCAAAATTATTGCGGGTTGTTACGATAACTACTAATAATTAATAATAGTATTTTATACATTTACTTATGTTAAAATTAGTATTTGCAATAATACTATTTTTACCGATTTTATTGCGTTTATTTATTTATAATTTTAATTTTAACTTTTTTAATACCCGACGTTTCGGCACTTTATAGCACTTAATATGGTCACGGGTGGTCACGTGTTTGACGTTCTGGTGGCGAGGTTAATGAAGGCTACCTTCAACTTTTAATTAATAATTTTTGGCCTAAACTACGCAGAACGAGCTTACCATATCTTGAAATCTTACAGTAGAATGCTTGGGTTTGGATTTAATTTTATTGATTATGGGATCACATACAGATGGTAGCCCATCTTCTTTATTGAATTTAGAGTGCTTTTTAATTTCAATCCTCGATTTTTAACGACATTTGATTTTAATAATTGCATCGACTCATTAACATCAACTTTTAATAAACGCGAAGCATCTAAATATAATAAATGCAAAAATAAAATAAGTATTGTTTTTCTATTTTTGAATTATTTTAGACTCAACATAAAAAATGCTCATTCTTTAACAAAAATATATAAATATAACGTATAATAAAATACTTATTTATATATAGTTCAATCCTTAATTATTCATAATCGAGCTTTGTCACCCCACCTTCATTTACCACGCGGCGGGCGATTTACGAACTGTTCACTATTTCGCAAATTAAGCACCATATGGTGCGATAAGTAATATCAGTGCAACCAAAACAACATACTATAAATTTATTTTACAATTAACAACTAACGCGCGAGTTATCACCGTATCTTCTAAAGAGAAGAATTTTAAACCGGTATAGATTTTATTTAGAGAAATTTATATAGAAATTTATTATTTATGTTTTTTAATACTGAACAAAAATGTGTGTGTGTGGCAGTGGCAGCCTCGTACCGGTAGGCGTAGTGTAGGGCGACCCCCCACTAGATGGAGTGACGACCTGGTAAGATATGCAGGAAGTCGATGGATGCAGGTGGCTCAGGACCGTGCTTTGTGGCATTACTTGGGGGAGGCCTATGTTCAGCAGTGGACTTGTGAAGGGCTGTAATGATGATGATGAATGATGAACAAAAATGAACACCATACATATTTAAGAGAACTGGAGACCGTTTTCACATGAAACGAGGCATTCCCTTCTAGTCTTCAGGGTTAACAACGCATCTGCATCATCATTAGAGATTTTCTTATTTTGAGGATACTTGTAGATGTCTATGGGCCACAACATCCACTTGCCACGTGGACTGCGTGCTCGTTTGTCACCTTATTCAAAACAAGAATAAGTTAATGTAACAACATCATAATTTCTTAGTCTTTCAATTTTGATTCCAATATTTATAATAGTCTAAAATGTTTTTTTGTCCTTGGATCATATAGACAGGTTAAAGTCTAAGCTCTTTTACTACTTCTGCTTTGGTTTTTTAATCCTAATTCTACATTAAAAATGGTTTTTCTTCTATTAAAACTTGAATTATTGCCAAATCTTTGGTACCTATAATTAATAATATTATTCCTTTTACATAGAAATATTGTACTTGTGGTGTTGTACTTTTATTTCAATCGATGTTTAAGTCTCATTAAACGGACGTGTAGCAATTTATGCGAACACGAACAACCCCTCTGCCTAAGCCCTTTACAGCTTTAAATAGATCAGATTGAGGTTGCGTAACCATGCAGCCGCAAGCCGGCAAAGAAATTTAAAAAAATATCTACAGACTAGTGCGTTTTATTTCTTTTTACTTGTGTTTAAACACAAGTAAAATTTGACATCAGGTATCTATTCTTGATATTGTTTTTTCATGATCACTCCTTTATAATCAACAATAAAAAAAAGTTTGCCTGTTTGCAATTGAAATTAAATTAAATTGATAAAAAGCAGAGTTTACGTTGTAAAGTATGAGGGCTAATAATTTTCCGCTCACCAGGTGTCGCTAGTTACACCGAGATGATATTTTTTATTACACACTATCATTTTATTGAGAAGTTAGTTTTAAATAAAAGTTTATCAGTCTCCAGAGTATTAAATAATACACGAAACAATGCTTCAGTGGTTTGTTCTTAAATTTTTTACACATTTTTAACATTTTTTTGATTTTTCTATTCTTATGAATATCTGTGGTTTAGTTTAAAGTATTTTTAACCTAATCAATATAAAATATAACTAATGGTACAGAAAGAAACATTAACCTTTAGAATTTCTGATCAATATAACTTCCTCACTATGAAATCTGTCAAATATTACACCTCATTTTACGTGGTGCTGCCCTGGTGGCAGAAAAAGTCGTGGAAAAGCAATCATTATTCGCGTACGGGTATTAATATCATGTTATATTATATTATATTTATACGTACTCACGTAACAGAGCTACCAGTGATCCTTAAGCTTTAAATACTTTTGATTCCTACTCGAGTGGTTTTTTTTGTGAAATCGAAGTGGCGAAACGGTGTTACAGTCCACCTGATGATAAGTAACTACTGCAATCCATGGACCCCGTGCAGCGAACTCCAAACAAAGAAGGCTACAGGTGCGGTTTCACTTCTGAGGACCAAGATGGATTGCCTCACAGCATGTGCTGATGGTGGCTCTACCTTCAGGATGGAAGGCAGCAGTGCGAACACTGCTTTATGGCGGAAAAAATGAAATATTAGTCAATGTGCACACTTTAATTAAGCATATTTTTATTAGATTTTTATACGTGGTCTTCACCACGCTCTCACAGAATACCAGCCTAAAATAGCAGCGTAATACTACTGTGTTTCGTATTGTGTGTGTAGAGATCCGGCGGCCCTTTTTCACTGGAAACGATGCATTCCATCTTAGCCTCAGGGGTGTCAACGAATCTACGTTTTGATTCTTAATAAATGTAGATAAATGTCTATGGGGTATGGTATGGGCCACAGCATCCACTTACCATCAGGTGGACTGTGTGCTCGTTTGTCACCCTTATTCTATAAAAAATGTATTATCAAAGTGTGCACATTATTCCCAGTGATAATAAGTTTCAGTTGACCAATTACTCGTAAATATGGCAGGGTGGTATCCGAATATGTTTAAATGTTGGTTTGATCTTACTTATTCTATTACTTTTTATTTATTTGTTGTAAATTCTAAGTACATACAATCACAATCCGCCAAAACACACAGTTTGTCGGCAGTAGCTCTCGTGGATAAGATATTTATGTCCATTATAGTCTTTCCTATATCAAATAACCGCGAACAAAATTTAGGTAACTTATATATAAGGAATGAAATATATATATATACGACGTAACGAATATATATATATATATATATATATATATATATATATATATATATATCTATATCTATATATATATATATATATATATATATATATATATATATATATATGACCGGCCCATTGCCACTTCAGCTTACTAATCCGTTGGGCTATGTCGGTCACTCTGTTCTTGAATGGCAGCCTCGTTCCGGTAGGCGTAGTGTAGGGCGACCCCTCACTAGATGGAGTGACGACCTGGTAAGACATGCAGGAAGTCGATGGATGCAGGTAGCTCAGGACCGTGCTTTGTGCCATTACTTAGGGGAGGCCTATGTTCAGCAGTGGACTTGTGAAGGGCTGGACTTGGAAAGGTTAAATGTATGTTATTTGAAAAAGCGGAGATGAAACAAAAACACATCTTTGTAATTCAAAGTGAAATCTTATAATTTTAGAAAAAAATTATTAGCAATTACTTTTATGTTAACAGCTACAAGAGAAAGTCTGTCTCTAATCATTAAATCGAGTAGATAATAACAGTTGAGGCAGGGGTTATCACATCGCTTCTAATGATTTGCTTGATTTCACAAAGACATTGCAATATAATAGTGTGGAGTCGTCAATGGTTATATTTTTAGTGTGCATATTTCTATTACCAGATTCTTAATAAAATTGTTACCAGAGTTTAGTTGCAATATTCTTTTAATATTTGTTTTAGGGTTCCGTACCTAAAAAAGAAATATACGAAATATGCAATCACTTTTTTGTCCGTCTGTACGTATAGTGTAATCTCAAACATAACATTACCTTATGCACTCATAATGTACTGTTGTATTCAATCCTAATATGGTTATATTGCATATTATTATTATTATTATTAAAATAATAAATATTATTATTATTATTATAATAAGTATATATTTTTAGTATATTTTATTAACATTTAAAAGCATTTTCCACCGCTTCTAGGAAAAGCCTCTCACAACTTTTGCTTATTAAGGGTTTTCATAGAGTTTTTATTGGTTTAGGTCAGAGGGCATCCAGAGACCACACCTTAACCAATAATTTTATTTAACCTTCTCTATAATTTTAAGATCCCTAATCAAGTTTATTCAAGTATGAAGTAACGAGCAACAACAAACTGCTTCAAGTTTATTCAGTAACGAAAATATTTTTTTATTTAAGTGCGGTTAATTAAAAAAAAAAATTTCGATATCATCATCCGCCTCCAATGTAGAGTACATTGTATGTTATAGCTAGCTTATTCCAACCAGGTCATCTACACAAAGTACAAATACATCTATACAAAGAGTCCGTAGATTGTAATGTTTGTTACCACACAGGAATTGAGTAGGAAGCTGTCTGTTAGATCTCATTAAACCGCGTGTATGATTGCACTATTTATCATTAGCCGAGTCTGTGTTGTCTTGATAATGAGGAAAGGAAGTGGATTTAAATTACGTGAAATTGTTGCAAATTTTACCTTCAACTTTCTTGACTTTTAACCACCAGCGGATCGTCAAACGGATTTGGTGCAAAGATTATAATTTCCGGATGATACTCAAAATTTTATTACTTCCCAAGAATGTCTCATTTCCTTAATATTATTGAAAGTCATTGAGATGTTGATTAATAAAAAATTTCAAAAAAAATTATGTTATAGAAAGTTTCCTGCATTTTTCAATCCTAATAACTAAGCGGTTACGGTTACCAATTTCAAATGCTTTATATTTTTTTCATCATTATAGCTTCTCCAAACTCTACTGCTTAACATAGGACTCCCCCCTAGATTGCTTGCCATAGTTGCCACGCTTGGTGGGCGGTTTGGCAACCGCTGTTATTTTTTATTTTTTAGTTGATATTGGGAAGAGACCGCTGTCCGTCCCCTGGTTTTTACAAATATTTACATATTATTTTTGTTCTCCCTAAAATGGAGCAATAAATTACACGACGGGTTGCACTCCGGGAGTGCCGGCGGAAGTCAAAACTTGAATATTAACGTTGTGCATTTTTGATATTTTGGAATGGTTAGGGAATAACTTTGCACGAATTTCTTTAATTATCAGTATAAAAGTACTATCATTTATGTGGTAGAATACAATATTTATTTATTGCGCTATCGTACACAAACATGACAATTTTTATTACAGTACCCGGATGACCGAGCCTTGCTCGGTTTTTGTTTTGAAATAACATTTAGATACAAATTACATACTGATGAATAATATTTTTTGATCATATTGACATAATAGAAAAATCTAAACTGATTATTTGACTAAAAAATCATGAGTGCAATTGGTTTAATTAAAATTTTCGTATTTTTAAAAAATACTAAAAAAAGGGCTCGAAATAAAAGATTTTCTCACAAAAGAAGGGAACTTGAAAAAAAAAGGGAAAAAAATCGGACCGAAGACAGGACGCGAACCAAGACATTACGATTTTGCGACCGCTCGATATCCACTTGAGCTATTACGATCATTGTCAAAGTATCAAAATTTACCTTCTTATATTGTAGCAGTTTTTCATTGTCTGAAAACACGGATAAAAAGACATTTTCTAAAAATAAATCCTAGTTAGATCGATTTATTGAACCCCGAAATTCCCTGGACACTAAATTTTATGAAAATCGTTGGAGCCGTTTCCGAGATTCCGATTATATATATATATATATATATATATATATATATATATATATATATATACAAGAATTGCTCGTTTAAAGGTATAGGATTAAAAAGTTTATCTCTCAGAAAAATCAACTTCCATCCAAAATTTCGACGACTTTTTCACCATCATTATTACCAGAACCATCATCTCCAATCTCTAAAACTGATACGACCGGTTTATGATAGCTGAAATAAGAAACGAACAGTTTTGATTCGAACCTATTTAAATGTCTAATAAAGGCCGCATCAATAGTAGTTTTGTATTTCGTCCGTCTTACGAATTTTCGCTCAGGTCGCGGTCCTGACGCGAGTTTAAAATTTTTTACCCATTACAAAAAAAGTGTACAACGCCGCTAAAGAAGTTTTCGTCTTTCGAATTTTCGATTAGGTCACGTGTCCTGACGGGTTTTTAACATTTTTTACCCCTTACAAAAAAGTGTGTTTCACTTCAAAATTAAAAACAAAATAGCATTAAGAAATTCTATGTAGTATTTTAATACTCAAAATAGATATTTTCTTGTTTCAGGTAAATATTTCATTTTCCAATAGAAAGGACTGCTGGAGGGTTGTTTAAACGAAACAGGTATCTATTATAATTTAAAGGAATGTTACAACATTGTACAACGTTGTCTGTCGAACAGCAAATTGAATTAACGTCGGCCCACTGAGTGCTCTTTAATTTGATTTGCAGCTTTACATTAATAATACCCATTTTACTGTAGGTAGCCTCCTTTAATGGGGTCTGGCCTGAATGCGTTTACAAGACACTTAACTGGGTCATACGCGCAGAGTTTATTACATTATTAACAATCCTGATTTTTAATTTACAAATTATTAATGTCTAGGTCCAAATCGACTCACAAATACGACTTAGCTATTTTGAGAAAACGAAAACGACACTCAGTCGGACACTAGTTATTGGAGAGAATTTAGCATCTTCTCCCTTTACCAAACCGTCATCCCGTGGGTGTCATAAGAGGTGATAGAGGAAAACGCAACAGAAGATTGGCAGCTGCACAGAACAGCAGCTCGAAGCAAAAAACAAACTTTGTTTTATAGCATAAGTGTGACAAACGAGCACACAGTCCACCTGATGGTAAGTGGATGCTGTGGGCCATGTATATCTACATTTATCCCCTGCTGTATGCTGTGGGCCATAACATTAATTTTGGGTTGTCACATGGTACGGATGACAGCTTACAGTTTATCTAGAGATGGAAAAATATTAAATCGATTTAAAAAAGACGATTAACGATACACAAAGAAAAGAAAAATTTATTGATTTACTATCGAGAAAAAAAATTAAACCTGAATATATATTTCTTTTAAAATTATAATGCATATAACTTTCAGTTACAATTTAATATTAATTATAGTTAAATATTATACAGTGTATTAAATTAATAGAAAGAGAAATCGTTTATCTTGATATTAAAACAAACAAAATGGCTGCCAGCACATGTGGTTTTCAGTTTTGCATTGACTACTCCTGCAACTTTTCAGGGTACGAGTGCTAGCAGATTTCGCTGTATACATGCGAGTATAGGCGCTGAATACATGTATACATGCAGTGTATAATATATACTAGCATATATATTGAGTTTTTCTTTAATCTCGACGCTTCTCTGGTAGGGAATAAAAAGTTAAAGTTACAGCCTATATACGTCCCACTGCTGGGCACAAGCCTCCTCATTTCTAAGAGGGCTTCAGGCCAAGGAAGTGTCCGCCGCGATGTTCTTTGACATGCAAGTTTTCTCACGATGTTTTCCTTCACCGCCGAGCACGTGATAAATCAGCAATTAAAATTGCAATTAACAATTTAATTGGTGCCAGCGGGAATCGAACCCCGTTTTCTCGTGTACTGTGAAATTTACAGCGAGCGCTAACCATCTGAGATACCATGGCTTGGTAGGGAATAGATATATATAGAATTAACTCCACCTATTTTGTATCTATACAGTTAGTTCAGTAGCTGGCATAAGAAACGTGAATGATTTCGTCTTGTAAGAAATAAAATTCAATTCCAAAAGCCATTTATTTCGTTCGTTTCGAAATAAGAGCTTATCAACGATGATACAAAATGTAATAAAGGTTGTACAATGTACAACCCCCCAAAGTTAACTGGAGACCCGAGCGGAATGCCCTCCCGAGCTCCCGACCTCAACACCGCATGCCGCTCTCGCCATAGATAGACGCGTTAGTTCTGTCAACTAGAAGTGCAAAGTTATATAAAGTTATATATCGATAAAAACATCAATATAATATATCGACACCAAACAGATAGCAACAATTGATGATATTTTACTTGCTAGCTTAAATTATAACAACTTTTGGTTATTCAAATTTTATAGTTCTTATATATATTAATTACTTTTTAATTTATTTGGTGATTCTACTGTTCGACCGATAACGACAGATATCGTAGACAGAGAAACCTATAGACAAATTGACGCGTTCTTTCGCATTCGCACACGAAAAAGATAAATTTATGCATACGTCTTGCACAGAAATGAGACAGAGCGGTGTGATTGTTTGTCTCTTTCTCCGTGCCGGTTTTTTTGTTGTTTAGCAAAGTGTAGTTTGCTAAACAACTTTGACAGTTCGTAGCGATCTAAGAAGTTTACAAGTTGGTTTAAGTGGTTGGTAAAAGTGTTTTGTGAGCTTAAGATTGGTGAAGCTTGTTCCGTTCAGTTCTAATTTTATCTAAATATGTTTAAAAGTCATAAAGATTATTGTATAACCTAAAACCGTAGACAGAGAATTTCTCTGCCTAGCGTTGTCTACGTTATCGTACTTTCTCACTCGAGGCCACGCTAATCATTAGTCTATAGGTTTCTCTGTCTACGACAGATATAGATAATGACAGTGACAGTGGCTATAAATCATCTGAACTACAACCTTTTTATATAAAATATCTTTTTCAATGTATACAAAAATAATATATACATATTTTAGTATTTTATTTAACACACCAGCCACCCAGCTAAAAAATCGAAAGCTTTTTTTTTTTAAATTATATTAAGGCGATGCATGACTACATGTCATCTACCTTTATAGTAAAACGCATTGCCTTATATTCATCTGATGGACAAACAGTAGTTTTAAACATTTACTTTTTTAGGAAATTTTATTTTAGTTTAATTCTTTATCATTTTAGAGACAACTAAGGAAAATTAGCCATTCAGTTGACCGTGTAGTGGCGGGTTAGAGTATCCATTATCATCCCTTCGGTGTCTACAGGTAACAGAGGGGAGCAAATCAGGAGTTGGGCAGCAGCGGCTTTCTAATAATGACTAAAAATAAAAGAATGGTGTTGCCAACCCTCTTGTCAAACGTGGCAATTATGGCAAATATCCCCCCTATGAAGCAATCTACGGGGGAGGCCTATGTTCTACAGTGAACTTTAATAAGCATGGTAACGGAACAAAATAAAAAGAAAAGTCAAGCACTTGCAATAGTAAAAAAATGCACTTCTCCGCCTCTGTCTTTCTCCCGGATTTTTAGAATTACTTTAATGCAATATACCAATGGTAGCAACTTTTTTTTGCGAAATGGGTATTTTTGAATTTTAAAAATTAGTACAATATGGTTTTGAGCTGTGAGAATGAGGAGCTTTTGTGGAATATTATTTTAAAAGGGGGTTTACCAGCACGGCTCTAAGCGCTTGCGTCCTTTATTCATACCAGGCGAACATAAGCTATTCAGTGGCGTTCATTTTGCAAGGCTTTCAGCCAAAGGAATCTGTTGAATGAACGTTGCAATCTCGCTTTAGCCAAACTATGTATGTGTGGAGTGAAGATAAATTTTATGTTAGTTTACTGAGAACAAATTGTCATAACAGCTCACTGTGAATTTTGTACCAAGAGCGGTACTTAAATGTTTAAGTATTGTCATTGCTTTCAAGAAATAGTATTAGACGTAATATCAAGTACAAGCGCAAACATAGAGCCTATTTAAAAATTTAAAGAAACAGAAACAGAAACTTTTTTATACAATGTAGATCACAAACAATACTTATTGAAAGTCACTTTTTCATTTACCACTGATTCGCAAAAAAAAAACCTTTGTCCTGGGAAGAACCAGCAAGAAACCCAGGGGGAATATTTTTTTTTTCAAATAATAACTTACAATTATGTTTACAATTAACAACACAAGACAAATTAGAAATAGCTTGGTAGCGATCACCCTTCCCAGAAGTTATTATCATTCATGTATTCCTAAACCCTTTTTATACAAACTTAGTTTAATAAAATTTTTGAACTTTGCGTATGACAAATTCTAAATGCAAATATTTCATCATTTTTTCAAAAGTCATTTTTCAAAAGTCTGTGCCAGTGGCCTTTCAGATACCTATTTTCTAATGTATACGGTATACTGAGGGGCAGGTCGCTCGACATTTAAAAGACAGTTAATAATAAATACATTTATTTCAGACCAAATATCCATATTTTTTTAATAATTTATAATCCAAATACCTAATAACTATACTAGTATTTATATTAAATAAAAAATTACACACCAAGGTAATGGCGCGTCTAGTTATATTGGTTCAGTCTACGCCAACATCATCAGAATTATTAATCTTAATTTTTAGTAACCATCAATTTACATATGTGCTCGGCGGTTAAGGAAAATATTGTAAGGTAACAAATATTACAAAGTTTTGTAAAGTCCGTCAATTCATTGTCGTATTCGAAGTCAATTAAATACGCATAATTTGGAGATAACTTAGAAACTACTGATCAGATCTTTATTAAATTTGTATGGACCCTCACGAAAAGCACCGGCTTTCCAATAAAAAAAGGCTCATCAAAATCGGTGCACCTAGAACAAGTTCTGAGGTAACACACATAAAAAACATACAGTCGAATTGAGTAGCTCCTGTAATATAATAATATACGGATTCTATCGAGTTTAATTTACTTATTTTAACTTATTTTTATTCCCTACGTTTCGCACTCGAAACGTCGATAGAATCCGTATATATAGTTATATACGGTATATTATATAGTGTATATTATCCAATGTTCTACTTTTTGAAGTCGGTTGAAAAGAACTAATTATGGTTCTGAATATCTTAAGTTAACATCTTCATCTCTCTGCTAAGTTAATGTAATATTATCCATCCATCCATCCATTACAGCCTATAAAAGTTCATTGCTGAACATAGGTCTAGGTCCTAATAGGTCCATAGGTCCGTCTAGGTCTATATGTCCCTACAGATTTTTTTATAGGATAGGGTGACAAACGAGCACACAGTCTACTTGATGAAAAGTGCATGCTGTAGCCCATAGACATCTTCACTTATCCTCGATTAAGAATCAAAATGCAGATGCATTGTCCGTTTCTAATAAAGAGGGTCTCCATGTGATGAGTGTTCTCTACACTCATCACACGAAGCACAGCAGCAACCTGCTGCTATTTTACGCTGGTACTCTGTGAGATCATAGTCCTTCCCCGTTCGAGCCGACCTATTCCTATTACAATCATAATATCGCCGCAGCGTGGCTCCAGCACGTCTTAATATGTATTATTTATATAGATGTTTTTGTTTATTCTGTGCAATGATTTCCACATGAGCATGATAAGAGAAATGGGCCCGTTATTTTGGCATGGTATGAATGACGTCTCTTCTATAGTCTGCGCGATGGGATTGTTTATGAAAAGGATACGCTATTCGTCGCGCTGAAAGGATCGCTTTTCTAGAACGAACAAAACTGACAATTCATACATTTCTAAAGTTTTTGTTCGTGTAAATCTTTCGGTTTGTTTTTTCGGTTTTTACTTATTTTAACTTATTTTTATTCCCTACGTTTCGCACTCGAAACGTCGATAGAATCCGTATATATAGTTATATACGGTATATTATATAGTGTATATTATCCAATGTTCTCCTTTTTGAAGTCGGTTGAAAAAAACTAATTATGGTTCTCAATATCTTAAGTTAACATCTTCTCTGCTAAGTTAATGTAATATTATCTATCCATCCATCCATTACAGCCTATAAAAGTCCATTGCTGAACATAGGTCCGTCTAGGTCTATATGTCCCTACAGATTTTTTAAAGGGTAGGGTGACGAACGAGCACACAGTCTACCTGATGAAAAGTGTATGCTGTAGCCCATAGACATCTACATTTATCCTCGATTAAGAATCAAAACGCAGACGCGTTGTCACCCCCTTTTTTTTTTAACATGGGGAAATGCCTACGCATACCCGCCTCGCGGGGGCAAGGACGGGTTATGTCGGACTCGCACCGACTAAAACCCCATGGTGTTCCACCTTTGTCGCTTATTGGCAGGGCCACGGGAACGCTTTCGCACACATCCGCATCCCCACCAGCGCCTGCCGCCCCATGGCAGCACCTCCTCGGGAGAGGAATATTCCTCCCCGTTCTCCTTCACAGGTAAGGCGCACCAGAACACATGGGGCGCCTTCCTTCTCGGCCTCCAATTTCATCTGCGCAACGGACGCCCCCGCGTCCAATGCAAGAAGGCCATGGGGCCAGGAAAAACGAGCACTTAGAAGTACTAGGCTTCCCGACCCCAGCGGCGGATCTGGTCTATGGCTCCGCCGCCAACCAAGATTCGGCTGCGGAGGGTAGGGAGAGCGGCGCCTCGCAATACCGACAATCCTCTCCCCCCGCAGCCCCACCACCACCGCATCAACGGTGCGGCCCCGTTTGAGTCGCGGAGGATAGGGCGAGTGGCGCATCGCCATACCAACACTCCTCTTCCTCCGCGACTCCACCTCGGCTGCAGCGGTAGGTGGGGAGGACACACCTCTCACCGCAGTCCACCAACACACATCCGAAGCGGGCTTCCCAAGCCCACTCGGAGTGGCCACCTCGGGCCGGCCCTCCACCTCGGACCAGCCATTTGGGTTCCTCTTTGTTCACCGCGGGAGACCAAGCCACGGCTACTAAGCCCCCCCGCCACGACAAGGCGGGAACCCGATCGGGGGGGGGGCGTTGTCACCCCTGAGGACTAAGATGGATTGCCTCGTTTCCTGTAAAAAGGGTCTCAGGATCTCTACACTCACCATACGAAACACAGCAGTATTAAGCTGCTATGTATTTAACGCTGGTACTCTGTAAGAGCGCGTTCCTTCCCCGGTCGAGCCGACCCATTCGTGCTACAACCATAATATAGCCGAAGCGTGGCTCAACCACGTATATGTATAACATCTATCTGTTACATCGTAATAAATACCATAAATTGAGCTCAAAGGTTATTGTTTTTATCTGTCTGCCTGTTTGTTCGGGCTAATCTAAGAGCAATCACAGAAGTGATTATCTATCAGAAAACCTTGGAGGTAAAAAATAGAGAATTGATAAAATAAATGGTCTTTGATTATCTGAAATCTTAATATCGCCACATTAAACTACACCGAGGCGAACAAGGGCGAGTGGCTAGTGTTAAGGGGATATAATAAGTCAGCTCAAATTCTAATTTCGTCGCCACTTGCCCGCGCGTCGTATGCTATGTATGTACCGGCATGTTTGTAATCACTAATACTGTAAGTAGAAAGGTCGTTAGACACTTATTTCATTAGGTTTATCATATTTATGCCTGTTTCTTAACGCCAAGCCAGTCGCTTCTTATTTTTATTACGGTTATTTCCCATTTTAATTTAACGTCGTCCTGTTGCGTAATGTAATAATTGTATACTAAATAATTGTATAATATTTTATATTAGTTTGTCCTGTATGTTCGTATGGATGTGATGCAATTTTATAATTCAGTTTGTACCTACTTCCAGACGTCGGAATATTATGAAATTTTGCAAACGTTTTAAGAACCTAAATAGGATCATCACAGTTCTGCGTCTTGCTTAAGTTTTTTTAAATCACAATTTTTTTAAGGATATATATTCCTTAAAACACATTTTCATTATATTATATCTACGTCATTTCCTCGTGCATTAGTAATTTCCGTGACGTGATGGAAATAGCGGACACATCATTTATCACTTTGCATCATGGCGCCACTGTAAGACCTATTGACGCTGTTAATGCTATTCTCGTATGCAACGCTTATAACTTATATACTATTTACGTATGGCTTTTCCTATTTATTTAAAGTATATTTTTGTGATTAGATTTAGTTTTTTTCCAAGGACTTTCCCGTTGTCGCACTTAAATTTGATTACCTATCAAATATAGATCATATTTTGGAATCGATTAAATAATACCCTATATTATTTAATCGATTCCAAATTCCAACCCAGCTCCCACACTTGAATCAACGTTTCCTATTGAACAAACATCTGTCACCGCTACCGCACGGGAGATTTATCTTACAGACGACTCTCTATGGTCGGTCAATTTAATCCAATTTAGCCATACAGCCGGTCGGCACCCACTTTAACTAGATTGGTCAGATGGACCAATGGCAGGATACGTATGGATTAGGCAGTTATTAAGAGGTGACAAATATCGCGGTAAATGCTTCAGTTTTTTTGTAGAAGTGAGTGCAAACGTCAATGGTGATTACGCCGTCCATAAACAAATGTAATACTAGGAGAATTGCTGGTCACACGTCTGGGGGCATTCAAATATTACGTATGCAAACTTTCTATGATTTGAGACCCCGCCTGTATAAGCAAAAATAAGAAAATTGCGAATTCCCCCTCAACCAAATGATTACTCAAGACACAAGATGTAAGATATTTTTTTTTCAAAACTTTTTATTAATTATAAATTTAAAAGACGCAATTATTCTTAAAATTAAGGTTAAAATTAGAAAATTAAGAATTATTTGTTGTCCACGGGCTCCGTCTCCAAGTTTCATACACATTAATAATTGGTACCTCATCATCACAATAATAAAGATAGTATGATTAATTTAGATTATAAAATATTTTTATTGTTTTATAATTTGACTATCTTACGTAAGATTTTTAATATTCCCCGCTCTCCTTGTCAGCAAAAGTAAGAAAAAATTGCCATCCCTCCGCTCCCCTAAACTTGCTTACGTAATACTTGAACGTCCCCTCTACATAATAGTGTTCATACACACCACTGCTGATCATGATGTCCCAGGTTGGCCCATAATCATTTATTGAATTTTTCTGGTCAAGAAATTCTCGGAAAAGTTGGCGGTGTTTCAAACCCGTGCCTAAAGCACGTAAAGCCGTTGGTTCTGCACCTGATCACTCACCGGTCGTGTTGGATTGCCGTTCCACCGGCTATGAGAGTGAGAAAAAAGAGATTGTTAAAAAAGGTTTTCCTAACACTGTTTAAAAACAAATCGCCAAAAATATTGGGCAAAACTGACACATGTCGATATCGTTTAATAATTAACAAAGAAGTAAATTAATACAACGATGGGTATAAATCAAATAGATAAAGTGATATTACTTGTTCCAGTCCGTGATATTTAAGGCGTTTATAATTTCTTCTAAGATCTCAAAAAATAACAAAACTGCAGTTACTTATTATGACGTTATATAAGGGCGAGTCCTTTGCTAAGCTGTAGACTTTTTAAAAGCTTTTATAAAGGAATAAATTAATAAATAATTAAAAAAACCTTTAGATGATTAATAATAGATGCTTTTGACAGAATAATATTCAAAGAAGAATTCTATTAACATAAATTAGCAATACATTACACTATGTTCCATATAAATTGATGTATTTTCAAGTTAATTTATTCGAACCTTGCATGTGATAAGGGCTAAAGTTAAAACATCACGTGCCTCCGGTACCTGCGCAAGTTGCAATTGCTTTTGCAGATAAATGGCGATAAGTTAAATTAACTGCACTGTTGTAAGTTGTTGTTTTACATACATACATACATATGTATACATCCATTACAACCTATTAAAGTACAGTGCTGAAAATAGACCACCCTTAGCTCGTCTCATAAAAGGGATATTTACAATAGTTGCCACGCATGGCAGAAGAGTTTGCAACTGCAGTTATTTATTAACTTCCCAGTGGGAAGTAATTGTAATGGTCGCCACACACGGTCAGTTCAACTGATCATTCTAACTGATCAGTTCAAATTAAAACTGTTGATATTTTTTAAAATATTGGATTTTCGATATATCGATAAATAAACTTATATATAAAACTCCGATATTGATATATTTATAATTATCAATGTATCGGAAATTCAATATTTAAAAAAAATATCAACAGTTTTAGTTTGAACTGATCAGTTGGAATGATCAGTTGAACTGACCGTGTGTGGCGTCCATAATGGGTCCGATTTTGTAAATTGGAAATTTTACGTACGTTTCAAGGTCTTTAGAGTCGAATAGTATAGGTTTTTAAGAGGACACGTACGTATGATGTATGTATGTATGTTCGGATTCAATTTTCACCTCGTGTATCTCGAGAACTAAGAGCGATATTGAAATGGGACCAGTTTCATTTAACGCATAATTATGTAACTTAGACCTCATTAAATTTTCAAGTCGTTTTTTGTGCCGAAAGAAAATTTTTATAAAATATTAAAACATATGATTTTTTTAAATTCTTTCCACTGGGAAGTTAGTCATGTGGACCTTTCGGGTTGCATCCAGACCGTTTTTGTTCTAGTTGGTATTAGGATGATGCTGCTATTCATCTCTTGGGTTTGGCGCTTCGTACGACCCCCACGGGACGATAGAGGCTAGAGCATATTTTTACACCGCTACTAAAGATGTTAAATTCATTAATGTGGTGTCGTAAAAAAGCCTTTATGGGTCTATATTCATGGCTTTTGGGAAGGAAAATCAGCTGTGGCCCATTGATAGATGAAGACAACATCTATCTTCAATTAGGAATCAAAATGAAAATGCTTTGTCATTTCAAAGCACTATCGGTATAAGAGTGTTGGGAAAAAAAGTCAGCTGTAGCCCATTGTTTAATGAGGACATCTATAATTGCCGGCACGAGTCGTGTGCACACTTTTTATTGGTCGATACGACGTTGACCACGCTGACGCTCAACGTGATTGGTTCATCAGTCGATAGACGACGAGACGTTTATTGGGTTCGAACGTAACATTCGGCTTCCGTACACTTTAGAGCAATATTAGTGATAACTTTTTAATTAGTTTATTTTTGTTAATTGTTTTTGTTACCTCGTTGTTAATTGTTGTTAAACAATTAAAACAAGAAATACACAAAGGGGAATGCCCACTCTTCATAGACAGTTCGGCCATGAGTGCCCACATATAAAAGCATATAGATATGATAATATGCAATTAAAACAATGAAATGGTAAAGGAATTGCTTTAAAAAAAGTCGGGGTTTTGAAAATATTTGAAGTTTTTATTTTCACAAATGCAGTTTTTTAACAACTATTTTTATCGATTTTATCGCGTTTTATTTCTTTGATTTTTAATTCCAGACATTTCGGGTGCTTTCCAGCACCCATGGTTACGGCAGACTGAGGTGACCGACTTCCCAATGTCAGTGTTAACCCGGAGTACCTTCAGATTTTTAATTTTTATTTATTGTCCGATCTACAGAATGAACTTACTGTGTCTAGAAGTCTTGCAGTGGTATGCTTGGGTTTTTAATTTCATTAATTACAGGGTCCTAAGCAGGTGGTAGTACCAAGCCTCCTTCCTAAAAAAGAATTTATATATTAGATATTATATAGAATTTATATAATAAAATACACTTTACGACTAATAGTGATGACTTGCAATTCTAGCCCTAAGTAAAGATCAGCTAGGGCTTAACTTTATTCCTTCCATAACGCTGCTCCTCTGGTTATTACAGAGTTCTATCCGGTAGCAACCATTAAATCTTATATGCTCACCATAATAGTAGCGAGCTTGCTTTAATTGGTATGTGACACAAGCAATTAATATTAAGTCGCTGTAAGTTAAAACAGGAAATTCCCTAACATTTTAAAGTCTACATTTATATTTCTAAAGTCTGCCTGCCCTAGCTCTATTTAGATTGTTTTCCCTAGCATACTCAGAAAAATCATTATTTGTCTCCATATTTTGATGAACTATTTCAAGTATTTGAGCCGCATCATCCCTGTCCCTTATTTTTGTGTGGAATTTATTAACTATAGCAGAAGCCACAGCAGTCTATCATCAAATGTGTAGAAGCCCTGTTAAAGTAATTTTGATGAAATATTTTAAATTCAGTTTTAAAAATGCCATTCACCACCTCTACTACCCATATCGACACATAGTCACGGCTCTGGATTTATTAGCATATCTTGTCATTAACTGAGATTCACCATCTGCTGGAGACATTTCTGCGACCCTTAGACACCCGTGAGGACTAAGATCATTTTCTCGTTTCCAGTAAAAAGGGTCTCCGGTTCACACTCACCATACAAAACACAGCAGCATTAAGCTACTATTTCACGCTGGTATTCTGTGAGAGGGTGCTCCTTCCCCGGTCGAGCCGACCCATTCATGCTACAACTATACTTCTAATATAACTGCAGCATGGCTCTACCAAGTATAACACACATACATAGTACTTGTCACTATGTATGTTTGTTATCGCAAAATGTAGTTAATCACAAAAGAGACATACTTGCAATGCTGATGGAACTGTTACAACCTGGTAAAAAACATTGTGCTTTTATATAATTAGTTAGCAGTACACTGTGTGATGTATGATCTAAGCTTTGTTGTTCTGGGTGCAATACATTACTCACTTCAGATTGCAACGAGGACGGACTAGATGATTCAGATGGTTCCCATTCTGCAGTTGAACATAATGCTGTTCTATCAGTTCATTGCCAGCAATTATGATATACACGGCATGACAACTGAAATAATGTAAAATACAAAAAATGAAGTCAAAGTGAAAAAATAAATATAAAATAGATTTATTTCAAACTCAAATATAAATAAAATATTTATCAAGTTAAATGTTACTGCACAAGGACGGATTTAATGCCCTATATTATTTAATAATTAAGGCCTGACAGACTACCAGCAGTCCAAAAACAATGAAAAATCAACTGTCTCCTTTCTTGGTAGTTGATAAAACTGGTCAATCTCATAAATAAGCTAGTATGTTTGTCAGATATAGCTAGGGCAGATGTGAAAAAATAAAACAAGTTCTTGAGTTGATATACAATCAGTGTAAAAACATGTATAATTATCAGATATATGGATCACATTTAATAAATTGAAAAATGTTAAGCACTTACCTCACGTAGCGCAAATAGTTCCTCACGTGGAAAATCGAAGACAAACAATGTGTGTGATCTTATTCTCATAAGTGTCAGTGCCACAGCTGATGTATAGATGTTCAAGACGAACTATTGGTGCATTTTGCGAGTGCCACACTACACGTTCACTGTACTCGAAACTTGTACCTAATAAAGAAGCTACAATTATTATATTGATATTATTCAAGTAAACTCAGTTATAAAGCATTTCTTAGAGGAAGACATGCCACATCGTGATATGTACCAACTATTTACCTGCTGTGTTCGAACCAATTGTTGAGAGATCAACAATTGCATTTTACAACAAAACAATAACACGATAACACGTAATTTAATTCTTGTGACATAACAGTGACAGCGGCCTACCTGTCGGATACGATGTTGCCACTTAACTGTCATAAAATCTATGGAATGATATCGATTTTTATTCGATTAATAATATCATAAAAAGAATAATCTTTGACGCGTTTTAAGTTCTGCACGCTTTTTAAAATATAATTTCCTTTATTTATTGAAACTCTATTTCAAATGTATTTTTAAGAACAGTTAGCTTGTGCTGTATTGTTTTGTTATGCTTTAGAGAATTCGTGGTAAATCAGCTGGAAATTAACTTCTTGAATTATCATAACATGATTCCATTTTAAATGTTATGTTAAAAACAGATAAGAATAACAGTTAACTTGTGCAGTAGCGTTTTGTTATACTCTAAAGAATTCTTGGTAAATCAGCTAGTAATTCGCTTGTTTAATTATCATAACTATAAATGTGAAGGTTGTCAATGAATTCAACCGAGCCTATAACAACGGTTGTTTTAGTTTTTAACGGTTGACTGCCGCTTTTGATGACTTGAAATTAATAAAAACCTATTTTGCGCAAATAGTTTTTTCTCTTTGGTAATGAATAAACCACAGAAACCCCTATAATGTATAATAGTCCTTTTTTTGATACAAGTAGCACATTTTAAGGAACCGCAAAAACAACTTTGTTATTTATACAAACACTATGAAAAACAAAATAATTTGTTGCTGGCGATAATGATAGTGGTATTTTGACTCGATTTAAAATATATGCTGAACTCTTCATGGGCCTGCGAGTCCGACTCGCACTGAACCACTTTTTTTCAACATTTAGTTTTATTCTAATAAATAGTTTTTTCGTTTAAGCGGAGCTCTTTTACTTTAGATTTATTACCTCTTTATCTATAATAATCAATCTGAGTAAGTAAAGTGTGTAAATACGATTCTTAAATTGTAAAAATAATAATTGGATTTGAACATCTTAGGTAGGTATTTAGTTTTATTTATTTAGAAAATATTAATCTCACAATTATTTATTGTAATAATATAATTTATCACACAGCTAACGCCCTCATTAGCAATGTAATGGTGAAAGAATTTTCAAAATCGGTCTAGTAATTTTTGAGATTAGCCAAAAAACGTATTCATTGAAAGTAGCGCCCTCTATAATAAAATTAACCCTATATTAGATATCTAAAATTACACATAACAATCTAGTGGTGAAAGAATTCTTAAAGTTGGTCAAGTACTTTACGAGTTTAGCGAATAAAATATTCTTTGATAGTAGCTCCCTCAATAATAAAATGCATCCTACGTTTTAAGCACCATAACAAAAAACGATTCAACATAGCCTAATCCGCACACACAGTAAAAACATAACCATCCTTTTTCGTCTGTAGTCGGTAAACATTTGGTTAATAAAGGTTGCGTATCGACTGCTTTGGATAAATATCCATTGTCAACGGTTATTTTAAACCTATATCATAACATCGTAATAATTATCGAAAGATCATATAAGCATTGTAATAATGACACCATAAGTAATCGATCGAAAAGGGGAATCGATTTTTTAATGATTTTTGTGATTGGCAACATTTTTTATTTTATTCACAGACTAATGAATTACGTATTTACCTAATTTTATTTTTATCTTTTCGGTACTTTTAATTTGTGCAAAAATATTCCCATTGTTTTAGGATAAATGAATACCGCGATTAATAACCATAAATAAAGATATATTTTTTTAACAAATGCACATTGTTGGGCGTTCCATGGCCTAATATGGGCATCCCCCTTTCTTGTTTTTAATTGTTTTTGTTATTTTTTATTTCTAATTACTTTTGTTGTTTTAATTTGAGTGTTCAGATTTTGGTCTAAATATGCAGAGAAGGAAGAAATAGGTGTTAAATAGACAATCCCGACAAATGGTCTATTCAGTGTTTAGTTAAACATGAAAAAATTAGGTATTACGAAAAACATCATAAACGTATATAAACAGACTGCTGAGGCGACTAATGTCTCAGGAGCTGTCTGTACGACGTATAGTTAAAGGAGTTGACGACTCAGAATTTCTGGTCGTATTTAGAACGCCAGGCAGGAAAAGACGACGAAAGCCTTTAATAAGAATCAAAATGCATTGTAATTTTAGTGTTAGAGGTGACAAACAAAAGGTAAAATAAAATTTTTTGTACAACCGCTTTCAATATAATTAAAATGAGAACATCATCAATATATTCGAAATCAATTAAATAGACATTATTAAAGATGACTCAAAAGCTACTGGTCACATCTTAATTACATTTATATGGGACTACAAAATAAGCACCAGCTTTCAGATTAAAAAAAATCGTCAAAATCAATCCACCCAGAGTAAAGTACACATAAAAAAACATACAGTCGGATTGAATACCTCCTCCTTTTGAAAGTCGGTAAAAAATGTATATAGTGCTTTGAGATGACAAAGCATTGGCTTTTTCATCTCTAAACACTATGAGTATAGGGGTTTTAGGAAAGAAAAGTCAGCTGTGGCCCATTGATAGATGAAGGCAATATGTATCTTCAATTAGGAATCAAAATGCAAATGCTTTGTCATATCTAAGCACCAAAATGGAATGGCTTGATAACAATAAGAAAGAATCACCACATGCAATAATTGGTAAAGCCATGCTGCAGCTATATTATGGTTGTAGCACGAATAGGTCGGCTCGACCAGGGAAGCATTTCGGCGTTTGAAATCATAGAATACTATAATACATATGTAATAGAACGTGGGTGTGGGCGAAACCCGTGTAGCCACTAAAATGTCACTAACACGTCAATTCACACGTATAAATGTCAACACGAGATGTGTTTTGACGTTACAATCGTTTTCAAATTTCGCATGCAAATTATTTAGAAAATAACAAGTTGCACGCTATTTACAAGTAAATATGTATTAAAATCCGTCTGTCAACACGGCGAATCGGGTTTGTAGTAGTGATTAACTGATAATACGACGTAATTGCTTGTATGTGTGCTCCCGGTGACGCCGAACCTCGGTACAAAATAAGGTTGACAGTCATTCTATTGTGTATCCTATACTATTAAACGAGCAATTCTTGTATATAAATATATATTCTCGGGATCTCGGAAACGGCTCCAACGATTTTCATAAAATTTAGTGTCCAGGGAGTTTCGGGGATAATAAATCGATCTAGCTAGGATTTATTTTTAGAAAATGTCTTTTTGTCCGTGTTTTTAGGCAATGAAAAACTGCTACAATATCGTTAGAATAAGAAGGTAAGTTTTGACGGATTATTAGTGATTATAAATAGCTTATAATTAATTGGTATAATGGTCGATCACAGAATCTTAAAACCCCGGTTCGAGCCCAGACCGACTGACCGACTTTTTTTAATTTTTTTTTCATGTTCTTTTCTTTTTTGAGAAAATGTATTTTTTCGAGCCCTTTTTTTAGTATTTTTTAAAAACACGTAAATTTAAATTAAAATAATTGCACTCATGATTTTTTATTCAAATAACCAGTTCCGTTTTTTCTGTTATGTCGCTAAGATCAAAAAATATTATTTATATTTCATCAGTATGTAATTTGTATCTAAATATAATTTCCAAAACACATGAATTAAAAAAAATCGAGCGAAAAACACCGAGCAAAGCTCGGTCAACCAGGTACTTATAGTATGCACGACGCAAAACAATGAGATACCTGCGTAGTACAACCAGCACGGGTTGAGCAACTCAGGGGCGGTGGGCGGAGCCAAGGGGGTCGCGTCCGGCGAGGTTCGACAACTAGCGAGGGTGCATACAACAACACAGAAAAACAGCCGTAGTCTTGATTGTTGTATTTGTTAAACATGTATAGCTTATCTTCAATAATAAAAAGAATGATGTTGTAACTATGCAATAACTCTCCCAATAAAGGCATCGAATAAATAACGAGAGTTAGCATAGATTTTATAATTAAATTGTACTCTTATAGTTAAATTGTATTCTTATAGTTAAATTGTATTTAAAATTGTACTCTTATAGTTAATTTACCTTTGTTGCATATCACTTTTATTATATATTACTTTTCATACATATTAACATTCAGATAAATTACCTTTCGAGCAAAAAATAATTGTAACAGGGCATGTTATCGTGACGCGGCCGCGGAGCAAATGAAGCTACGCGTAGGGCGACACGACGTTTTATATTTATAGTGCTGAGGTGCGGGGCAGGGTTCTCAGCTTAAAAATTGTGAATTACTAAGTTTAAAACCGTTTAGAATATAAGAAAATTATTGTGAATATAATAGTATAGGAAATAGAGGTAAGAATATTGTATAATTAAGTAAGTTTGTAAATAAATAAGAGTTTTATGGAAATAAAGAAAGGCGCGGGGGTGAGGCAAGGGTCCGCTGGCCAGCAGCGGCCAAATCATATAAAAGACGGGCCGGCCGGTAGGGTCGGCAGTCGCTCTCCAGCCACCGAAAAGGCACTACCAGAAGAAAAAGTACAAGTTCCTCCTCACCGCCGCTTGCCTCCTATATAAACAGTGAACAACGCGTTTTATTCATTTTTCGAACGGCGTTACGGCGATCCGTAACATTAATGGTCCTTCGAAGAGCCGAATTAAGAAGCAAACCTCAAGAACGAAAAAATATTATTGTGAAGAAAAATGGTGAATACGCGTAGTAACAGTGGAGAATCATCGAAGCGTCGCAAGGATGAACAGATAACCCAGGGGGCCACGGAAGAGGCCTCCGGGGGCGACTCGGCCGCTAGTGGCTCATCAAACACCACTAGCGAAACCACAACGGTCAGCGGTACGACCACTACCTCTGCGACCGATGAAACGACTACAACGGAAGAAACCCAGCAAGAAAGTGATCAAAGGTCGCAGCGCACACTAAAGCCGGGCGAGACTAGGTCACGCCGCTCCGTAGTCTCACGCAAGAGACTCCTCGCGGAGTTAGAGGCGAAAGAGCGGTTGGCCGAACTCAAGCTCGAGCAGGCCCGATTGCAAGCAAGAATGGAATTGCAGGAGATACATGTGCAGCGACTACAAGCAGAAGTCGGATCAACCGAGGACGAAGAGGAAGAAATAGAAGACGACTTAGCATCAGTGCGCATTAGTACATGGTTACAAGAAAAACCTACATCGCAGCCCGCGCCGCAGCCCGCGCCGCAACCCGCGCCGCAGCCCGCACCGCAACCCACGTCGTACTTCACGTCGCAATTAGCACCGCAGATCGCACCACCCGTACTTCAACAGTATGCACCGCAATACGCTCCGCAACATACCGCGCCGCAGAAAGAAGACTATGTACAAGCGCAGCAACAAATCGACGTCGCTACCTTGGCCGCTGCTTTATCACAAGCAGTGAGAAGCACAAGGGAGCCGCCGAAATATTTGCAAGAGCTGCCCACATTCAATGGTAGCAGCAAAGAATGGCTCAGCTTCAAAACAACGTACGAAGAATCTTCAAAGTACTTCACGATGAACGAAAACATAGCGAGAATACGCCGAAGCTTAAAAGGGATAGCAAAAGAGGCCGCAAGCTGCCTACTTATAAGCCAATCAGACCCCAGAATAATAATAGAAGCTTTGGAAAGGAGATTCGGACGACCAGAAGCATTAATTCACTTAGAAATAGAGAAGCTGAAGCTACTTAACAAAGTCACGGACAATCCCAGGGAGCTATGCATATTCGCCAATCGCATAGCAAACGTAGTGGGCACCGTGGAAGCACTCAAGAAAGCACACTATCTGCATAGTCCGGAGATGACGCGAGTTATCACAGACAAACTCACGCCCATATTGAGAAGCAAATGGTACGACTATGCAGCCAGAAAGAAAGAGGATATCCCAGAGCTTAAGAAAATATCACTCTTCTTAAACGAAGAAGCGGATAAATGCAGCGCGTATGCCTTGCCGGAATTTATCACGGAGGACAACGAACCGAGAGAGCGAAGGCCGAGAAAAATAGAACGTGCCTTCGCCACAAGCAAGAAACAATATGAAGAACGCTGCCCTCAATGCAAACAAGAACACAAACTGCCCGATTGCAAGTCATACGCCGCTCTGTCCACAAATGACAGATGGGAAGTAGCAAAGAAGTATAATATCTGCTACCGCTGTCTACGAGGCAAACATCGCCGGTTGCTGTGTAAAGCTCCACCGTGCGGAAAAGACGG
This sequence comes from Parnassius smintheus behrii, assembly GCA_036936625.1. NCBI lineage: Eukaryota > Metazoa > Arthropoda > Insecta > Lepidoptera > Papilionidae > Parnassius > Parnassius smintheus. Next base: position 52,011,331 of record JAUPFT010000001.1, read on the forward strand.
ATGCGTGATGAAACACCATAAATTGCTGCATCACGACAGAAAGGCCGAAACTGAAAAAGAACCCGCTATGGAAACCGCAACATCGGCAAAGGAGGTCATCACAACAACTCGACCATACAAACACCGCCGTGCTTACCTAAAGATTGCGCCCGTAACAGTAAAGGGGCCGCTAAGCTGCGTCGAAACATACGCATTATTGGATGAAGGAAGCACAGTCACCTTAGTCGATGCCTCGATCGCTGACGTCATCGGCGCCGACGGTCCAGCCCACGCAATGTGGATACAAGGGGTTGGCTCGGAGGTGAAGCATGAGAAGAGCAAGATCGTCAGCCTTAAAATAAGAGGAAAGCACGCGCAAGAGGAACACAACATAGAAGCAGCGCGTACGGTAGAGCGGTTGGACTTCGCGCCAGAATCCGTGAATGAAAATCACTTAGAGAATTGCCTACATCTGCTGGATATCAAAGAGGATATCACCTACGAACGCGCTTCACCGAAAATACTGATCGGACAAGATAACTGGCACCTCATAGTGTCTAGAAAACTGCGCGTTGGTCGTCGAGATCAACCAGTCGCCTCATATACCAACCTGGGCTGGGTTCTACATGGCTGTCATAGCTCATTGACATCGACGGTCACCTTCTGCGGCAGACTACATCAAAGGGAAGAGGCACAGCCAATAGAAGAAGAAATAAAGAATTATTTCAAATTAGAATCACTGTGCATCGAGCCAAGGAGACCTAAAGAAGATCCCGAGCAGCGAGCTATGCAAATATTGAGGGAAACCAGCAGGAGGTCGGCGGACGGCAGATTCGAGACAGGGTTGCTGTGGAAAGAAAAGGATTTCCAAATACCAAATAATTACAAAGACGCGGAAAGACGACTGCACACTTTAGAGAAGAGGCTCGACCGAGACAGCAATCTCAAGCTACAGTACGAAGAACGCATACAGAACCTCTTCAACTCGGGTTACGCAGAGCGCGCGCCCATGCCACCGCCACAAGGAAAGACATGGTATCTACCACACTTCCCAGTCATCAACCCTGCGAAACCTAACAAGCCGCCGAGATTGGTACACGACGCCGCAGCGAAGACAGCAGGAATATGTCTCAACGATATGCTTCACTCGGGGCCGGACTTATTACAATCATTGCCCGGAGTAATCATGAGGTTCCGACAGTACCCGTATGCAGTGAGCGCCGACATAAAAGAAATGTTTATGCAGATCAAAGTGCGCAAAGAAGATAGAGACGTTTTACGTTTCTTGTGGAGAGGCAAGCGGCGGGAGGGCCAACCGGAGGAATATAGGATGACGTCGATCATCTTTGGAGCGACATCATCACCATGCACAGCATTGTATATCAAAAATAAAAATGCTGAAAAACATTCAGAGGCATACCCGGAAGCTGCGGTCGCCATAAAAAGAAATCACTATATGGACGACTACTTGCAGAGCTTCCACTCTATCACGGAGGCTCAGCAAACTGTAAAAGCAGTCGATCACGTCCACAAACAAGCGGGATTCGTACTCAGCGGGTGGACATCGAACGAAGAAAAAACAATAGAAGAAATAACGACAGAGCATAAACAACACGACGCGACCGTGCGCCTGGGCGGAAAAGAAACTGAGAAGACGCTCGGCCTGCTCTGGCATGTACAAAGCGATCATATTGGATTTAATACAAACAATATGAAGATGCCGATCGACGTAAAAGAAAAGCAACGCTTGCCAACTAAACGTGAAGCGCTGAGCATAATAATGGCATTATTTGACCCACTTGGGTTAATATCACCAGTGACTACCCCAGCGAAAAGAATATTCCAAGACACATGGCGGTACAAGGCGGAATGGGACGACCCTCTGCCAACAGAGTTAAAAGAAAAATGGGAAGACTGGATTACTTCACTTCACGCCCTAGAACAACTGAGAATACCGCGATGCTACGATTACAACCCAGTGTCGACGCGGCAACTACACACATTCGTCGACGCAAGCGAGGAGGCCTACGCAGCAGCCGTGTATTGGAGAACGGAGCGAGCAGACGGCAGCGTTAACATATCATTGGCCGCCGCCAAGAGCCGCGTCACACCACTGAAACCAGTCTCCATACCACGGCTCGAGTTACAAGCAGCACTACTGGGAGCTCGTCTTGCGCAGACCGTGATCAGTGAGCACGATGACGATATAGCGGGCAAGACATACTGGTGCGACTCCCGTACTGCACTAGTGTGGATAAGGTCGGAGCCCCGCGCGTACAAAGCTTTCGTCGCTCATCGCCTGGCGGAAATAGAAGATACGACCAAAAAGAACGAATGGCGTTGGCTGCCGTCCAAAGAAAACGTGGCAGACGACGCGACCCGAACCACGCCAGAAAGGTTCGACGAGTCGCACCGGTGGTCCCGAGGGCCCCCGTTTCTACAACGTCCACCGGCTGAATGGCCGCGGGAAGAGAAAACAACGCAATACGACACTGGGGAAGAACGAGAAATATGTAACATCGCAGTTAAAAGTGAAGACTCGCCAACAACACATCTGCCACAAATAGAGAGATTCTCAAAATGGATTCGCCTCATAAGGGCGACAGCGAGAGTCCTCCTATTCATCGACATGTGCAGACCAAACAAGCACGTGGTGAAGGCTGGGCGTAAGCGCAACAAAGCAAGACCAGATAGCGACCCTGGCTGGCCAAGAACAAATCGACGCAACACCCCCACCAAGGAGAAAAGGGCAACACCTACTGTCTCATCACTTGTAGGAATACCAGCCGCTTATCATATAAGAGCCGAACAACTGTGGGTGCAAGCCAGTCAGCGGGAAAGCTTCACGAAGGAGCTCAAGAGGATCACCAACGGAAGTGTTCCAGGAGGCGACGACAAACTAAGCCACCTGAGCACATACGTCGACGAAGAGGGGACCCTACGCCTCAGAGGTCGAATAAAAGCAGCATCAGAAGTAGAGGAGGACACGTACGATCCTCCCATACTAGACGGGAAGCACGCATACACTCGTCTGTACATAGCACACGTACACGAGAGGTTGCATCACGGAGGCGTGGAAACAGTCGTGAACGAATTAAGACAGAGATTGTACATAAGAAAAATACGTCCAGTAGTAAAAACTGTCATCAAAGGCTGCCTACCGTGCCGCCTAAGAAAAGCCAAGCCTGCATCACCGTCTACAGGAAACCTGCCGTCCGCGCGTCTCGCTCATCACGCACGTCCGTTCACATACACCGGACTGGACTACTTCGGGCCAATAGAAGTCACAGTGGGACGACATCGTGAAAAACGCTATGGCGCGTTATTTACCTGCATGACGTCACGAGCAATACACATAGAGGTGGCCTACTCGTTAAGCGCCGACTCAGCCGTGTCAGCACTTAGGCGTTTCATGAGCAGAAGAGGATGCCCAAAAGAAATCTGGAGTGACAACGCTACGTGTTTCAAGGCAGCAGACAAGGAGCTGGCCGAAGCAGCACTCGCAGCCCTCGAGAACGAAACCACATGTCAGCAAATTGTGTGGAAGTACATACCACCATCAGCACCATTCATGGGCGGCGCCTGGGAGCGAATGGTTCGCTCCGTGAAAGAAGCTCTACGCGTCACTCTCAACGAACGCTATCCCAGTGACGAGACACTGGTGACCCTGCTCGCCGAGGTCGAAAACACAGTCAATTCGAGACCTCTTACACACGTCTCAGTTGACCCAGGAGACCCGGAAGCCATCACGCCGAATCACATCCTCATCGGTCCCAACTCACACGTACCTGCACCGGGACACTTCAGCGAGAGCGACGTGACGGCCCGCCAGCAGTGGAAACGAGCTCAAGCCCTAGCCGACGTATTTTGGCGCAGATGGGTGAAGGAATACCTGCCCCTACTCCAACACCGGCGGGAGCCCAGCAGCGTAGGCGCATCGCCGAAGATTGGAGACCTGGTCATCATTTGTGACTCCAATCTACCGCGCAACATCTGGCCCAGGGGAAGAATAAGCAACGTATATCCTGGCGTCGACGGAGAGGTACGAGTAGTGGACGTAACCACTAGCAGTGGACATGTACTTCGAAGACCAACAAAGAAGATCGTCGTGCTACCAGAGGGATCGCAGCGTGGCGACGGCGGGAGAATATGCACGACGCAAAACAATGAGATACCTGCGTAGTACAACCAGCACGGGTTGAGCAACTCAGGGGCGGTGGGCGGAGCCAAGGGGGTCGCGTCCGGCGAGGTTCGACAACTAGCGAGGGTGCATACAACAACACAGAAAAACAGCCGTAGTCTTGATTGTTGTATTTGTTAAACATGTATAGCTTATCTTCAATAATAAAAAGAATGATGTTGTAACTATGCAATAACTCTCCCAATAAAGGCATCGAATAAATAACGAGAGTTAGCATAGATTTTATAATTAAATTGTACTCTTATAGTTAAATTGTATTCTTATAGTTAAATTGTATTTAAAATTGTACTCTTATAGTTAATTTACCTTTGTTGCATATCACTTTTATTATATATTACTTTTCATACATATTAACATTCAGATAAATTACCTTTCGAGCAAAAAATAATTGTAACAGGGCATGTTATCGTGACGCGGCCGCGGAGCAAATGAAGCTACGCGTAGGGCGACACGACGTTTTATATTTATAGTGCTGAGGTGCGGGGCAGGGTTCTCAGCTTAAAAATTGTGAATTACTAAGTTTAAAACCGTTTAGAATATAAGAAAATTATTGTGAATATAATAGTATAGGAAATAGAGGTAAGAATATTGTATAATTAAGTAAGTTTGTAAATAAATAAGAGTTTTATGGAAATAAAGAAAGGCGCGGGGGTGAGGCAAGGGTCCGCTGGCCAGCAGCGGCCAAATCATATAAAAGACGGGCCGGCCGGTAGGGTCGGCAGTCGCTCTCCAGCCACCGAAAAGGCACTACCAGAAGAAAAAGTACAAGTTCCTCCTCACCGCCGCTTGCCTCCTATATAAACAGTGAACAACGCGTTTTATTCATTTTTCGAACGGCGTTACGGCGATCCGTTACATATAGTATTAAATGAATAACACTTTTATAGTCTGTTTTGGCTGCGATCCATGAGCTGTGCACTAAAATTCCTAAATTACTACAAACAGACTGCCGGCAAGATGTTGCGTAAATGAATGATTCGGAAAGATGCACTTTCGGTACGAGAATTGGGCCAACGCCGGCGGATATTTAAATTTCGAGTTTAACTTCGTAAACTTAAATTTCCAATATATATTGTTGCAAAACTAAACAATAAAAATTACTTACGATTTTAATCTTTTATTTATAACAAGTTTTTTTTTTAAATATATTTTTTTAATGTTTATTTCGAAGAAGATTCAGTGTCGTTACACGTGCTTTAAATTCGGACTTGTGCGATTTGATTTTGTTTCACGCCGCCCTGCATTTTGAACAAATTAAAATTAAAATCCTACATTGACCATCACAGAATTGTGTTCCCGGCTGTGCGAAGTATACTGCCTGTTAATTTACTTAATTTTTATGCACCATACATACCCGATGATTGACTCCCCGTAATATATACGCACGCACATTTGTCTATCGTAGACAAGAAACCAAGATTTTCGTTTTTTCTTAAATTTGGGTCAGTTCACCTAATGGTGAGTGGATGCTGATGACCATAGATATCTACATTTATCCTCGATTAAGAATCAAAACGCAGAAGCGTTGTCACTCCTTTGAGGACTAAGACGGAATGCCTCGTTTCCAGTAAAAAGGGTGCCCGATTCTCTACCCTCACCATACGAAACACAGCAGTGTTAAGCTGCTATTTTATTCTATGGTATTCTGTGAGAGCGTGGTCCCTCCCCGATCGAGGTAAATTATGATCATTCATTCATTTATGCTAAAACCATAATATAGCTGCAGCGTAGCTCTATCACGTATCAAGACTCCAAAAACGAAACTATTTAGATTTTTTTGTGATTTTATTGAGCGTGGTTCCACCCTCGTCGAACGGCCTATTCGTGCTACAACCATAATATAGCTGCTTCCCCATGTTAAAAAAAAAAGCGTGGCTCTACCACGTGAATGATATGTAGCCCTGAATACGAGTGAAAATTTTCCTTTGATTGGTCTTCGATTCTCATCGCTCACCCATACGGAAAAGCATTTAATGATGTAATAACATCAGTCAAAATTAGTTCAATTACTAAATTAATGTATTAAACCCTCTCAGAAATGAGAGGAGGCTTTATTTAAACTTTACTTTATGTATTAACGACGCTTTATGTATTAAAGACGCGAAGATGGGTTGAGCGCTGGTTTGATACGGGCATTAAGGTCTCTTTATAGGGACTCTAGTGCTTGTGTCAGGATCAATGGGGTCTACTCGGACTGGTTTGGCATCCAAAAAGGTGTCAGACAGGGCTGTGTAGCTTCCCCTTGGCTGTTCAACCTATTTATGGACCGGTGTTTGCAAACTTTGAAAGATGAAGAATGTGGGTTAAGAATGGGCGAGTTAACCGTCAAATGCCTTTTGTATGCCGATGATCAAGTCATATTTGCGTCATCGGCGGCTGAGTTGCAAATGATGGTTACATTAATGAAGTGCGAATTAAAAGAAAGGGGAATGAAAGTGAACGCAAGTAAGACGAAAGTGATGGTTTTTGAAAGAGAAGAAAGCAAAACGGTATGTGAAATAAGAATAAAAGGAGAGTTAATTGAGCAAGTGGGTGAGTTTGTGTATTTGGGATGTGTATTTAGCAGGGATGGTAGATATGATAGGGATATAGAACGACGAGTAAATGCAGGGAATAGAGTGAATGGGGCACTACACTCTATTATGAAGAACCAGAATGTGTCAAAACAGGCACGTATGGTAATTCGTAATGCTGTGTTAGTACCTACTTTAATGTATGGTAGTGAAAGCTGGGTGTGGCAGAAGAAGCACGAAAGTAGAATAAATGCTGTAGAAATGCGGTCTTTAAGGAATATGCTAGGGTTGAATCTGAATGACAGGGTGAGAAATTGCGTGATAAGAGATAAACGTGATATGCAAGATGATATTGTGACCAGGATTAAGAAAGGAATGCTTCGGTGGTTTGGTCACGTAGAAAGAATGAATGAGGAAAGAGTGACAAAGCGAATTTATATGGCGGATGTGAACGGCCGAGTCGGGAAGGGACGCCCTAGAAAAAAGTTTATCGACCAAATTGGCGATATTTTGAAAATGGGCCACGTTAGAAGTACCCTTAACCGACGAGCATGTATGCGTAGATATATGGATGTAAAGGAGGCGAAAGAGGTATGTCAGGATCGTGCCAAATGGAAGTCCGTAGTCTCTGCTTACCCCTCTGGGTGACAGGCGTGAGTGTTTATGTATATGTATATGTATTAAAGACGTAAGTGTTTTAAATAAGGTATATTTGAAAGCGTAATATTAATGACGTTTTTAAACTAAAAATTCCCAGAAAATATGCAGGTAGTATCAATCAAAAATTTTAATTTTTTTTTTAGCAAAAATGGCTTAAGTAGGGTTTTTATTGATAATAACCTCGGGAAATGAGGTGATCGCTTTCATGCTGTTTCTACATATAACATAAATATAAACACTCACGCCTGTAACCCAGAGGACTAGGCAGAGACTACAGACTTCCATTTAGCACGATCTTTACACACTTCTCTCGCCTCTTCCACATACATATACCTACGCATACATGCATTGTCGGTTAAGGGTTCACTTTAATTTGGCCCATTTTCAATATATCTCCAATTTCGTCGATTAACTCTCGTAATTGTTTCATATTTAATTGTACTAGTACATCATAAACGGACGGCTTTACATGTATTTTTCCATAGACAATTTAGCTTTTGGTTATTTTTTATATCTTTTTGACAAATTCTGATTTTTATTGTTTATAAACCTTGTCTGCGTTGAGCTAAAATATTGTCGGGTTACTGAGGAGATAGATTTCAAAGAATCGTTTTCTTGTGCCATGGGAGCTCCGCTGGCTTCGCTCGCTACGCTCCAATTAGATGAGGCAATCACAACAAACCCAGATCCGAGAACCTACAATATGGATTTTTTGCCAAACATTGGCAGCAACTGGGCTCCGAACGAGCAGGGTAAGTACCCTGGTGCTCTGACCACTGTGTCGCGTTGTCAAGCTTATTACTTGCGTTAGATATTACTTCATAGAACCGCTAAACCCACAGACATCAAATATGCATTGCATACCAATATATTATTATGCAATTTGTAAGTTATGTTTGGAGTGGGTCGTGGTGAATGTGAAAATACGAGTATTTGATATTTGTCATTGATACGCATGTTGCCACAGAATTGAGATTTATTTACTAGCGATGCGCCCTGACTTTGCCTGGATATGATCGATTAATATGGGGTTATTTATATAAGAGATAATAATGAAAGACCACATTCCCTTTATCAATTTATCGAATTCTTAAAAAAACGCTGTTTTTGGATAAAATTTAGCCACTCCTTGTATTGCTCCCTATCTATTCGTCAAGTTTCATTGCAAAAAGACACAGACACAAAAAATTTAAATATGGTTAATTGGTATACATGTTTTAATGGCGTGCAAATAACTCCTGAGCTCAATATACTCGTAAAACAATTATTATAACTTTATAGAAAAACACTTCAAATTCAATTTTGTTTATATATATATATATATATATATATATATATATATATATATATATATATATATATATATATATATATATATATATATATATATATATATATATAAGGCACATAAACGTTATACATACATAACAAATACGCATTAGACAATTCGGAAGTCTAGTGTAACATGAACCAAAAACGTTGGACTACACAAATATTGAAAATATTTGTAAGGAAGTTTATCCTTTATTCCATCACTATTCGACGATTACCGACGATATGAGATTTGGTATAGAAGTAGATAATGTTGTAGACGACATTAGACATGGGTAACTCAGTGAAATTCCTTGCGTTAACTCTGTAACTCATGTGCAGTTTACTGCTCCAGCTCGTTGCCAGCCACCTTAAAATAAAATGTAGAAAACGATGATATTATTTATATTATTTCACGAGGTTGTACTTTATAAAAATAATATATAATAACAACATGTTAAACACACCTTTGGAATATCCCGGTCCTGCGCTGTTCGTCAACAGATTTTGAAGAAGTGAGGTCTTCGGCGCAGTGAACTGGTTTAGCGCAATTGCGCGGCGCACCCAATGATCCATGTCTAGAAAATGAAAATAATTTTTTGTAAACAGACACAGACTCAGTGTTTTCAAACAATTATAGCTCCGACTTCAAAATTTGAAATCATTTTATTCTTTTGGGTCTTTGAAGTTGGCTTTTACATTAAAATCAAAGATACGGAGACTAAGGTACCTATATGTTTTCACTCACTCATCCAAACCTATAGGGTACTTCCCGTCGACCCAGAATGTTGAATTTTTGCGATTGCAAAGTTTTTTTGCAGTTGGAGAATCGACTGTGGTATAGAGTATAGACGGATGTACGGAAGAACGTTTTTCTACTGCAAAGTTAAGTTTGTCCTTGAATCGACTAATTTTCTAGAAATGGTCGTTGTATGGAGTGTAGAAGTAACTCTCCATAGGTCGGTGCTTACTACCTTACCTATAATTTATGAATTTTAGTAATTTAATTATTCCGGTGAAAGTACTTATCTAACGGTTTACTACCATTACCAATTATGTATACATTAATATTAACTTGTGTGTCGGTATTGTGGCGATGTGACTTTTAGAAAGGGTTAGGCCCGGTTTACATTTTGAAAAGTGACAAGTGCGAGTGCCGAGTGAGAAGTGGCAAGTTAGAAGTGACAAGTGCGTATTTTATTCCCACTTATCACTTGTCACTGCCTGTTCACATGCACTAAACACTTGTCATTTGTCAGTTGCACTTGCCACTCGCACTTGTCAGTTCTCAAAATGTAAACCGGGCCTTAGAAAATAAAGAGATGTCTCAGAATAATAGTTTTATTAGCAAAAGTGTAATAATAATAATTAGTGGAGTTGTGACGAAGTCTCACTCTTTTAGGTGTGTTTTGGTGGTTTTGGTGTTTTAAGTCTCACTCTTGACCTCTTGACTTAAGACCAGATGTCTTTAATCTATTAGTTTAAGGATACTTTTGCTACTAATTGGTACCGCAAAGAACGACTGTTCTCTGTCTAGCCGAATGTGGTTAACCGCATTGCGTGCGCCGCCATACTATTACTATGAGACACATAAATATTGCGCGTTTACAAACCGCGATCCAAATGTAGCAAGTAACGTTTTTAAAATCAGTCGTTGAAAAAAGTCTCTAATTGCGTGCGTTTATATAGAAAGCCATAGGTTAATTTTTTTGCGGTTTAAGACTTGCGGTTAAACGCGTGCGTTTAATCGCAGTGCGTGCTAAACCTTATAACTATTTGTTGGCAGCAGTAGGTACCGTCCCTGAGTGTAGTTTACGTAGTAACTTTATTTAATCTGTGGTGGTATCAGCCGGCGCATAGCAGAGCGGTGTCGGCGCTTCGCTACATACATACAGGTGTACCCGGAACGGTACACCTCCTATTGCTATAGGCTGTAGATTGATAATAAAATTTAATAAAATTATTGGACAATGTACGTTCAAAGTCAAGTAAAAAGTAATGTATAGGCATTCGTGTTGACCAGACAACCGTAAGCTAGTGTTGCACAGTTTACCGATAACATGACACAGACTATAACAACTTTGAAGACACAACAGACTATAACAACTTTGAAGACACAACAGACTATAACAACTTTGAAGACACAACAGACTATAACAACTTTGAAGACACAACAGACTATAACAGCTACGTAATTTAATATTATTACCAATATTAGATACTTATAAGGTACGTGAGGCTAATATGGTCACCTTAAGCTATGCCGCCTTATAAAACCAAAACTCAGGGGAGGACAAAGACGAAAAACAAAGTCATTAACTATAACTAATATATTAAGAAAATAGTAGCAAACAAGCTTTGTGAATAATTAGGAACACTACACAATACTAAAATGGACTAAAATATTTTTTATAGCATAGGGCAAGGGCCGGCAACCTTTTTAATCGGAAGAGCCAAAAATTACAATTAACAAAATTTCGGAGTTTTTAAAGAGCCACAATTTTTTTCTTGCCAACCAGTATTACTTGCATAAATAAGATTTATATTTCATAAATATCTGTTTATTCATAAGAAAAATATATATTTATTCATCATATAAAAGTAGTTTTTGTTTCACAACAAATTAGAATCTAATTTCTATTATTATTATCTATTTATTCTTATATATATATATATATATATATATATATATATATATATATATATATATATATATATATATATATATATATATATATATATAATATAAAAAATTAAAATAATGCAACATTTACATATTTACATTGCAATATAAAGTCTTACAACACCAACTTTTACTTCAATAACAAACAATTGAGCAAACAAATTCAATGAAAGCTTTGGCTTTGCACAGTTATTCAAGAAGAATATTTAAACTTTATTCAATAATGTAACTTATACTTAAAAAAGCAATAACACACATTTGAGCAAACAAACTTAATGAGAGTGTTGGCTTTGTATGGTTTAAAAAAGTTTTGATAAATTTGGCTCATAACTTGTAGTTTTAAGTTTCAAACGTGACTCGAAATTATCATTTGTTACCTTACTTTTAGTTATATTCATGCAAGAGCAATATTTTTAAAATTGTCCATTTTGTTGCGTTACATACATACATTTCTGGACATCCAACTCTTCCAACTTGCTTTTCAACTCTGTAAATTTTGCACTCCATAAAGCTTTATTTTTTAAATCAATCAATTGCATTTCTAGAAATCCAGTATCAACTTCAAATGGCCCACTGTGGATTTCGTGTGTTTGGGTGCGGTGAAAAGCGAGTACAAGTGGTTCAAAGATAGAAATGGTGCGTAATACTCGTTAATCGATTCAGAACGATTATTAGATGTTTTTTTTTTATAAAATAATATTTGCGTATGGAACTAAAGAGCCGCAGCTTCACATTCAAAGAACCGCATGTGGCCCGCGAGCCGCAGGTTGCCGACCCCTGGGATAGGGTGACAAACGAGCACACAGTCCACCTGATGGTAAGTGGTTGCTGCGGCCCATAGACATGTACATATACATATATCCGGTTCTCTATACTCACTATACGAAACACAACAGTATTAAGCCACTATTTTACGCTGGTATTCTGTGAGAGCGGGGTCCTGCCCCGGTCGAGCCGACCCATTCGTGCTACAACTATACCACTAATATAACTGCAGCATGGCTCTACCACGTATAGAAATAATTACTATAAATAAAAAATATTTACTATAATTTTAACTGTCAAAATGGCGTCGATAAAGCAGCACCTTTTTGAGCCTTAGTTATTTGATTGGTGAGTATGGAGTGTAGAAGTAAGGAGTACAGACTGTGTATTAAAAAGTGCTCAATAAAATTATTTAAATAAGGGTGGCGCCGCTGTAGCTACGGGGTAAATTTTAAAGAACGCACCGAAAAATATTAGTGGGATAGACGACTTTTTCGAGGTTATATTTACTAAATAAAGTTATTTCAGATTTTAGAGCTACTGAGCAGTTTAGCAGCATACTTAAGCCGTCGACAACTGCTAAGTTCATTTCATCCCAGTAGCTACTCCAGCGCTGTTGCGGAGAGTTTTTGAACTGTTATTTACTGCTTACCAATGGCCACTTTTTCAACTATTCTACTATGGGAGTTAGGAGTACCAACTCCCTACTACTTTTACACTCCATATTGGTGATGAGCTATCGTATCAAAGAGCCATATGCAAACAAGGCTAGGTTTTCAGTTATAAGAAAGTGACCTTGTGATATTGCCCTCACGTACTATATTATACTAGAATAGCGTTCAACGCTGCGGTATCGAAAAGGTAAAAATCGATTCCCGATCCTCTGGATGGGTAAACTATCTACATCATTGTGTTTATTCGGTATCCTTAGTGAGCGAATTTTTCTCGCTTTTGTAGGGTTTCTAAAATGTTATACCTCATGTTAAGAATTATCTACGTTATTCTTTTGTATCAAACCGCAAATGTCCACTGTTGGACTTTGGCCTCCCCTTGTACAAAGGATTTGCTTTAATCACTACGCTCAGCCGGATTAATACCAGTACCAGTCCTGCTGCACCTATGAGGCTGCTCCCTGTCGCCGGTCTGGATAGTTTACGTCTAGCATTAACAAGATTGATATTTATTTATTTTTAATAGGCTAATCTCCATGATTTTAACAAAAACAGAGCTTTAAAATGTATTTAAAACATCACCTCAAATTGTAAATTCCAATTTTGAGTGTTCCCTTACTACGTATTCGGTGAAGGAAAGTCTCGTATAGAAACCTGCATGTCTGAGAAAATAAAAAAAAATATGTGTGCAGTTTACACGCGGTAAAGTGAAACCTTCAGGAAATAGTGAATAAAATAACATTTTAATAGCGCCATCTAAATTATTCTATAGGTAAAATAATTTTATCGAACATAAATTGATTGACTACCAAGGTGGTACGTAAAATAGATACACGACTAATTTAATATATAGTTCGGTTAAAAAATGAAATCGAATAGTTTTATTCAATAATAATAATAGTATTAATTATTTATTTTAACAGTTAAAAGTTAAGATCACCGGAGACCCTTTTTACCTTAGAGTATTTATAAGCAAGATATGCTTATTTATACTCTAAGTTTTTTACTGATACGAAGTGTTCTATCTTAGTTTTCAGGGTTCGGGGTAATGTAGATGCATTTTGATTCTTAATCAAGGATAGATGCAGACGTCTATTGTGGGTTACAGTCTCCACTTACCATGAGATAAAGTTTGTGTTCGTTGGTTACCCTTATTCCATAAAATAAGTAAATAATAACATTACATGACACGAAGAAGCATATGACCGACATACACCGATAATGGGATTTGTAATATTACTTAGAAATACTGAAGCCATCAGTAAAATATTATTACCCTGCTGATTTAATAAATAAAAAGGTCACCAAAGGACGTAACTTGGCATTATAAAGCTAAGTATAATGAAACTTTTTATTATGAATTAGGTAAAATCGACATTTTTCGTATCTGTATGAGACAAAGTTTTTATCATTAGTATTGAAAAAGCTTTCAACTTTTAAATTTTATTTCAATAAAAATGATAATTTACGTCAACAACGATCAGCAACACATAAATCTCTATATTATGTAGAGTTTTGGTTGTTGGCCTGTTCGTATTTTCGTATAAATATACCACCATTTTCGATCACAGCACAGCTTCCTTTCGCCTCATTTTTGAGTGGTTTATGGAGCAGTTAGTCCGCATATCTCTATATTTTTTCAAACATGCAACCTCCTTCAAAAGTTTTCCTTAACTACCGATAACGTGGTTAGTTAGAACTTAATTGTTAAATTGCAACTAACAATTTCATTGTTCCCGGCGGGGATCGAACCCGAATTGCTTAAGTTTTGTGAAAATTACGACGAGTTTTAGGCGCCTGGGCTACCACGACAAAAATTATTAATTAAAATGTATGGTTTGTGTCTCATTACTGCTGTGTTGACAGATTGCCATTGTCAGCTATAAACAAACAATGCGAAGATATAACCCATCAAATACTTTTAAAGTAATTGCAGTGCCAGTGTTAATACTTGATTTATCCAAACCTTTTAACTGAACCTATGCTAAACAAGATGTGCACTTGATTTTAATTACCGTAAGCATTAAATTGAATGAAAATCCAGAATAATTTATGAAATTACGAAAACACATGAACTTTGTACATGTAACTTCCCACCATTATGTAATATGCAGAAAGAACAGTTTTTAATGAATGAAACTAACTGTTATGGATTTCTCTATCATTTACGTATGTTTACTATGAGAAATAAAATAAAAATTAAAAAATATTCATTTGTTCAGCTAAAGTGGTACAGATTATAATAAAAATAAACAACATATACAGATTATAATAATAATTAATTGAAAGTGAAGTAATTGATAGAATCAGGCGTTACTTTGCGAAAATCCATTATAATAAAGTTATTAATTAATTTGCAACCTTCCGCTAACTAAATACAATGATGTGTCTTACCTGGATTGAAGAGCACCTCCCGCCCTCCCTCAATTGCGTATCATTAATGGATTATTATGCACTCAGAGTATAATATCATTGAAATTGAACGTTGCATGCGGCCAAGGCTTGACCTGTAGCCCAATATATACAACTGACAGACGGAACTGAATATAGTTTAACTGTCCATGTGTCCGCTTGTGTATTGTCATTGAACTTTCGAGTTTTACTATACATTATGTGGGGGGAAACATGAGCAAGTGCCTCGGGGTAGCGTATTTTATAAAAATTTTACACATACGTATCGATCCTGGACAACTGCCAGCTTCCTACCGATAGATGTCGTAAAAGTCGATTATATGTATATGACCTACAAACGTAAACTACGTATGTGCGGTCAAGATTGAATAGATCTTCCAGGAATATGCCCATTAAGACAGGATGGATGAAGACTGCATTGACTTCCTGGCAGATCTTGCATGCGGGGACACGTTCTGAGTACTATAGTGAACTGACATCTCCGCAGGATATATGTATTAGAGGTCTGCAAGCACCTGAACAAACAGGGGAACTCGCTTGTTATTGTTGGTTTAACAATGTTTTGTATTGATTTGTTAAGCGCCTGCATTTTCTTTCGGAGCAACGACTCAAATAACATAGTCATATTAATGACGTCAGTAGATTAAATTAATCTTAAACTGGTTCTTTGTGCTTGAACTATTTTATTACTCTCTCAACTGTTCGTTCAAGTTAACATTTAAGTTGCTTTATTTGAAAATCCTCTTATACTACCGAACACAAGCGCTCCTAAATTAAATAAAAAATTTCTAAATGAGATCCAGATTTGTTATACGATCCATTCACGCTATGTATATATTATGTTAGTTCTACGAAACATTTTGCTGGTTACAGATGAGTACATTCTAGTCTAGTCACATACGATAATATAAATTAAAGAGTCGACGCAAAAAATGCTTTACTTCTGTTATCAATTATCACATAGGTAGTCGTACAAAATAGTGGGGCGAGTCTTCGACGTTTAATCTACTATTAGTTGTATTATTTCAGCTTGCCAATTTTTTAGTTATAAAGACCGATTGAGTTAATAACAATTGTTATTAACAATTAATTTAGGAACATGGTTGCTCAGATTGGCACTTGCTGTAAATTTGTCAGTACGCGAACAACCGGGTTCGATCTACTGGCTGCAAACAAATTGTTAAATATAGTTTCAAATACCCATTTAGTACCTACACGGCGGTGAAGGAAAACGTTGTGAAGAAACCTTTATTTAAAAGGTTCCTGCGTTTAGGGAAACAAAAATATTTCGACGACACTCGAAATATCAGTGGTCGCCCCAAAGTTTTTGTCCACAGTATTTCGTAGACGTCATCGTGTAAAATTTCTTTCTTTACTTTTAAACGTAACCTCTACATTATACTAGAATTTCTCATGTATCGTGGAGACAGTGGTGGTGCTTTAAAACATCACATAACAGCATAGTAGAGCCAGAAAACATTAATTTTTCTCCCATTTATAATTCCCCGATTCTAAGCGTTTTTTTCATCAGAAAATTAAAAATATCTGGATTAATCAAAAACTACAAATAGGATTAATTTTCTGAGAAATTTGCCACAGGAGCGTACCCCAAATTATCTACTCATGTGATTAACGACAAATTATTTGCAGACCTTGAGGCCATACAAATACTGGATTGAGGAGCACCTCCCGCCCTCCCTCAATTGCGTGCACCAATCCTCGAGCTGCTCGAGCTGCCTCTACACGAGGCATCCTCACCTGAGGATGCCTCGTGTGTCAGTTAAGACACATCGTTGTATTTAGTTAGCGGAAGGTTGCAAATTAATTAATATCTTTATTATGAAAGTGAAGTAGTCTTATTTCTATATTATATAATTATAAACTATGATCTCGAACTAAGCTGGAGTGCATAAACTAGATTGTGTAGTTCTGTGGTCCTCATACTAGGCTTGTGTCTTGAGGACCTGCGTTTTCATTAGATTTTTGTACTATCGTTTCGACAATCGCTTATACTCTGAAGATGCCAGACAAAGAGATTATATTATCATTTAAATGTCTATGGCTGTACGTCTCCAGTAAGTACTACAGTTAGTTATAAGCGACTGGCACAGCGCATCGCAGAGTATTTAAACCTGTTATGTTTAAAGCACCAATAACTTTCTTGGCTCGAGTCAAACGAGCTATTATACGATTTTAAAACATGAGCTTATCATCAAGGAGGACCAAGACATCGGAATAACTCGAACTCTCATAGGCACACGGTTTGCTTGTGCAAGATTATATTGTTGTACTGTAAGTCGATGTATGCAGATGAATGCTTGGAGGAGGCCCTTGTTAAGGGGTGGAGTTTTTAAAGGATGTAATGATGATGCCGATAATGCGTTCGATTATTTACATGATTGTTATCCATGTTAGGTTATTGCATTATTTACAACATATACACATTTATTTATTTGTTTTTAAGCAATATTACGTATGTGACGTGTCCACGAGATCAATTCACGGTTGTTCGTTAATTGCCATTGTGTTACTTTTAATTAACAATCGTGGTGTGAACTTTGTGGTTTGTCATTATTATATCTCGGTCGTTTCTCACAGTTGCCACACTCTGGGATGTCTACTGCTCAAGTAACTTCGAAGGTTCGTTCAATCTGAGCAATTATATCTTTTTAACTATATATATATATATATATATATATATATATATATATATATATATATAGCGCAGTAGATTAGTAGAAGTAGAAAAAAGTATTTGTATGGCCTCATGGTCTGCAAATAATTTGTCGTTAACCACATGAGTAGATAATTTGGGGTTCGCTCCTGCGGCCAATTTCTCAGAAAATTAATCCTATTTGTAGTTTTCCATTAATCCTGATATTTTTAATTTTCTGATGAAAAAAAAACGCTTATAACCGGGAAATTATAAATGGGGGAAAAATAAATGTTTTCTAGCTCTACTATAATTTTTTTTTTAAATTGAGGTTCGCCCATAGATATAACATTGTTTATATTTCTATGGGTTCGCCCCTTTGCGGTGTAACGATGAATTGTTCCGGTTTGTCCATGTGAAATTTGAACCTGTTATGTGATGTTTCAAAGCACCACCACTGTCTCCACGATACATGAGAAATTCTAGTATAATGTAGAGGTTACGTTTAAAAGTAAAGAAAGAAATTTTACACGATGACGTCTACGAAATACTGTGGACAAAAACTTTGGGGCGACCACTGATATTTTGAGTGTCGTCGAAATATTTTTGTTTCCCTAAACGCAGGAACTCTTTAAATAGAAGTTTCTTCACAACGTTTTCCTTCACCGCCGTGTAGGTATTAAATGGGTATTTGAAACTATATTTAACAATTTGTTTGCAGCCAGTAGATCGAACCTGGTTGTTCGCGTATTGTAAAATTTACAGCAAGCGCTAGCCTCTGAGCAACCATGTTCCTAAATTAATTGTTAATAACAATTGTTATTAACTCAATCGGTCTTCATAAATAAACAAATTGGCAAGCTGAAATAATACAGCCAATAGTAGATTAACCGTCGAAGACTCGCCCCACTCTTTTGTACGACAATGTGATAATTGATAACAGAAGTAAAGCATTTTTTGCGTCGACTCTTTAATTTATACTATCGTATGTGACTAGATTAGAATGCACTCATCTGTAACTAGCAAAATGCTTCGTAGAACTAACATAATCCAGTCACGCTATATATATATAGCGTGACTGGATCGTATAACAATTCTGGATCTCATTTAGAAATTTTTAATTTAATTTAGGATCGCTTATGTTCGGGAGTATAAGAGGATTTTCAAATAAAGCAACTTAAATGTTAACTTGAACGAACAGTAGAGAGGGTAATAAAATATTTCAAGCACAAAGAACCAGTTTAATTGAATCTACTGACGTCATTAATATGACTATGTTATTTGACTCGTTGCTCCGAAAGAAAATGCAGGCGCTTAACAATTCAATATAAAAAATTGTTAAACCAACAATAACAAGCGAGTTCCCCTGTTTGTTCAGGTGCTTGCAGACCTCTAATACATATATCCTGCGGAGATGTCAGTTCACTATAGTACTCAGAACGTGTCCCCGCATGCAAGATCTGCCAGGAAGTCAATGCAGTCTTCATCCATCCTGTCTTAATGGGCATATTCCTGGAAGATCTATTCAATCTTGACCGCACATACGTCGTTTACGTTTGTAGGTCATGTACATATAATCGACTTTTACGACATCTATCGGTAGGAAGCTGGCAATTGTCCAGGATCGATACGTATGCGTAAAATTTTTATAAAATGCGCTACCCCGAGGCACTTGCTCATGTTTTCCCTACACATAATGTATAGTAAAACTCGAAAGTTCAATGACAATACACAAGCGGACACATAGACCGTTAAATTATATTCAGTTCCGTCTGTCAGTTGTATATATTGGGCTACAGGTCAAGCCTTGGCCGCATGCAACGGTCAATTTCAATGACATTACACTCCGAGTGCATAATAATCCATTAATGATATACCAAATACACCCTAAATAAAGCTAACTACTATAAAAATAAGTTTACAATAAGTTCGTCATAAAAATGATTTTGTGAATCTGTATCTATTATATATGTATGAGTAACTATATACCTCGTTTTTGCAAGTTATTGATCGGATTTAGATATTTGTTACGATACTGTTTACCATCTCGGATAAATTAGAAGAGGCCTTACATATTATTTACCTATATCACTACTAACAATTTTATGTATAGAAACTAAAAAAGATTAATATCGACTAAAATTCTGCATAGTTCACAAAATAGAGCAGCCAACGAAAAATATACAAATCGTGCAAGTCAAAGCAAAAGCATATCAACCGAAAAAAAACCGAAAGATTTACACGAACAAAAACTTTAGAAACGTATGAATTGTCAGTTTTGTTCGTTCTAGAAAAGCGAAAAAGCGATCCTTTCAGCGCGACGAATAGCGTATCCTTTTCATAAACAATCCCATCGCGCTGTACTATGATAGACTATAGAATAGACGTCATTCATACCATGCCAAAATAACGGACCAATTTCTCTTATCATGCTCATGTGGAAATCATTGCACGGAATAAACAAAAACATCTATATAAATAATACATATTAAGACGTGCTGGAGCCACGCTGCAGCGATATTATGATTGTAATAGGAATAGGTCGGCTCGAACGGGGAAGGACTACGCTCTCACAGAGTAAAAGTTAAAAAAGTAAAGTTACAGACTATATACGTCCCACTGCTGGGCTCAGGCCTCCCCTCATTTCTGAGAGGGTTTAGGGCAAGGAAGTGTCCGCCGCGCTGCCCAAATGCGTGTTGACGAACTTCACATGTCTTCGAAATATTTTTTTTCTTATTCCTCAGACATGCAGGTTTCCTCACGATGTTTTCCTTCACCGCCGAGCACGTGGTAAATCAGCACTTAAAATTGCAATTAACAATTTCATTGGTGCCAGCGGGGATCGAACCCGGGTTACTCGCATTCTGTTATATTTACAGCGAGCGTTAACCACTGAGCTACCACGGCTCACAGAGTACCAGCGTAAAATAGCAGCAGGTTGCTGCTGTGCTTCGTGTGATGAGTGTAGAGAACACTCATCACATGGAGACCCTTTTTATTAGAAACGGACAATGCATCTGCATTTTGATTCTTAATCGGGGATAAGTGAAGATGTCTATGGGCCCCAGCATCGACTTACCATCAGGTGAACTGTGTGCTCGTTTGTCACCCTTTTACCCTTACTCTACATAAAAAAGGAAATAGTAAATGTTCATGTACGCGGCAGACAATATGACGTCTGAGAGTAAACACAATTTAAGATAGCAAAGTCAATATAAGGGCGTCTAATTGTGTGTATTCAACTACAATATTACTTGAAATACAACTGCTATATGTCGCGTATTGTATTTAATTAGGTCCTGAGGCATGGACTACATTTCACATCCAATAAACAGGGTGCCACCCTACAGCAGGTAAGTTATTCTATTTCACGATGAAGTTTTGACTTTGGTTGTGTTAGCAGTGCGCATACACATTGTGTTAGTGTGCATAGGCCTCCGGAGCGCAATCACGATCGCGAATCGAATGAATCACAGTTACACACACAAACGCGCTTGTCTGTACACGTCACTACTACTGTAAATGCTCGTATAAGGGAGCGTTGATAAATAGAGCGGGTTTGCTGGCGGGATGTTAACTGGAGAGCATACAGTAGCAGTTAGATGAGCAATAAATAACACTTCTTGAGAATTTCTTCTTGTTTTATTTCTTGATTCCTTATTATTACATTGCCGGATTTGGAATAATTTACCACGAAAAACGCCCCTTTTTTATAAGCGGCTGTAACCAATCATATTTAAGAAAAAATCGCATACGGCATTAGTGAATCTATTGACCAATCAGAGCGCCGAGTAACCTTTTCTAAGAGAGATTCACAATTTCCTTAATAAACGTGGTAAAACATTCCTTACAATATTTATATTTATTCCTAACGATAGATACAACTTATTTCTATTATTCTAAACATAAATCATTCAATAAACCTTTATTTTACATTTATAAAAAATAAAAATAGTTTCGCGGTCGCCTCACGGTTTAGCTCCGGAGTAGGACTATATTTTTTGCCGAACATACAAGTGGCGCCGCCAAGAGGTAGGAATGTACAACACTTTTTCAGGAATTATGCTTAAAATCTATACAATATTTTTTCATGAAATTTAAATCTTTCTCATAATGAAATAACATTATACAGCGATTAGTTGACATATTAATGTTTCTTTTGAAGTACTTTAAAGGAAAAAGAATTATATTAATCACTTATATGTTAAATAGCTCTTAAAGTTATGATAAAAGAAATCTTACTAGAAAATAAGCTTATACTTGCGTCTAATGTTCTAATCAGACCTAAATAATATTAAATAGATTCATATAAGTCACTTTAAGATAAAAATAGAAGTGTTTAATTTACTTTCCTTTTTTTTTTTTTTCAGCACTAATCAGTCTTTACACTTAGCTTTATTTTATAAATAGGAAACAGTTAAGATTAATACCATCACCTAATTTTAAATCACTGATAAGAAATAATTATGATTAAATGCTAACACTTAGTTTTTAATTCACTGATAATAAATAATTAATATTAAATGTTCGAATTCACTTTGTCGTCGCTAACATTCTCCCCCACGGTGCGTAGCACTGCATCCTCTGGAGGCGACGACTCCGCTGGCACCAGCACGATGACACGTCGAGTTGGACGGCGAAGTATTCCGCCTGATGTCCGCACGTCCAGCACCCTGGTTCTTCCGTCTGGTCCGGGATAGGTTTTGTGCTTCTTTCTTCTGGATTTTTTGTGGTTTCCAAGACTCATCCTTCTGGCGTGCGGCGGTGGTGGTCGCTTTACGGCTCTTCTTTAGTAGGTGTGTAAAGGCGATCACTCTGGCTGTAGTGCGCAGCAGTCGCTCCCAGCTCGAGAACCTTTCTAGGTTTAACAGGGTGTCTTCTGCTGCCATCGTTGCCAATACCTTTTGCTTGCTTTTTTCTTCTGGCATAACAATTTCTGGCTTGAAGTCGTGAAATGGCCATTCTTCTTCTGGTCGACGGAGAAATGACGGGCCTTTGAACCATCTGGCGTTGTGGTCGAATTCGGTTGGGGTTCCCCTCGTGGCGTCGTCCGCTGGATTCTCCTTGGTTGGCACCCATCTCCAGTCTTCTGGCTTGGACCTTTCTTCGATCTCGGCGAGTCGGTTGGCCACAAACGTTTTGAACTTCCTTGGTTCTGACTTTATCCATTGCAGCACTGTGCTGGAGTCGGTCCAGTAAACCTTTCTCGTTATGTCGAGCTCTGATTCCTCTTCGATTGTGGCGGCTAGTCTGCTTCCGAGTAAAGCCGCTTGTAGCTCCAGCCTCGGAATTGACACAGGTTTCGTTGGCGTTACCCTTGCTTTGCCGGCGATCATGGAGACATGGACCTTTCCTCCGGGCTCGACTATTCTCCAGTAGACTACTGCTGCATAGGCTTCTTCACTCGCATCGGAGAATGTGTGTAGCTGTCCTTTTCTGCCTTTGGGTGAGACGCACCTCGGGATCTTCAGCCTCGTTAATGTTGACACTTCTTCCAGGTATTTCATCCAGACTTCCTTTTGATGTTCGTTGATTGGTTCATCCCAGTCTATTTTCTTTCGCCAGATGTCCTGGATTAGTTTCTTTCCTTGTATTAGAACTGGTGTAGCAAAACCCATTGGATCGAAGGTGGACATTACTGCGCTTGTGACTTCTCTTTTTGTTGGAGTCCTTCTGCCGTCTTGCAGGTCCTCCGGCGTGTTGCGTAGCCCGACGTTGAAGGCTAATGTATCTTCTTTCACCAGCCATCTTAGTCCCAGAGTCTTCTCTTCCTTGGTCAGTTGTAAGGAGTTTTCTTTGTTTGCGTCTTCTACCTCTGATATTACCCCCGAGTTGTTGCTGGCCCATCCCTTCAGATGAAAGTTTGCTCTTGCGTGAATGTCTTTCACTTCTTTGGATATTTTCTTTGCTTCGGTTGTAGATGCGAAGCTCTGCAGGTAGTCGTCCATGTAGTGGTTTCTCTTAATTGCTTTCACTGCTTCAGGATGAGTGTTCTTAAATTCCTCTGCATTCTTGTTCATTACGTATATGGCTGTTGCAGGTGATGACGCTGCCCCGAAGATGATTGAGGACATTCTATACTCTTCCGGCTTGCCGGTTCTTCGGTTTCCGCGCCACAGGAACCTGAGACTGTCTCGGTCGTCTTCTCTGACTTTTACTCGAAGAAACATGTCTTGTATGTCTGCCATGACGGCTACTGGTCCCTCTCTGAAACGCAGCAGTACTCCGAATAATGATTGTAGCAAGTCCGGGCCCGAGAGCAAGGCGTCGTTGAGGCTCTTTCCTTCATATTTGGCAGCTGCGTCGAACACTATTCTTAGCTTCCTCTTGACTGGGTGTACAACAGCGAAGTGGGGTAGGTAGAATGTCCTTCCTTCGTTAGAGTTTTCTGGAGCCTTCTCTGCGTATCCTTTTTCGATTAGACTCAGAATCTGCTCCTCGTAGTGCTTTCTTGCTTCTTGATCACGATCCAATTTTTTCTCGATGCTAACCAGGCGTCGAACAGCTTGATTGTAGTTGTTGGGCAGGTGTTCATCTTCTTTTTTCCACAGGAGTCCCGTTTCATATTGACCGCTTGGCAGTTTCTTGGTAGTTTTCTCGAGGGTTTCTAGTGCTCTTCTGTCGCTGTCGTTAGATGGTGAACGATTTTGGATCCCTAGAGACTCTAATTGGAAGTGTTCTCGGACGAGGTCTTCTATGTCTTCCTTGCCAGTGGTCGCTCTGCCATAATGAGTGAAGTGTACTGTGGCAGTTGTTCCTGTTTCACATCCGTGTAACACCCACCCTAAGTTCGTGAGGGAAGCTACAGGATCTGATGGTTTGCCCTTCTTCAGCTTTCTTGTCACTATCAGTCCCCAATTGTCTTGGCCTATCAGTAGCTTGGGCCTCTCGGAGACGTAGAGGAGTTGATTTTCAATTGCCTTCAGGTGCTCACAGTTTCTCACGGTGTCCTTGTTTATGCATTGTTCAGACAGCTTCAGGTCGTCGATGGTTCTTGCTACGATAGTTCTCTTTTCTTTTCTATGAGCCCCTTTTATTTTGAACTCGATCTTCTGTGAACTATCTTTTCTTAACACCTTTCCGCCAACGGTTTCGATCGTGAGTTTTTCTTTCTTTCCTTCGACTCCGATTTTTTCAGCAATTGATGCGTCTAAGAGTGTGACCGTTGACCCTTCGTCTAGTAGTGCTAATACGCGAACTTGTCCTTTTGGGCCATAGAGGTTCACGGGGATCATCTTTAGGTAGGCCTTTTCTTCTCCTTTGGCGTTATGGATTGAGGCGACCTTTTCTTCTGAGATGCTATTGGTGTCTTTTGCTTCTTTTTCTATCGACGCCGGTGGTTTGTCAGAATGTAAGATGGTATGATGCCATCTTTTACACAGCTTGCAGACTGGTGCTTTACAGTTGATTCTTGAGTGTCTGAATCGAAGGCACTTGAAGCATATCTTTGCCTTCTTGGTCATATCCCATTTTTCATTCAGGTTGGCTTCTTTGAACCTTTTACATTCTAATGCGAAGTGTTCTTCCCCACAGAACGGACACGACTTCTTATATTTCTCTTTTGACGCTTCTTGAACCAAATGAACGGGTTTTCTTACTCCTCTTCTTTGTTCTGAGGGCGCTTCGGGCGGGGCAAAGTCTCCGCACATGTCGGCTTCTGTTTCTAGGAACGCTTCGATAAGTAATAGCTCCTGAATTTCCTCGTCTCTTCTGCTTCTGTGGTAGGCGAACCAACGGAACTTCATTGACGTCGGCATCTTGTCCACTATGACTCTTAGCGTTTCAGGTGAACTGAGATACTGTGGTTTCTTCAGGGCTTTGATTGTTTCGACTGCGTTCTTTACTTTGCTTGCAAATATGCATATGTCGCTCGGGTTTTCGCCGACTCTTGGGAGGTTCTTCATTTTTTCTAGTTCTGCTAATGCTAGTGCTCCAGGTCTTCCGAATCTTGCTTCTAGTCCCTTGATCACCTCGCGTGGGTCTTCGGCGGTGAATAGCAGGCTTTGGACGGCTTCTCTAGCTTTTCCTTGGATCGCTATTCTGAGGCGTGCTAGGTTTTGATTGCTACTGAAAGAAGCAGCCGTATCCTCGTATGATCTTTTGAAGGCTAACCATTCTTCGCAGGCCCCGTTGAAGTGAGGTAGTTCTAGGTGCTTCGGTGAAACGGTGTCACGTGATTTTTCTGATAGCTTTAGTATGACTGAAGCTAGTTCTTGGATGTCACTTTTCTTTTCTTCTGCCTTTATTGGTTTGTGGTTCTTATTAGGCATGTCTCCGGTCTGGATGAACCAGCGTTCGACTTCTCGAGTTCGCTCGAACAGCTCTTCTCCGGTACCATCTTCATCTTCTGATTCCGCGGTGAGAAGTTCTAATTCCGCTTGAGCAACTTTTGACCGCGCTTCTGCCAATTCTAGTTCCCTTAATGCCATTGTCATCTTTGCTTGCGCTTCTGCTCTCTTCCTATGCGACGAGCGAACGGAAAGCGTGTCTGGATCGCGGGTCGTCTTCTTAGGGTGAGGCTGCTGCAGAGTCTTCATTGCGACACTTCTTTCTTGAATCTGCGGCGTTGGATGACTTCCTTCTTGGTGAGGAACTGACGCTTCGATGGTGCGTGTCGGGGGGGTGGTATGGGTTACGTCCCCTGGTGTTGATCCTTTTCCGGCAATGTTTTTGTTAAGAAGTACGGGTTGTCTGTGTACGCTGCTGGGCGATGCTCTTGTAAGCGTCGATCGATCTGAAGTTGACGTGTTGGTAGCCGTCGTGTTTGTAGAATCACTCGGCGTATTCATGCTCCAATCCGTCGTACTGGTACCCGTAGTGGCGTTGCTTTCACTCGTAGTCTTCGACTGCACTGATTTTGATCTTGTATTTGAAGGCATCTTCCTAGTTTTCCTTAAACCCGATCCGGCTTCTCGAAGGACCAATATAAATGCTCGTATAAGGGAGCGTTGATAAATAGAGCGGGTTTGCTGGCGGGATGTTAACTGGAGAGCATACAGTAGCAGTTAGATGAGCAATAAATAACACTTCTTGAGAATTTCTTCTTGTTTTATTTCTTGATTCCTTATTATTACATTGCCGGATTTGGAATAATTTACCACGAAAAACGCCCCTTTTTTATAAGCGGCTGTAACCAATCATATTTAAGAAAAAATCGCATACGGCATTAGTGAATCTATTGACCAATCAGAGCGCCGAGTAACCTTTTCTAAGAGAGATTCACAATTTCCTTAATAAACGTGGTAAAACATTCCTTACAATATTTATATTTATTCCTAACGATAGATACAACTTATTTCTATTATTCTAAACATAAATCATTCAATAAACCTTTATTTTACATTTATAAAAAATAAAAATAGTTTCGCGGTCGCCTCACGGTTTAGCTCCGGAGTAGGACTATATTTTTTGCCGAACATACAAGTGGCGCCGCCAAGAGGTAGGAATGTACAACACTTTTTCAGGAATTATGCTTAAAATCTATACAATATTTTTTCATGAAATTTAAATCTTTCTCATAATGAAATAACATTATACAGCGATTAGTTGACATATTAATGTTTCTTTTGAAGTACTTTAAAGGAAAAAGAATTATATTAATCACTTATATGTTAAATAGCTCTTAAAGTTATGATAAAAGAAATCTTACTAGAAAATAAGCTTATACTTGCGTCTAATGTTCTAATCAGACCTAAATAATATTAAATAGATTCATATAAGTCACTTTAAGATAAAAATAGAAGTGTTTAATTTACTTTCCTTTTTTTTTTTTTTCAGCACTAATCAGTCTTTACACTTAGCTTTATTTTATAAATAGGAAACAGTTAAGATTAATACCATCACCTAATTTTAAATCACTGATAAGAAATAATTATGATTAAATGCTAACACTTAGTTTTTAATTCACTGATAATAAATAATTAATATTAAATGTTCGAATTCACTTTGTCGTCGCTAACAACTACAATCAAGGCGAAACCTTCACATCGTGAAATAGATAAAATGCAACGCTTGATTTATGATATGCATCAGTGAACGAAAGAAAACTAAATTATTTTTTTTGTAAAACTATAGTGATAAACGAAATTACAGTTTACCTGATGTAGGGTTACCACATGGAAAATTGAAAGGTCCTGACAAATAATTTGATTTCCACAGAATGACACACCATGATGTCCACAAATCAATGATTGGTGTTTTGTACTCTCGCTGATCAAGTATGTCACAAATTACACCCTTCCCATGAAAAAATTTAATGTATTTTGTTGAAAAATCCTGACATTTTCTAAATCCGGCTGCAATCCTGACAAGAGCCCAAAAACCTGACATGTCAGGATAAATTCTGACATGGTAACCCTTACCTGATGGTAAGTGGGTACTGCAGTCAAATTCAAACAAAGAAGGTTACATATGCGTTGTCACCTCTCAGAACAATAATTGATATCCTTACAGCCTTTAATTATATCTCTATACCCTTTTCGTGACAGAAATACGTAAAAGAAATAGTACCTACCCAGACGCCAGACGGATTCCTAGTAAGGTTGCCATATTCGTCATAGTGTTATTGCGGGATTCGTCTGGATTTTCCCGGCATTTTAAATGATCTCCAGACTCCGGAAAAAACTCAAAATCTCCAAACAAACATTCCCTCTGAAAGTAAACATATGGCATTTGAGTTAATAAAAGTTGAGTTAGTAATTAGGATGAACTTTAAAGTTTTTTATTTGTTTAGTCAATTGTTTGAATTTTAAGTATTTTCTGAATATTATAAGTACTAGTAAATGATCCAAATTGGTGGACTCTAGTAAAGTCCAATGCCAAATACACGTTGCAACTCTTAATTAAAAAATTAACCTTTTTAATGTTTAAGATTTATTTCTCCCGACATCAACCCTAAAATTCCGACTTTTCAAATTTTGTTCTGCCGATCTGACCAACATAACTCCTAGGAAAAAAGGAATCTTACTACCTAGTATAGACACATTTACAATTTATAATTGTCATAAATGCACTTAACATTAAAATATTTCAAGGACATCATTCTGATATCAAGGGAACACTTAGGATAAGTGATTTAAAGATCTAATATAAAGTCATTAATTAACTTCAGTTTAAATAAATTTACCGGTGGTATTTTACCTTTAATAGTATTTGTTATTTCTTTTAAAATTTTCGAGGTCAATATGTCATGCAGCGTCACGCCCTTGATAAACAGCTGAAAGCTACCCTTTTACATGAACTTCGATACTAGAATATACAATTACGTCTTTCCGAAATTTCTACGCTAGACGCACCCACAGTTAATAAGCGCCCGACTATTTCAAAGCTCATAATTTTGTGGCCGAAATGAAAAAAAAACACGATGAAGCTGATGTGTGCAGTCATTCAATAACATAAAAATGCTATGGTATTTGTATCATTCCGGCACATTTGAATGTTCTTATTGCTGGCATTGGAAACGGTAGTAAGGGTGTGTTGAAGGAGCATGCGCGACACTCAAGGACGTATACCGCGCCTCAGTTTAGCCAGAGGCAGCGCCGCGGCCGCCAGCCCTAGCGAACTCCATTCCTATGTACGACGATGCGCAGTGTCGCAGTGACCGACCCGTGAACCCGACCCGACCACAGCATGAGCACATTACCCCAGTCCCGACAACGGCTCCGACCCGCAGAGCGACCTTAAGCACCGATGCCACGCGTTCGCTCCGATTCAGCCTTGTAATTGAATTTTGACGTTCAATAAGCAACGTAATGGTGATTTGATTGGCGAGCGCTTTCCGCTTCGATATTGCAGCTTGCTTTCATTAATTTTCTATAAGGGCCAAGCTTTGCGTGTGTGTATTTGCTTTATACGTTAGGAAAAATGATATCGCACCGATATGAGGACTTACGTAACGCTGCTTTACGGAGTCATCGGTGCATCACGATGCGATAGTAAAATTGTCAGGCGAGTGTAGAGAGCGACGGACGACAGACGCGAGCGCGAAACAGCTGTGAACATGACTTGCTGGGAAAGTGTAGGCCTGCTAGGCCCTTGCGCACTGCTCGCATCGTCTGATATAAGGGTGAGTCTGTTCTCGATAAATTAACGAAATTTTATGGTAAACATCGAAAGCTATTTCGTATTAAAGATTAAATGACTTCATTTCGTGTCTAAATAATTGTAATATTTATACCTAAACCGGTTTGCTCGTGATTTATTCAACTTTGTATTTGATTATTATGATTAAAGCCCTGCACTTATTTTTGTAGATACATTCGTATTAAGCAAATATTATGAACAGAATACTACAAACAGGATACTACAAAAATAAATATTGTTTGCGAACATGGTGATTAAAGACGCTTTATCTTTAACTATAATTTAGTAACGACTCATCCGATTTCACAAAATACATTAAATGTTAAATATTGAAACATACTACTTTAATGAATTGCGATTTACGTTCTCTTCATTTGTTTTTGTGCCTTCCTTTTTAAAACATGTCAATATGGTATCTGTAGTGTTTCTTACCACTGAAGAAGTTTTACAGCGAAATGGATTTTGGTATTGTTTGGACACCACATGGATTACCGTGGAAATGGAGCCGTTTGAAGAAGTGAAACCAGAACATTTATTCGCGAAGCCACTGTCAAGAGATGTTTACTACACAAAGTATCCAGATGTACCTAGGAGCGAGTCAGAAGATGAGAATCCGTTGACCGTCTCTGGATTTATAGCAAAACACGAAGAATGGAAATCGAAAATACGCATCAGAAAATTGGAATCTCGTAAACGGTATTTAAGTCAATCGAACTGCAGCAAGTCGTCGAAAAGTAATCCACCGTTTATTGGTAACAATACTACTACAAGAGTGACTTCAGTTATGCAAAAAACTACTGAAGAAATAGCTACAGCTGCCAATAATAACGATGAAAAAGTGCGAGCATTCTTTGACCGCTTACTCGAAAATATACCTCCACCACCCGTCGAAGATTTAGATACAGATAAAAGATGTTCAATTATAATACCTCCTGAACAAGACAAAGATTTTAATAACGTTGATCTTCCTGACTATGCAAACTTCGAAAAAGATAAAAATCTTAATTTGAAACATGAAAAAAGCTTAGTGCCTAGTACATCTACATTAAAGAGAAAACAACGTAAAGTTACTTTCAATACAGACGCTTCTAAGTGTGATTCTTGGTATGAAACAATTTATGGCGTGTCAGAATTAATTGGTTCGAGAGAATCCCTTGAAAAGGCTTTTACTACCAACAATGTTGTTTTGCCGCAGTTGCTGTCTAAAGAAGCCGATAATGAGTTACCTAAATTTAACGACTCAAAGGGCTCCTTATCATGGTCTGATTTAGTTAAATCTTGCGGAATAAGCGATTCAATACTAAATAATGAAGAATCTTTCAACAATTATGATAATATTGTGAGTCGATCTCATTGCGCGGATGGTAAAATACTTGACGTGTCCTTTGATGACGAGGAAATTTCATATACTAAGTTTGCCGTGCACAAAATCTGTCAGACCTTAAGAATCGATAAAGGTATTATAGACTCGTCTTCGATGAATGACTTAAACAACATGGAGCACTTGAAAAATTATGTCTCTAAAATAGACCCAACCTTTTATGGCTCACTTTATCGTCTAGCACCCACAGATGTAGATGAGTTTGCAAATGTAACTACAATTTAGTTAAGCAGTACTTTGTATGAACTTAGATAGGTTGTAATTAAAATGTTTATAGCAAAAAATCTATCTTGTGTTTTTTCATCTTTCCTTTTGATTTTGCTACACCATCTTGTGTATATTTGCTGTTGCATAGCCTATATATGAAATAGGTACTGTTTTATTATTTTTATTTATAATTAACCTTTCATTTAAAATGTATGATTAATAATTATTTGTTTTCTTACAGCCCCCTGAGAACGAGCTGCAGAAAAATTCGGACCGTGTGCTCTCGGAGCACGAGCTACGAGTTCAGAGGTCACTACAAAAGTTAAATGTGCCCGAATGGTGAGTTGGCATAATATATTCTTTATTTAACTTTATACACATTTTACATTGAAATAATACTAGTTAAAGCTTAAAAAATGTAGTGTTCGCGTAAATATAAGAAATCAAACATTTTCACGGCTGGAATATTTGCGAGGTGTACGAATTCAAATTTCGTAAACTGTCTTAATAAAAAATGAGGCAAAAGCTTTTTTATTGTTCTTCCTACATTTACTTAAGTAATTTTTTTATTCAATATAATATATTTTATATACATTATTAGAGTAATAAATGAGCTAACAGTTCTGAATTCTGATCGTCAAGGGCTACTGCAACCCACATATAGCAAATTTCATACAGAGAAAATTACCGATGTATTAATGTCATTAAGACCACTCTCAGCCTGTAATATCTTGGTTGCCTTGTTGTTTAGAGGCAGATATTAGTAAAGGATGGTAGTGGTACCAATCCAAATGGACTTCTTAGTGAAAGGAGCGTTACTTTTTTAGTCACAAATACTTAAAGTGAAAATACACATGTCAATAAATCCTTTGTAAAAAATTCCGTTTAATCACCTCATTCCTAATCTAGGTAGATGTGTTTTTCCATTGTTGTATCTATCTTAAGAATGGATAGATATTAAGATGTGAACAGTACCTACTTAACGTTCTAATACGTTCGAGAACATCTTACTGGGTGATGTGTGGTAATGAGTGGGGTTCAATAAGCCCTCATATATTGTCATACGCTTTCGTCCTCTAAGGAGTCGGAATTATCAGCATAATGCAAACAATGCATTTAAATCTTGATACTTTGTTTGTAGGTATTATTTCGTAAAAATTTTTCCATTGTTTATGTAGGTTAATTCATTTTATTACGGACGTTTTTCGTCAATAAGTATTATTTATAATCTATATTAAATAAATAATTTTCTATTTCATTGAACTGTATAAATGCAAAATTGACAACAGCGGCTACCTTATTTTGGCGCAAATGAAGTAAACTACTTATAAAATTGAATTATTCAAAATTATTTGAGTGTGTTTTAAGCTTTTAACATAGAAACCGCAGCGCAGGTTATCTTAAATATATTAAAAAAATTAAGTACCTATAATTTTTTTAAAGAATGCTAATTTGAGATATTTTCCAGATTTTATTAGCATTATTTAACTAGCAAGGATATTAAAAATAACACATTACATGCCCTTTGGAAAGCTAATATTTCGATAATTAAACTTAAAACAGTATTTTATTCTTTTGTGAAAATTATTTCATTGTTTTTAATTTAATTTTTTGACTACTATTTCTACTTTTTTAATTAAGTTATTTAATTATTTTAATTGATAACAACTACACGTCGTCTAAATGAAGTGACATTAGAAACTTTATTTACAACCCTCAGGGGTGAAAAAATATTTTTATAAAAAAAAACATTGAAATCTGTTCCCACTTGGCGCAGATATCGCGTAACGTACATTCGAAATAAAATACCTCTTTTTTGAAGTCGGCTAAAAACAAAACCAAAACTCGATGGGTTAAAGTTTTTATAGTAATAGGTGATGTGTATGATTGATGTGTATAAACTATAAAGTACTCGTATTAAAAATAATAGGTATAAATTTCTTTTTATTTGTTACATATAATGAAAACCGTATTACATAACCAGGTTATCAGAGAAATCGATACATAACTTTTATTTATGTCACGAAATTTGTGTACAGCAGCAGCATCGATAATAATATTTTCAGTAGGCACTCGTGGTACCGAAAATGTAATTATCGATGCTATCGGGCATGATTTCGTGTGATAAAGTAATTATTTTGTACGATTTAGGTTATTACACGTCGCCCTATTAGAAATGTAACAATTGAATGTGAACTGGTTTATGATATTTTTTCGTTTTTAAATAAGTACGTATTTCTATTTTTCGTTTTTTTCGTACGGGTGTTGTAACATGCGACAGAGGGAAACCACGAGATGGACAGTGTTCTCTTTCTTGTAATACCTAAATCTACTAAATAAAAACTGCGGTTGCCAATCCATCTTCCAAGCGTGGCAACCATAGAATACTATAATTACATACATAATAGAACGGGGGAGTGGGCGGAGCGCGCTTAGCCACTAAAATGTCACTAACATGTCAATTCACACGTATGAATGTCAACACGGGACGTGTTTTGACGTTACAATCGTTTCCAAATTTCTCATGCAAATTATTTAGAAAATGCCAAATTGCACACTATTTACAAATAAATATGTATTAAAGTTTAAACGACTTTTTTAATGATGATTTTGAACATTAGTCAAAAGTCTATTAAAGTGTAAATTTAATCAGTCTGTCAACACAGCGAATCGGGTTTGGCGACGCCAATCCTCGTACAAAATAAAGTTGACAACCATTCTATTGTGTATTATAATAAAATTAAGTGTGTAATATAGTATTCTGTGGTGGCAACTGTGGCGAATATCCTCCTTTGTGACATTTAATAGGATGTAATGAATGAAAAAATAATTTATTAAGATCAGCATGTTTTACCCCATGCTATACGATGAAGTAAAACATCGTGAGGAAATCTGCATGTCGAAATAAGAAACCAAAATTTCAAAGACATGTGAAGTTCGCTAACACGCACTGGGGCAGCGCGACGGACCCCGAGGTTGCGGGCTCGCAACCTCCTGTTCGGACGGCCGTTAGATTAACTCATCTACGTGCATTTGCAACTGACGTGGGCGAGCATCGTTACGCAAGTAACGATGCAGATCGACGCAGAATGCCCCGTTTTTCTTTCTTCCCTTTTGGCCGCGAGCTCTGGGTCAGATGAAGCTGTAAGAAGTAAGAACCGCATAGGCTAACAGCACCAACATCATCGAAACCAGCGACGGACATTTCCTTGCCCTTAAACCATCTAAGACATGAGAAAGGGGTAATCCCTGGTATGCAAGAATATTTAATAGTGTGTACTACCTAGCTCTTTAAACTAATATTATGAAATTCGAGAAATAAATCGCCAGATTCTTTTTTTTAATCATTAACAATACGGTTATTCTAAAGCTAAACTAAAAATCATGTATCGATTACTGAAGTTAGTTGGAGAATTCTTTTAAAAAATATACTTTTACAAAAATCTGCTCCCTTATAATAATATTAATAAAAATAAACATATACTGTAAAGATACCGTAGTTAACCTTTTCTTGAAGCGATCGGTGTATTTTTGAACCTTTTATTTTGTTATTTCGGTCTGGGATGCGTGGGGACTACTTGACATTTATAACTTTCAAGATAATGTTGAAGCTTTTATTGAAAATAGTATGAGTAATTTTTATTGATAACAGGTTTAGTTTTAACAAAACGGGAAGTTTTCTTTTACAGACTTAAGGGTGACTATAACACTTAGTGATTATTGAATACTATTGTCCGTAGGCCACACACGTTCATCATCGATTAAGATCCTGAATGCAGTTGTGATCACTCCTTAGAACTAAATTCCTTGGACAAGTAGGTACTTGTATGATTTCGGGTCTGGAAAATAGTTAAAAAGAAATAAAACTAAAATAATAATAAAATTGTCACATTTTTTTGTAAAAAAGAATATTAGCAATGCTATAAGCATTACTAATATTCCCCTTAACCACTCGTGGTAAGCTTAAATTGCTTGTGTTACTAGTGGTTTACGCCAGTAGTCGAATGGCGTATTCGAACCCACGACCATTTTGTGTTCGCGGTCTGCGCCCTGCCATTAGGCTACTGTCGCTTCGCATTGTTACTGCCATTCATTGATATACATATAGTATTTACCAAAATTATTTATTGCCACCAAAATAACCAAGCACTGGTCTATATTTTTGTGAATATTAATCGTAGTGTGGTCTTCGCGATACAGGCTCGTTTAGTGTTTAAAGACTACAGTTCAACTCAGTTCAACTAGTAGTAGTAGTAGTAGATAGTATAACCCCGGTGGTGGTAAAGCCATGCTGCAGCTATATTGTGGTTGCAGCACGAATAGGTCGGCTCGACCGTGGAAGGACCACGCTCTCACAGAATATCAGCGAAAAATAGCACTTAATGCTGCTGTGTTTCGTATGGTGAGTGTAAAGAAACGGAGAACCTTTTTACTGTAAACGAGATATTCCATCTTAGGACTGGCAACGCATCTGCATTTTGATTCTTAATTGAAGATAAATGTAGATGTCTATGGGCCACAGCATCCACTTACCATCAGGCGGACTGTGTGCTCACTTTTTTGGTACCGTTATTCTATAAAAAAACAATACCTCTTTCCGTGATGTTATTTTGTATACCATAATATGATAGCAATGTTTTATTTTTTATTTATTGTGTTTTGCAAAAAAAAATTCGAATCAATCTTATAAAAAATGTCACCGATTACGTTTACCATACGGCACACAGCAGTTTTACCTATACTGCTATTTGACGCTGGTATTATAAGACATCGTGGCCCTCTCACGTTGACCTAAAGCGTGTTGCATGTTATACATAATCCTTTATTGATGTATAGTGACGGCATGAGAGTAGAGTGTTAGTGTATTCGTCAGCCATTAATGATCGTCGGACATCTTGAGTGGATATTGTGTAACCGCATCACAGTTTTTTAAAACATGAGAATATAATGCAGTATATTATTTTTTTACATAAGAAATGAAATTCAATGTACAAACATCGTTTGTCAAAACTTTTCTTTTATATGTTTCGAAATTAAGTTCGCTGTATCTAAAACGTAGTAGTGATATCTATACCGTTTCGAAGAGAAAACTGAACTAATTTATATCATTCTTTGGAAGAAACTGTGAAAGGAATTCCATTGGTCCTTTTTTTAAATTAAATTAATTAATTAAAAAAAACAATGAACAATAATAATCGCATCCAAAAAAAAGGACGTTAAACGTTGGAGCTCATCAGTGCATAACAAAACTGGAACAGATCAGCTACCACAAGTAGCGCCTCCCGTATATCTCTCTTCTGGAATGAAAACACTTGAGAAGATCTAAAAATAAATTTTCGCCGTGTTATTAGAATTTGCTCAACATTAAAACTTTTATATTTTTATCGTGACTATGTTGATTTTCTTTTCAACATTTATTAAGTAATTGGGCTAAGGATTTCCTCATTCAGATTCAATTGCATCAGATCAGATTTACAGTGGTAGAGCTATGCTACAGCTATATTATAGTTGTAGCACGGATGAGTCGGCTCGACCGGTGCAAGACCACGCTCTCACAGAATACCAGAGTAAAATTGCAACTTGATACTGCTGTGTTTCGTATGGTGAGTGTAGAGAACCGAAGACCCTTTTTACTGAATAGGAGACATTCTATTTTAGTCCTCAGGGGTGACTACGCATCTGTACTTGGATTCTTAATCGAGCACAGACGCAGATTGCTACAGTATCCTCTTACCATCAGGTGGGCTGTGTACTCGCTTGTCACCTTTATACTATTAAAATTTTTTGGTGTTATTTACAAAAAAAAAATAGTTGGCTTTGAAGCTTTTAAATATCTTAATATTTCTCATACAACCACAGACAGATCTTTATTGGCACTAACGACGCACTAATTGTCTGATTTGTCTAAGATACCAGTATATCTTGCTGGGAAGTGCCTACATTAAATTATTCGCACGGATGCCAAGCGATGTTGTCGCTCATGTATGTATATAATTGCTATGTCCTTATTGTTTCTGCTTGATGAAACAAGAGCTTGTAACATATGAAATGATGGATTATATCACTATATTCATGAATGACTTTTATTAGTCATCGTATAGTGGCGACATAATATTCTACCTATCATTTAAACCCTTTTTTGCGACATTCACTTCATTTTCAACATTCAACAAACGATAACACATTCTATACATCTTTTAATATTTTTAAATAAAAACTTTACCCCCACACTAGGATTTCCTTTGTATTATCTTTGTATCGTACATACATACATTTCCAAATGACAAACCAGAGTTGCCAACTCTACGGATTTTTCCGTAGATCTATGGAATTTTTTCATCGTCTACGAAAATACGGAATTTGAGTTAAAATCTACAGATTTTGATTTCTAGGTTTATTAATTTTTTTTGTACTTCAAAAAAATTAGAGTTTTAAAAACTTGACAAATAAAAATATTTTTTTTATCATGAGTGTGAACTTAGTCAACCGACAACCGACAATCGCAAATTTTAACAATCGATATCATGCAATTTATCAAACATACTAACAGAAAGCAGAAAAAACTTATTCGTGTTAATTTAAGTGAAAGTGGTTGTTGTTTATTATTCGTCTAAATATTGCTTCAAAATTTTCCAGTAGTATCCACAAATAATGAAATGTTAATTATTTTATTTGTTTTTTACTAAAAATAATTTAATTAAAAGAAACCAAATAATTTTTAATCAATTTTTGTGGTTTTTTTTCTTATATGAGCAGCTTGAAAAATTTTACATGACAATTTCTTCAACAAATTGGTCTATTCTATGACAAAAACAAAATTTTTCGATCCTTCTAATAAGTCTGCAGATCTAAGGATATTTTGAAATAGTATTTACAGAATTCTACAGAAATTTTTATACCAATCTACGGATTTAGAAAAATTCAAGTTGGTAACACTGCTGGGACAAACATTCAGACCCATAACAAAAAGAAACCTTAGCGCTGCAACTTATTGCTAAGACGTTGCGCAATGGAGCCGTCATGCATAATCTCAACACAAGCTGCATTTCTTTATTAGTGAGATGTTAAACCGACTGATGGCGGAAAAACAAATGAATGCTGCTTTATGACAGAAATAGTGACGTGTAATGGCGGTGCAAGAATATCCACGACCCCTTATAGCACCGCGCTTGTAGTAAGAGGCCACAGAAGGAAACAACTCAAGAGATGGGCAGCAGCGTGTTCCTAATAACGACTAAAAAGCTGGGGTTGCCAACCAGCCTGCTATGCGTGGCAAATATGGCAAATATGTACTACGAGGCAACTTATGGAAATGGCCTATGTTCAGTACTGGACTTTTGAGGGGCTGTTTACTACAGTTATACTTAGTCGAAGTTTTGATCAAAAAAGGAACATCAAATTTTTTTTATAAATATTTTTTATATAGGATAGGGTGACAAACGAGCACACACTCCACCTGGTGGTAAGTGATTGCTGTGGCCCATAGACATCTACATCTATACTCGATTACGAATGCAGTTGCGTCGTCACCCGTGAGGACTAAGATGAAATGCCTCGTTTCCAGTAAAAAGGGTCTCCGTTTCTGTACACTCACCATACAAAACACAGCAGCATTAAGCTACTATTTTACGCTGGTATTCAATGAGAGCGTAGTCCTTCCCCGGTCGAGCCTACCCATTCGTAATACAACCGTAATATAGCTGCAGTATGGCTCTACCACGTAAAAACACAGCAACACTATTAACATTACTAATAGTCCCTTTAAACACTCCTGGTACCTACCGAGTCCGCGGGCCGCACCCTGCCATTAGGCTACTGTCGCTTCATAAAATTGATAACTTACTATGTGTTTCTAGGTACAAAAACGCGCCAGCACCCCGAGAGGGCTTCCTGCTGCGCAAGCGCCTCTCCGACGCGTCGTCAGCGGCGACGCGCTGGGGCGGACTCAACTCGAAGACCACATCGCTCGGAAGCCTCGGCGCCAACAACGCTCAACCACCACCACCCCAGCTCTCCCCGCACACCACCAGCTTCGGAAGATGGTCGACTAGCCGTCTTAATTCTAATCAAGTTAGTAATTTATTGATCATTACGTTTTAACACGACTGCTCCAGGAAGAGGTTAAGGTCTTTCATACCTACGTATGTATGTTCTTTTTGCACGGTCTGGAACCTAAACGGCTTCATTGATTTTATAAACATATGAGATGTAGTTAGATTTGACTTGATTGTTGGAGTAACATAGGCTATACTAATATAATAGAATATACTAGGATATAAATGTAAAAGTAAAGTTACAGCCTATATGCGTCCCACTGCTGGGCACAGGACTCCTCTCACTTCTGAGAGGGGTTTAGGGCAAGCAAGTGATCGCCGCGCTGACCCAATGCGTGTTGGCGGTCTGTCTACACATGTCTTCCAAATATTAATTTTTATTTCTCAGACGTGCAAGTTTCGTCACGCTGTTTTCCTTGACGACTGAGATCATGGTAAATCAGCATTTTAAATTGCAATTTACAATTTTATTTGTGCCGGCGGGTTCCTCGCGTACTATGAAATTTATAGCGAGCTCTAATCGTCTAAGCTACCACGGCTCCTAGGATATACTAATATTTGTATATTTCATCTACAAATACAAAAAAGGAAGGAGAAAATTTTCAGTTTTTTTTTCAGTAACTTTCTAACGCGGTAGGTTTTATTACTGTTTTAACCATAAAGCTCTCTCTCTCTCTCTCTCTGTCTCTCTCGCACTCTCTCGCTTTTTTTAATAGGATAGTGTGACAAAGGAGCACACAGTCCACCTGATAATAAGTGGTTACTGTGGCCCATAGACATCTACATCTATCCTCGATTACGAATCAAAATGCAGATGCGTTGTCACCCGTGAGGACTTAGGTGGAATTCCTCGTTTCCAGTAAAATGGGTCTCCGGTTCTCTACACTCACCATACGAAACACAGCGGGATTACGCTGCTACTTTATGCTCGTATTCTGTGAGAGCTGGTCCTGTCCCGGTTAAGGGGACTCATTCGTGCTGCAACTATAATATTGCTGTAATCTGGCTGGTAGAGCCTGCCTTCAAATTTTCAACTATAATTGGATTTAAAAATTTCTCGTTCTCCCAGACGTCCCCGTGTTCGTCAACCCGGAGCAGTATCCGCGGCGGCAGTCCGCTGTGCTCGCCGTCGACTCGCTCGTCCTTCAGCGCTCGCCAACCCTACCTTGGCTGGCGAAGTCAGGAGCGACTAAATACAACGCCGAGAACGCCACACGAGAGGTAAAAATTATAAATTGTTA
This sequence comes from Parnassius smintheus behrii, assembly GCA_036936625.1. Classification (NCBI taxonomy): domain Eukaryota; kingdom Metazoa; phylum Arthropoda; class Insecta; order Lepidoptera; family Papilionidae; genus Parnassius; species Parnassius smintheus. Next base: position 52,052,143 of record JAUPFT010000001.1, read on the forward strand.
TCTTCCTAATGAAGAAACAAATGCAAGAATTTTACACATGAACCATGTAATGCGGGGTTTCTCAAAGTGTCTACTCTATACTCTATAGATAAGGTAGCCGCTCCTGAAACTCTTAAGCGACAATAGCCTTAAAACTCACTTGCTCTACTTTGGTGCTGTGTGGTTAGATAAAGGTCAAAAATTAATATCCAACTCTTAAGTTCAAAAGCTTTAAGAATTCTCAATCCCTTTGTCGCATCCTATTCATGCGAACCTGGAATTTCAGCTGTATGCTCCAGCTGCCACAATAAAGAGTAAATAAATATCACTCAGAAGGAAATGTGAAGCCAGAAATGAACGGCATCATGTCTTATCCCGCATTTTGATAAATTTTTTGAAGATCAGCACGTGCACACGATAACATAGTGTGGTGTTATTCATGTGTCATTTCAGATATATTTTGATTAGGATGCCGTGAAAAAATTCTATACTTGTAAGTGCGACATGAACTGAAAAACTTTGAGAACCGATGTCGTAATGACAAAAACAACTTATTTTCCTCTTAACATGGGGTTGCAGCAAAATTTTTGTGGTCATCATCTCTATGCAGAGCATCTCCGTATCGCAGTAGCTAAGTGTTCGCGGCGCTGCTAGGCTACAGGCTTATATTATTGTTTAGTATCTGGATTTTTTAATAATGAGTTGCCTAAAGTTAAAATCATACGAGTAGTAATCCACCACAAAACTCATCTTCAAATGTCCTTAACGGTGGATCCTTTTCATCCCTTTTTAACATCTTCACTGTCCAATTTTCAGACATAGTAGTAAGACAATAGCAATGAACTATATGTGCATAGTACACAGGGCAGCGAAAGGGTTAATCAAAAAGCAAACTTTGTTAGCGACGACAAAGTGAATTCGAACATTTAATATTAATTATTTATTATCAGTGAATTAAAAACTAAGTGTTAGCATTTAATCATAATTATTTCTTATCAGTGATTTAAAATTAGGTGATGGTATTAATCTTAACTGTTTCCTATTTATAAAATAAAGCTAAGTGTAAAGACTGATTAGTGCTGAAAAAAAAAAAAAAAAAAACAGGAAAGTAAATTAAACACTTCTATTTTTATCTTAAAGTGACTTATATGAATCTATTTAATATTATTTAGGTCTGATTAGAACATTAGACGCAAGTATAAGCTTATTTTCTAGTAAGATTTCTTTTATCATAACTTTAAGAGCTATTTAACATATAAGTGATTAATATAATTCTTTTTCCTTTAAAGTACTTCAAAAGAAACATTAATATGTCAACTAATCGCTGTATAATGTTATTTCATTATGAGAAAGATTTAAATTTCATGAAAAAATATTGTATAGATTTTAAGCATAATTCCTGAAAAAGTGTTGTACATTCCTACCTCTTGGCGGCGCCACTTGTATGTTCGGCAAAAAATATAGTCCTACTCCGGAGCTAAACCGTGAGGCGACCGCGAAACTATTTTTATTTTTTATAAATGTAAAATAAAGGTTTATTGAATGATTTATGTTTAGAATAATAGAAATAAGTTGTATCTATCGTTAGGAATAAATATAAATATTGTAAGGAAATGTTTTACCACGTTTATTAAGGAAATTGTGAATCTCTCTTAGAAAAGGTTACTCGGCGCTCTGATTGGTCAATAGATTCACTAATGCCGTATGAGATTTTTTCTTAAATATGATTGGTTACAGCCGCTTATAAAAAAGGGGCGTTTTTCGTGGTAAATTATTCCAAATCCGGCAATGTAATAATAAGGAATCAAGAAATAAAACAAGAAGAAATTCTCAAGAAGTGTTATTTATTGCTCATCTAACTGCTACTGTATGCTCTCCAGTTAACATCCCGCCAGCAAACCCGCTCTATTTATCAACGCTCCCTTATACGAGCATTTACATTGGTCCTTCGAGAAGCCGGATCGGGTTTAAGGAAAACTAGGAAGATGCCTTCAAATACAAGATCAAAATCAGTGCAGTCGAAGACTACGAGTGAAAGCAACGCCACTACGGGTACCAGTACGACGGATTGGAGCATGAATACGCCGAGTAATTCTACAAACACGACGGCTACCAACACGTCAACTTCAGATCGATCGACGCTTACAAGAGCATCGCCCAGCAGCGTACACAGACAACCCGTACTTCTTAACAAAAACATTGCCGGAAAAGAATCAACACCAGGGGACGTAACCCATACCACCCCCCCGACACGCACCGTCGAAGCGTCAGTTCCTCACCAAGAAGGAAGTCATCCAACGCCGCAGATTCAAGAAAGAAGTGTCGCAATGAAGACTCTGCAGCAGCCTCACCCTAAGAAGACGACCCGCGATCCAGACACGCTTTCCGTTCGCTCGTCGCATAGGAAGAGAGCAGAAGCGCAAGCAAAGATGACAATGGCATTAAGGGAACTAGAATTGGCAGAAGCGCGGTCAAAAGTTGCTCAAGCGGAATTAGAACTTCTCACCGCGGAATCAGAAGATGAAGATGGTACCGGAGAAGAGCTGTTCGAGCGAACTCGAGAAGTCGAACGCTGGTTCATCCAGACCGGAGACATGCCTAATAAGAACCACAAACCAATAGAGGCAGAAGAAAAGAAAAGTGACATCCAAGAACTAGCTTCAGTCATACTAAAGCTATCAGAAAAATCACGTGACACCGTTTCACCGAAGCACCTAGAACTACCTCACTTCAACGGGGCCTGCGAAGAATGGTTAGCCTTCAAAAGATCATACGAGGATACGGCTGCTTCTTTCAGTAGCAATCAAAACCTAGCACGCCTCAGAATAGCGATCCAAGGAAAAGCTAGAGAAGCCGTCCAAAGCCTGCTATTCACCGCCGAAGACCCACGCGAGGTGATCAAGGGACTAGAAGCAAGATTCGGAAGACCTGGAGCACTAGCATTAGCAGAACTAGAAAAAATGAAGAACCTCCCAAGAGTCGGCGAAAACCCGAGCGACATATGCATATTTGCAAGCAAAGTAAAGAACGCAGTCGAAACAATCAAAGCCCTGAAGAAACCACAGTATCTCAGTTCACCTGAAACGCTAAGAGTTATAGTAGACAAGATGCCGACGTCAATGAAGTTCCGTTGGTTCGCCTACCACAGAAGCAGAAGAGACGAGGAAATTCAGGAGCTATTACTTATCGAAGCGTTCCTAGAAACAGAAGCCGACATGTGCGGAGACTTCGCCCCGCCCGAAGCGCCCCCAGAACAAAGAAGAGGAGTAAGAAAACCCGTTCATTTGGTTCAAGAAGCGTCAAAAGAGAAATATAAGAAGTCGTGTCCGTTCTGTGGGGAAGAACACTTCGCATTAGAATGTAAAAGGTTCAAAGAAGCCAACCTGAATGAAAAATGGGATATGACCAAGAAGGCAAAGATATGCTTCAAGTGCCTTCGATTCAGACACTCAAGAATCAACTGTAAAGCACCAGTCTGCAAGCTGTGTAAAAGATGGCATCATACCATCTTACATTCTGACAAACCACCGGCGTCGATAGAAAAAGAAGCAAAAGACACCAATAGCATCTCAGAAGAAAAGGTCGCCTCAATCCATAACGCCAAAGGAGAAGAAAAGGCCTACCTAAAGATGATCCCCGTGAACCTCTATGGCCCAAAAGGACAAGTTCGCGTATTAGCACTACTAGACGAAGGGTCAACGGTCACACTCTTAGACGCATCAATTGCTGAAAAAATCGGAGTCGAAGGAAAGAAAGAAAAACTCACGATCGAAACCGTTGGCGGAAAGGTGTTAAGAAAAGATAGTTCACAGAAGATCGAGTTCAAAATAAAAGGGGCTCATAGAAAAGAAAAGAGAACTATCGTAGCAAGAACCATCGACGACCTGAAGCTGTCTGAACAATGCATAAACAAGGACACCGTGAGAAACTGTGAGCACCTGAAGGCAATTGAAAATCAACTCCTCTACGTCTCCGAGAGGCCCAAGCTACTGATAGGCCAAGACAATTGGGGACTGATAGTGACAAGAAAGCTGAAGAAGGGCAAACCATCAGATCCTGTAGCTTCCCTCACGAACTTAGGGTGGGTGTTACACGGATGTGAAACAGGAACAACTGCCACAGTACACTTCACTCATTATGGCAGAGCGACCACTGGCAAGGAAGACATAGAAGACCTCGTCCGAGAACACTTCCAATTAGAGTCTCTAGGGATCCAAAATCGTTCACCATCTAACGACAGCGACAGAAGAGCACTAGAAACCCTCGAGAAAACTACCAAGAAACTGCCAAGCGGTCAATATGAAACGGGACTCCTGTGGAAAAAAGAAGATGAACACCTGCCCAACAACTACAATCAAGCTGTTCGACGCCTGGTTAGCATCGAGAAAAAATTGGATCGTGATCAAGAAGCAAGAAAGCACTACGAGGAGCAGATTCTGAGTCTAATCGAAAAAGGATACGCAGAGAAGGCTCCAGAAAACTCTAACGAAGGAAGGACATTCTACCTACCCCACTTCGCTGTTGTACACCCAGTCAAGAGGAAGCTAAGAATAGTGTTCGACGCAGCTGCCAAATATGAAGGAAAGAGCCTCAACGACGCCTTGCTCTCGGGCCCGGACTTGCTACAATCATTATTCGGAGTACTGCTGCGTTTCAGAGAGGGACCAGTAGCCGTCATGGCAGACATACAAGACATGTTTCTTCGAGTAAAAGTCAGAGAAGACGACCGAGACAGTCTCAGGTTCCTGTGGCGCGGAAACCGAAGAACCGGCAAGCCGGAAGAGTATAGAATGTCCTCAATCATCTTCGGGGCAGCGTCATCACCTGCAACAGCCATATACGTAATGAACAAGAATGCAGAGGAATTTAAGAACACTCATCCTGAAGCAGTGAAAGCAATTAAGAGAAACCACTACATGGACGACTACCTGCAGAGCTTCGCATCTACAACCGAAGCAAAGAAAATATCCAAAGAAGTGAAAGACATTCACGCAAGAGCAAACTTTCATCTGAAGGGATGGGCCAGCAACAACTCGGGGGTAATATCAGAGGTAGAAGACGCAAACAAAGAAAACTCCTTACAACTGACCAAGGAAGAGAAGACTCTGGGACTAAGATGGCTGGTGAAAGAAGATACATTAGCCTTCAACGTCGGGCTACGCAACACGCCGGAGGACCTGCAAGACGGCAGAAGGACTCCAACAAAAAGAGAAGTCACAAGCGCAGTAATGTCCACCTTCGATCCAATGGGTTTTGCTACACCAGTTCTAATACAAGGAAAGAAACTAATCCAGGACATCTGGCGAAAGAAAATAGACTGGGATGAACCAATCAACGAACATCAAAAGGAAGTCTGGATGAAATACCTGGAAGAAGTGTCAACATTAACGAGGCTGAAGATCCCGAGGTGCGTCTCACCCAAAGGCAGAAAAGGACAGCTACACACATTCTCCGATGCGAGTGAAGAAGCCTATGCAGCAGTAGTCTACTGGAGAATAGTCGAGCCCGGAGGAAAGGTCCATGTCTCCATGATCGCCGGCAAAGCAAGGGTAACGCCAACGAAACCTGTGTCAATTCCGAGGCTGGAGCTACAAGCGGCTTTACTCGGAAGCAGACTAGCCGCCACAATCGAAGAGGAATCAGAGCTCGACATAACGAGAAAGGTTTACTGGACCGACTCCAGCACAGTGCTGCAATGGATAAAGTCAGAACCAAGGAAGTTCAAAACGTTTGTGGCCAACCGACTCGCCGAGATCGAAGAAAGGTCCAAGCCAGAAGACTGGAGATGGGTGCCAACCAAGGAGAATCCAGCGGACGACGCCACGAGGGGAACCCCAACCGAATTCGACCACAACGCCAGATGGTTCAAAGGCCCGTCATTTCTCCGTCGACCGGAAGAAGAATGGCCATTTCACGACTTCAAGCCAGAAATTGTTATGCCAGAAGAAAAAAGCAAGCAAAAGGTATTGGCAACGATGGCAGCAGAAGACACCCTATTAAACCTAGAAAGGTTCTCGAGCTGGGAGCGACTGCTGCGCACTACAGCCAGAGTGATCGCCTTTACACACCTACTAAAGAAGAGCCGTAAAGCGACCACCACCGCCGCACGCCAGAAGGATGAGTCTTGGAAACCACAAAAAATCCAGAAGAAAGAAGCACAAACCTCAATCCCGTCGACCAGCGGAAGTAAAAATAAGCGCCTATACTCACCCATAGAAACAGAACACCTAAAAAAGGCCGAAGAGATATTAATAAAAATAAGCCAGAGCGATAGTTTTGCATCAGACATAAGAAAACTGAAGTCAGAAAAGCCATTAGAAAATTCGAGTCGACTTAAGAAAATCGACGTTTACATTGGAGACGACGGAATAATTAAATTAAGGAGCAGAACAATGAAATTTCACGACCGAAACGGAAGAATAATGAATCCTATCATTTTAGACGGAAAACAAAAAATAACTCGTCTAATAATACAACACTATCACAGGAAATTCTTTCACGGAAACACCGCTACAGTAATGAACGAAATTCGTCAAAGGTTCTGGATCTTGGGTTTAAGGGCAACTCTAAAAGCGGTCGCACACAGCTGTCAATGGTGCAAGACAAAGAAGAGTTCACCAGAGATACCACCAACGGGAGATCTGCCGAGTGAAAGATTGCAGCATCATCAATTTCCGTTCTCCTGCACAGCCGTAGACTACTTCGGGCCGATGCAAGTCACCATCGGAAGAAGAAACGAGAAGCGCTGGGGAGCCTTATTTACCTGCCTCACGACTAGAGCAGTACATTTAGAACTGGTACCTTCTCTCAGCGCCAGCTCAATGATCATGGCACTCCGTCGAATGGCAGCCAGAAGAGGAACTCCGAAAACCGTATATAGCGACAACGGAACTAATTTCGTCGGAGCAAAAAGGGAATTAGAGGAGACCGCACAGGAAAAGGGCATCCAGTGGAAGTTCATCCCCCCGGGAGCTCCGAACATGGGAGGCGCCTGGGAGCGGCTCGTACGAACAGTCAAGACGGCGCTAGCAGTAGTCCTCAACGAGAAGAGCCCGCCCGAGGAAGTACTCCATACGCTAATGACTGAGGTTGAACACATCGTCAACTCGAGACCTCTCACCCCGATCAGCATGGACCCAGGAGACGAGGAGAGCCTAACACCGAACCACTTTCTGCTGGGAAGATCATGCGGAGCTATGGCGCCGGGAGAGTTCAGCGACACGGAGCTCATCGGAAAGGCAAGCTGGAGAACCACCCAGAGACTCGCAGACCACTTCTGGAAAAGGTGGATTAAAGAATACTTACCTCTCCTGATGCCAAGGAAACTCGAGGGGAAAGAAACCAGAGACCCAAGGGAAGGAGACATCGTGCTAATAGTGGACGCCACATTACCGCGAAACTCATGGCCTCGCGGTGAAATCGTCAAAACCTATCCCGGACCAGACGGAAGAACCAGGGTGCTGGACGTGCGGACATCAGGCGGAATACTTCGCCGTCCAACTCGACGTGTCATCGTGCTGGTGCCAGCGGAGTCGTCGCCTCCAGAGGATGCAGTGCTACGCACCGTGGGGGAGAATGTTAGCGACGACAAAGTGAATTCGAACATTTAATATTAATTATTTATTATCAGTGAATTAAAAACTAAGTGTTAGCATTTAATCATAATTATTTCTTATCAGTGATTTAAAATTAGGTGATGGTATTAATCTTAACTGTTTCCTATTTATAAAATAAAGCTAAGTGTAAAGACTGATTAGTGCTGAAAAAAAAAAAAAAAAAACAGGAAAGTAAATTAAACACTTCTATTTTTATCTTAAAGTGACTTATATGAATCTATTTAATATTATTTAGGTCTGATTAGAACATTAGACGCAAGTATAAGCTTATTTTCTAGTAAGATTTCTTTTATCATAACTTTAAGAGCTATTTAACATATAAGTGATTAATATAATTCTTTTTCCTTTAAAGTACTTCAAAAGAAACATTAATATGTCAACTAATCGCTGTATAATGTTATTTCATTATGAGAAAGATTTAAATTTCATGAAAAAATATTGTATAGATTTTAAGCATAATTCCTGAAAAAGTGTTGTACATTCCTACCTCTTGGCGGCGCCACTTGTATGTTCGGCAAAAAATATAGTCCTACTCCGGAGCTAAACCGTGAGGCGACCGCGAAACTATTTTTATTTTTTATAAATGTAAAATAAAGGTTTATTGAATGATTTATGTTTAGAATAATAGAAATAAGTTGTATCTATCGTTAGGAATAAATATAAATATTGTAAGGAAATGTTTTACCACGTTTATTAAGGAAATTGTGAATCTCTCTTAGAAAAGGTTACTCGGCGCTCTGATTGGTCAATAGATTCACTAATGCCGTATGAGATTTTTTCTTAAATATGATTGGTTACAGCCGCTTATAAAAAAGGGGCGTTTTTCGTGGTAAATTATTCCAAATCCGGCAATGTAATAATAAGGAATCAAGAAATAAAACAAGAAGAAATTCTCAAGAAGTGTTATTTATTGCTCATCTAACTGCTACTGTATGCTCTCCAGTTAACATCCCGCCAGCAAACCCGCTCTATTTATCAACGCTCCCTTATACGAGCATTTACAAACTTCTTAAAACTTTAATAATTCCATTTAAAATTACACTTGATCTTGATTTTACCAATAACTGAACGGTTATGTTTGGCGTTTCAGGCTAGCTTCATCCCTACTCCAGCAGTCCACAGCATCAGCCAAAGCAGCAGAAGAAATCCAGTCGTCTATTAAGGAAGTGACCTCCGCCATTGTACACTACGTATCTGGTTTAGAACCAGCCAATGGTGACATAGATCGTCAACCATCGCCCAGATCGAGCCAGAAGTTGTATTGGCTAGAGAGTTCATTTGTAGGTAAGTGTTGAACTTCCAGTCGAATTCTATTGCACGAACTTAAACAACAATTTTTGAAATGTTTTTCTGTATCTCCGGCCTCATCTTCATAGATATGCAGAGGGATAGAGAGCAATGCCGGGAGAAATCTAGGCTATATCTATCCGAAAAACTTCGAAGATTTATTTTTTGGAAAAAAATGAAAAATTAATAAACTAAACCGTCTTTGAGTATCGTACGTCTAAATAATGCTAAATAAATAGATTCTATCCATAATTTAATATTATGATAAATAATATTGCAGGCACGAAACCTCTAGATTCTCCGCAGACGCCGCTAGTAGTCACGGAATCGCTCCCGCCGCCGCATCCGCGGCCTCCATCTTCCCTCCGCCTCGAGCACCGAGCCGCGCCCGGTGAGCGAGCGTGACCACAACACCACATACACTGCAGGTTTCGATCTATAACACGCGACTACATTCCGGTATAAAGCAGCATCTTGTTCAATGTCTTCGAAACAGCGATCTATTAATGTTTAGGACATCAAAATGGGCGAGATAAAGAATAAAAACTGGTCATACTTGTAAGCCCTTTTAAGAGAAGATCATTGAATTGTTAGACTGACGTTAACTAATATGCAAACAAATTAATAGTAAAAATTAAATTAATGCATTTATCTTTGTAAATCCAAACCTGCAGTGTTATATTTTTCTTGTTGACTTTGTGTTATGTTAAAACTTTTGTGAGTAATTTTTGTACTGTTTGCCTTTTTTTAGTTGTTACGAAATTAAACGAACTGCAAAATTTTATTTCTGTGTAATTGAGCTTTATTAGACTGTGTTTAAGACTCAGGACCGTTGTCATATAACTTATTTTACTTTTGTGACGTTTTGCACTTTATCAACTCCCAAATTCAATTCGTATCGAACAAATATTATTTTCACATTGTTATAAGACACAGCACTGGCTTGTAGTGGCTTTAAATTTGTGTTATGCGGCTTAATTATTATACACGATTATTTTTTGCACTCGTGCATATGATAGTGTTTTCATGACCATCGTATGAATGTTGCTAGTACAATTACCGTGAAATTAATTATGAAACCCGCCAAAAGATTTATTCTTTTAAATTAATATAAATATAGATTAAATAGGTAAATGCTATGTTGTGATGCATTTTGATTTTATTAAAATAATATTTAGTCTATAAAAACTAAAATGCTCTACACTATCATTCAAACATATCAAATTTCTGATATTATCAATTTATTGAAAATTCAGAAGTATAAGAGACTAATCAATTATAATAAAATATATTTTATGGTCTACTTTAGTTAATGATTGTATTGCCATAGATAAACTTGCAATAGTAATGAGACAGAAACCAGTAATATGTCTAGGTTTAGTGAATAATTTTTTTTCAGTTATTAAATGTACAGCGTAAATTATTTTGTTTGTGTGTTTATTTTAAATGCAAATCTGTAGCATTTAGTTTGTATGCTAGTTAATAATACATAGGTTTGTAAATAATTTACAATGTTGCTATATTTTATTTTAGGTGCTAATTATTTTGTTACCTACTTATATGATTTTAAAATAATTTTTCAATCTATTTACCATAATATTTCAGTTATTAGATAGATGTTAATAATTGTCAAAAACCGGTTGATTTGTCAAATGCCTCAAATATTATATAAAATTAAGGCAACAGTTATCAGAACCATAGACACAAGTGGTGGTAAGAAGTGACATTCAGACTGAAGACTCAAAGTAATAAGTTCCTTCTACTTAAATCACCTCGTAATTTATGTTGGGTCCTTGTGGGTCCCTAAGTAAATTATACAGGTTCTGATTAGGTTAGAAATTATTGATTAGCGCTCAAAATTCGCACCGCCGAATCAAATAATCCGAAATTAACGCGTCGAATTTGTTTAACAACATAGCCTTTCAATTACATCTTTCTGTTTTTATTGTGCTTGACAATAACGTATGTTAAAGAGACCATAGCCTCATGTTTAAAAAATAAAAACTTCGTGAATTTGCGAAGGTCTCTTATGCATTACTAGCAAGGAATATACTACTCTCTGTAATGAGAGTTTATAAGAACGGCAACTTTTTTTAAAGAAACAACTGTTCCTTGTAGTGATTTATCTGTAGCTCTCTAAGTTAACTTTTAGCGACGCGCACACGTAGACTGTTGTTTGAATAGTACCTAAAATGTAATTTTATACATAGATATAGCATTATATTTAGAGAATCTCGGTACCTTAATATGTAATTAGAAAATGTGAATGTCGTTTTAATTGAACATTAACAGTGTCAATCATTCTATCATTTGAATTAATGTACTTTAGTTACATTTTAATTATAACAATTATTAAATATATTCAGTTTATTTCATATTTTTTGTTTTATTTTTATTTATGTGGTGTCAGATTTTTTATGCTTTTCACAAGTAAGTAACTTAGTTAATGCAATTTTTAATATTCATAAATGATTTCATCATTATCCAAAAAAAGGGCACGCACATAATATATAATTTTCGTTAGCAAAACATAGTACCTACTTATAACTGGAGAGATCAACAATTATGGTAAGTGAAATCAAAAATATAGTTTTGTAGTCTAAAGGATGAGCTGTGTTTACCTGATGAATCAAGGTTCCAATTTTTTAAAGACAAAAATTATATACAAAGAAAACTCATATTTCTACTCTACAAATAATAAAATTAGGGTATCTTAAATTTCTGTTAAAATAATCATATAATGCACTTATACTGATTTATTTATTTAAGTTATTATGAAAATGAGGGTAGATTAAGGCAAGGATGTACCTAAGCTACAACTTTTTTATATCTCGTATGTTTACGAGAGAGAACATATGATTTTTTATAGGAGAGTAAGTGACTACCGCCGCCCATGAACAACTGCAACACCAGGGGAATTGCAGATGCGTTGCCGGCGTTTTAAAGAGGAGTAGGCTCTTTGCTGGAAAGTCCCTAAGTCATATCGATCCGGAAAAAAAATCTGGTGTTGATTCCACAAGGAAGTTGTGAGAGGTAGAAAACTTCTTTAAATCGCACAGTGCTAGACCGCCAGTCATCCAGATGGTATGGATGGTATCGCGAGTTTTGTCGCGATGTGCGATGGCGAAATTGTGCGGCTGGAATTAGTCCAAACATCTCTTAGCATTGCCAGTGAGTCAAACCGATCGGAAAGAGCTAGGTCGCCGACGATTCGAATGGTTCTGCGCTGGATGTGATCAAATGAAGGGAGCTGGCACTGGTGCGGCTGAACCTGCGTCTTGTAACGTTGCAAGCGGTCTGCTGGCATGAAATACTGTCCCACTCTACTGAGCACGCCAAGCTTTTTAGAGGCCAATTTGGTCTTCTCTTCCAAGTGACCACGAAACTGCACGTCACTCGATATCTTGACGCCGAGGATTCCGATACTGGCTAAGGCAACAAGGGGGGTGCCTTGAAACTGAGGAGATAGACAAAGTGGTTCTTTTTAGCGGTAAACGCGCAAACTTGTGTCTTTTGGGGATTGAACTAGATTTAGTCGATCCCAGTCCGAGACTTTATTCAATAAAGTCTCGACTTCAGACACAAGTTTGTTCCGGTACTCGGCGACGATATCCCAAAAATATTGCTACGGCCTATGTATAAATCATCACCAGTGCTGTCGTCCGCATAGCAATGAATGTTATCAGTTTGAAACATATCATAGATATGCAGAAGAAACAGCGTTAGTGATGGCACGCAGCCCTGTGGATCACCAGCATTAATGGCCTTGTGCCAAACTCGCCTCCCGTTGGACTCCACTGCCTCCGTCTATACCAGAAGATCACCAGAGGCCCTGACGGAAACCGTACTGGTGGTCGCTAATCAGCTGGTCAAGATCCTCCTCCGAGAGAATCCTCAAGATACCTCATTAGCTGGCAGTTTATAATGGATTCTATTATTTTGGCGAACAAGGAGGTGATGGCCATGGGCCTGTAGTTAGACGGATCTGAGAAGTCGCCTTTTTTAGGGATCAGGTGCACTAAAGCTGGCTTCCATGATTTCGGGACTACGCCTAGGGAGTGGGAGTACCAAAAAAGACGCGTTAAAACCGGTGCCAACTCCGTAGCACACGTCTTCAGCACAATAGAAGGGACGCAATCGGGACTACTCGACTTGGTGACGTCCAGGAAGAGCAGTGCTTTGCGCACCGAGCGCTGGGTAAACAGCACATCCTGCATGGAGCACTCACACCGCGGGATGGTCGGCGGTGTATTCCCCCCGTTAACAAGAGTCAAGTTGGACGCAAAGAGAGAGAGGCCAGCAGATCAGCCTTGTCCTTTGGCATGACAACGCATATGCGTGGGAGTGATGATCAACAGAAGTTCCATACGACAGCCTTGGCGAGAGACCAAAATGCACGTATTCCCGACGGAAGTCAAACTAATTTCTCGCCAATTCTGCCGATGTGCTCTGACTTTGCCTTCGCAACGACACTTTTGTAGGCCCTGGAGGCGGAATTATACTTCTTTTTGAGAGCGCTGGTATTTGTATCCCAAGATGTCCATGCGTCAGCCCAGGCTTGATAGCACTCCTTCTTATGGTGTAATGCAATTTTGCGGGAGCGACCAAAACATGATAGGTACCACAGATGATGCAATGAACAGTTTCATTCTTTCCGCACCACATCAATGACAGAATCAGCAACAACGCTGGGATCATCCGGGAGAAGCAAACCCCGCCCTCCCTCTCCAAGGGTAGGATGCAAAAGAAGATCGCATTCCGTCCCAATCGACTGACCTATAATGCCAAACATGACGGCAACGAACAAAACGGCAAAGTTCAGAACGCAACTCCGCGATGGGAGTGCGAGTGGCACCGTACTCCGGATCAGACAATGGTTCGAGGAGCCAAGAATCGGCATCGACGGGGGCTTGATATCGATGAGAACTCAGCAGAAGGTCCAACAGGGAAAGTACGTGATCTACCATATCTGGGATAGGCGAGGTAACCGGTTGTGTCAGACCACATGCCAAAGCAAAGTCATAAACGAAAAATATAGGAAATATTATAGTATTACCCATCTTCATCATCACCATGCATATATCAAACTGCTGTTAAACCTGCTATCATGGGCAAGTTATCATTACATTCGGATTCACACACTCAGTGTCCATCCATTTTCAATGTCTGACATCTATCTTCGATGATTAACACATGACACACTCGTGCCAAGAATCTAACATCGAGTCGTGAAGATTTAGCCCCTAGGTGTCTGAAATAACCTCCCTATCTCCGCCGCAGCAGAGTATTTTATATCCTAACAGGGTATAGAGACCCTTAAGTCTGGTAACTATAGTTTTTAAACACCATAACACAAAAATGTACCTATTCGGTTATGTTACTTCTGGAACAGTTACAGCACATCAAATCAAAATAATTACTATCAATATCACTAAAAACCAACAAATAACCTTATATACATTAAATTTCCACATAAGAGTCGAATTTTAAACAAATAAGGTAGGTGAGGGTAATATGATCGATCACCTTCAGCTTTGTCACTCTATAAAACCAAAACTAGGAGAAACTACAATTAATAGATAAATTATTTTCTAAATGGTAACTAGATTTTTCTAGCATAAAACATTCGAAAGCAAGAAAGTAAATTGTTTTATTGCCAACCCGCATGCCAACTATGGCAAATATCCCCCTAGTGAAAAAAATATATGGGGAGGCCTATATTTATTGGTAATTGACATAGAATACTATAATACACAATAGAATGGCTGTCAACTTTATTTTGTATACGAGGGTTGGCGTCGCCAAACCCGATTCACTGTGTTGACAGACTGAGTAAATTTACATATTTTAGACTTTTGATTAATGTTCAAGATCATCATTAAAAAAATCGTTTAAATTTCAATACATATTTATTTGTAAATAGTGTGCGATTTGGCATTAGCTAAATAATTTTTATGCGAAATTTGGAAACTATGGTAACGTCAAAACACATCTCGTGTTGACATTTATACGTGTGGATTGACGTGTTAGTGACATTTTAGTGGCTACGCGGGCTCCGCCCACTCCCCTGTTCTATTATGTATGTAATTATAGTTTTCTATGGTAATTGATAGACAGTGTTGAATGAGAAGTGCCTCTGTGACACTATTAAATATATAGATAGTACATTCTCTCTCTATTTGATGGATTCCGATTATTGGATTAAAATTGTTATTCGAATAAAGACATAATAAGTTAAGAACCTATTTCCAGACTGGCAAGAATCCCAAGGCCTATTGAACTTTGAACCGACAAGGCCGTCACCCGGTTCCACAACTTTGGAAGACGTACTGGATTCCTTATTGGGCTTACCTTCGCAACCTACGAGATTATCAACACCGCAGCCTAGTCCCAGGAAGAGTCCTTATTATTTTATGGGAGGGAAGGTAAATCACAAATGTCTCGTATTGATTGAAACCCTTTACCTCATGAATTTATACCAAAATCAGAAAACATAAAGATCAAGCTAATTAAAAAAATAAATTATCTTACGTAGCCCAAAAACCCTTAAAACGTGTAGGTAATATTAGATATAATATATATAATATTATATTATATGTTTTATATATTATATACCTAGTCAGGTCATAAGTATTGTCATACAGTAAAAACTTTTCTTTTAGAATGCTGGCCACAAAAAAGTTTATTGAATTCGAATTTCGAATTGTTCATAAAAATAAAACTGTATACTTTTTTAGAATTTTTCTCATTTTTAAATATGGAGTGGACGCTTAATGAAGACCGTGTTGCAGTTATAGCGTTACATCGTTGCGGTTACGCGCCAATTCAAATTTTTGACATACTGAAAAATTTGAATATAACCAAAAGATTCGTTTATCGTACCATCAAACGGTACAATAAAGACTCTAGTGTAGATGACAGGTCAAGAAGTGGTCGCCCTCGGTCTGTTATAAAAGCTGTGAAGGCGCGAATTCAAAGAAATCCCAAACGTAAGCAGAAACTGTTGGCCCTTCCGATGGGGTTAAGCAGAACCACGGTGAAAAGGGTGTTAAATGAAGACTTAGGGCTTCGGGCATATCGAAGAAAAACAAGACATCACATCGTTTGAATGCTCGTCTAATGGACCTGAGACTGAAGAGATGCCGCGCTTTGTTGAAGCGGTACGCGGGAAAAAATATCGGGAAATTCTTTTTTCGGATGAAAAAATTATTACCGTAGAAGAGAGCTACAACAAACAAACTGATAAGGTGTACGCACACAGTAGTGAAGAAGCGAGCAACTGTATTCCGCGTGTCCAACGAGGTAATTTTCCATCCTCGCTCATGGTATGGTTGGGAGTTTCTTATTGGGGCTTAACAGAGGTACATTTTTGTGAGAAAGGTGTAAAAACGAATGCAGTTGTGTATCAAAATGCAGTCCTGACGAACCTTGTGTAACCTGTTTCTCATACCATGTTCAATAACAGGCACTGGGTATTCCAACAAGATTCGGCGTCAGCTCATAGAGCGAAGAGCACACAAGACTGGCTGGCGGTGCGTCAAATCGACTTCATCCGGCATGAAGACTGGCCCTCCTCCAGTCCAGATTTGAATCCATTAGATTACAAGATATGGCAACACTTGGAGGAAAAGACGTGCTCAAAGCCTCATCCCAATTCGGAGTCACTCAAGACATCCTTGATTAAGGCAGCCGCCGACATTGACATGGACCTCGTTCGTGCTGCGATAGATGACTGGCCGCGCAGATTGAAGGCCTATATTCAAAATCACGGAGGTCATTTTGAATAAACTTTAGTGTCATAAGAATCTATGTTTTGTTCAGTTCATTTTGGTATATAAATGGTTACATAATGAATAAACAAATTTCAATTATTTTATATTAAACATGTGACAGAATTTATGACCTGACTAGGTATATTACCTATATAACTCGTTGCTTTAATCGCTCCCCGTTAAGTAAAGCTTGATTAGTTGAAATTTCGTAGAGTAACGCTTTTTCTCAGAGCCCCCGCTACGAACTACTGGCTAGTAGTGGACATAGCAGCGCATCTCCAGCGTCCCGATACTTCTGCACACCTAGTGAAGAGCCAAGCTCCTTCACCGATCCTAGCCCCGATCACGATCGACAAGGTAGGATTGATATGTAAGTCTGAGCCGTTCCAATTTTTATATCTATCTTACCTCCACGCTTGTGACTTTGTTATTCTGTCCTACTCTAAATCTACCGATTAATTTCATACTGACAATAATATTATTATAAATTTTATTTACAAATGAATAATTATATTTATTTACACGAGTGCATGTTTCCAGATTGTAACTTGTATGGATCTCCCGTTTCCCAAAGCATGACCGTCTTATCATATCAATTTGTTCGTTTAATGGTCCTGAGTCTTTCGGTGTCCATGAAAAATAATTCATTTGTCGCAGTGATAATGGAATTTTACTTACAGGCAAGGAAACAGTTGATAATTCATCCACAATGCAAGAATCAAGACGTTCGCGGTCAGCGCAAGGCGATCACTCGCGACGCAAGAGTGAACCCTTCGCTCACCGCAGCGCTTCTGTAGATCGTCGAACTAGTCTCGACCCCACAGCTTTACGTTCCACAGAACCCCGTTTGACCCATCATGATTCCCGTGCCTCCCTCCTCTCCTTGCAAACAGAAAACAGCACTGACGACGCATTTGTCAAATGCAAATACCCTAAATGCTCGTCCCGTGCTCCGGTATCAGATGCCAAACGACATTATAAATCATGTCATAATTGTACAACCATGTATTGTTCGAAAGAATGTCGAAGAGCACATTGGGAAAAACACCGAAAGGTCTGCTTGCACTCACGAGCGAGCGCACTTTGTAGGCAAATCATATCGGCAGCTAAAGAAGACGCAGATTCCTTACACCAAATCAGTACCATTGGCCATAAGGGATATTTGGCTCAAGGTCGGGGTGTAGTAAAAGTGTTTTTCACTAGTCCGGAAGCTGCAGAGAAATTTACGACGCACGGCTATCAATATCTCAGTGAACCGGAATACGTGAAATGGATCTCACTGCAACCAAATGAAATGGGTGTTGAATTGTATACGGAAGTAGTGAAACTTTGTAAATCCTATAACCCCGAAACAAGAGTAATCCTTTATGTTGCTGTGTGTATAATAAGTGAAGTTCCAACAAAAGGGGCGGTGAAATGGGAACGACAGATGGTATCGAGGTGTGCGAAATTACGTCTCTGTAAAACTGTAACCGCGACCATACAAGAACAGAATCGAAAACGTAATCGAAGAGACGGCAGAGGAACACCAGACGATCGTGAAACGCTCATACTGACGTCGAAACTGAGCAATGTTGGCGAAAAGAATGCGGCTACAGCACACAAATTTAGAGAAATATGTTTTAAAAACATAGTGCATGAATTAGAAAATCGAGGAGTTGTGTTAAAGAAGCATTTTCCGGAAGTTTATTCTCGTCTAGGGGCGTATGTTGATGGAACGAGCGATAGATTCATTCCAATGACGATCTATCCAAGGGACGTGACAACTGGGAAATCTTTCGTGTGTGTGATTATACCAGACAGTGAAGTGGACAGTGGTACACCTGTAGATGGCAAGGTTGTGACAGTGGATGTTGGCTTGGACCGGTCTCGGCATCAGTTATCAACTCCCATGTAAAGCTTGATAAATCTTAGGTTATAGATTAATTGCTACCAACTGCTTTAGTGTGGTGAATATATTGTCATTGTTTGTTATTAAGACAAATGTTCTTAACTTTAAAGCGAATTACTGTATTGCTGATGATTGCTATTTGATGATAGTGTTATCGTTTTAGATTCTTATAATTCCATATGTCTATAAATTTATCGCTTTAACGTTTATCCTCCTGAATCTTTGACAGTGAATCTCCTTTAAATGTGCTTGTGATTTTTGACTAAGATTTCATAGTCTATATATAAATTCTATATAGTAATGTTGATAATATTCATTCCAATTTATTATTTAACTTTGTATAATAGTTTAAATAATGTTTTCTGACTCTGATGAGAATTATGATTAACCATTTTAATAATTTAAGGACGTTTTAAGTATTTTATTTCATTAAATTTTACAAACCAACACAGTAAATTTAAATGGTATTATTTATAGGTAACTACCTTTTATAATTTTAAACGAACTTATAAGGTACTATCTAATATTATATAACTCTATGAACTTAAAACCGTAACTGAAGCTATAATTTTTTTATCTTATTCTTATCTGACCTAGATAATGTATACTAAAAAGACCTTAACTTAATTTAGATAATTATGCAAAGTTGTGATTTTGGATATAGGATAAAAAATCATGGTGATTGATAAATCGTAGTAAGTGTGATTAAGATACATCTTTTAGACCGGAAATCATTGTTCAAATCAATTTATTATGGTTTTTGTTATTTTTACCGTTTCCTTAGTTAAAGTGAAATAAAACGATCGTTAATAAAGTAAAAGTATATTATATTAAATATGAAATCTTAGTAATGCTTAGTTACATATATTTATATTTATTAGAGTAGTTTTCTAATGTTTATACTAACGAAATATTATTATTTATTTGCAATCTCGAAATCTTGTCACATATTTCTAAATGTTTAAATCTAAATGATAGAGGATTTTAGACGTGTTGTGAAGAAGGGGCAGTATTTTAAATTAAATTTTAGTAATAAGAGAGAAATATGCTCCAAGGACGGAAAGGACTTTATCCTAATAAAAACAAAACCTGCATTCAAATATTTTGTTTCTGATCCTAAAAAAATATGTCAATTTTCTGTTAATAAGGGTTTTTTCTAAAATTCGTGTTCTATTGTATCTGTTCACTTTTTTAACAACTTTCTTAATTGTTGTAATAATATGGACATATTTTCTTGAATCATAAGGAAGTTCAATTCCTAATTTAAATATTTATAAACATTTTTCTAAAAATTTGATCACTTTTCGTCTTCTTTCAAAACTATTCAACAGTTCTTTGAGTAAATTTCTGCTCCATCCCAACAGGGCTCCCTACAAAATGGGATTTTTGACATGACATTCCAAAGTATTTATTATTATATAAAGTATTTATTGTATAAAAACTATATTATTTTTTATATAGCAGACTGCATAATTCATATTTACTGAGTGTCAATGACACTCTATCATTCAATTTAGCCAAGTTTTTTTTTTACATTAAGGCACAAAATTCTGTATTTTTATAACTTTACTAAAACTACGACCAAAGGTGCCAATTTATTATTGATTAAATAAATTAGGGTCAATTTAAGGCATTTAAAAATTATTTTTCAAAAGATTAAAAATAACACAAAAATATTGTTTAATTTTGTCCATCTACATTTATTTACGTTGTTTGCTTAGTGATCTAGGTTTTTTGATGTTTCTATCTACTTTATGAAAAAAAAATTAAGGATAGTTTAATTTTGTTTCGCATCAAGTTTTTCTGGAAACATATTTATAAAAGTAATAAA
Source organism: Parnassius smintheus behrii (assembly GCA_036936625.1). Taxonomy (NCBI): domain Eukaryota; kingdom Metazoa; phylum Arthropoda; class Insecta; order Lepidoptera; family Papilionidae; genus Parnassius; species Parnassius smintheus. The sequence goes on from JAUPFT010000001.1 coordinate 52,072,519, forward strand.
AACAAATGGGTTGGGCAGAGAGGAGAGTGAGGGGTCTGTAGAGAAAAAGTGCATAATTTTCGGGAAAAAAGTTAACGTTTATTGTAAAGTCTCAAAACATCTTAAATCAAGGGGGGAGGTAAAATCCCTCTGAAGGAAAATCAAAGCGTTTAAAAGCATACCTAAATTTTCAAGGATTTTAAAACATATTTAAGACTCTATCACACAAAATTCGAGAAAACAAAACAGAAAGAAGTGAACTCAATTAAATGGGTAGCAGCTTGAGTTGGAACAGTGTATAATAAAGAACTCCAAAGATGGAACTGCTCCGGTGGAAATGCTTCAGGAAGCTCCTCTGCCTCCTCGAAAAATACCAACATCGATGCTTTTATTGTCTTGTTTATCGGACATCGATCCTTCGACAAAAACATCGATGTTAATATCAGGTTGTACACAGAGAAAATGTGTTCCTTTTGCTATATTTTAATCAAACTCAATTCAATCAAATCAAAAATATAACATAATATTTTATAATTAAAAAAATGTATATAATTGAATTATATTTAGTTAGGTATTTTAGAGGATACGGCTGATCAAATTTTTTTCGTTTTTTAAAATAAGTTATATCTCAAACACCTCTCCGAATTATTTCGGTAATGAATCAAACTAATTAAAGTACAACTTAATAACATATTCGTATCATCCCGAAATATTAAAGTGACTCTCAAAGTTATACGTTGATGAACAAACTGGAAGAAATATTCCTAATATTAACGCGTGTAGGACATTCCACATAAACTAAGGACTTCAGATTACTTCCCAAAAATAATGTAATTCTTTTTTCTTCACAACTTCTTCTTCGTACATTTATGTTTAGAAATTACATTATATTCGACCATAGCTCCGATATATAACAAAAAATAGAATATTACAAACGACTTCTTTTTATTTATGCTTTATTCCTTGCCCCTGAAAACAATTGTTGTCTAATTTAAGGCAAAATATGGGTTTTTTATGACATTAAATATTCTTAATTCAATGTAATAAATTTTTAATATCAATTAACAATATTACTATAGTTAAAAATGCTGAAATATTTAGTAAATGCTTCCTAATTTACATTGAAGATGAATTTGGTAAATTTAATAAAATAGTTAATGTAACTGTGATTCTTTCGCTACTTAACTGCATTTTTTTTGTAATTTCTAAATAGAAATAATTATTAAGTAAGTAGCCACGTTATTTACAGAAAATAAATTCTGTTCAAAAAGAGAACCCACAGCCCACGAACGGCTTTTTGTATTAAAAGAACCGACGTGGGATTTTAGGGCATTGGAACATGTAAGTAGCATTTTTTTTAGTATTGCACACGTAACACGTAGCCCGCAACAGTCAGATAGCGAGCTACATAACTTTATGAGTTTATGACGCTATTTTGGTTATTGTGATTGTTCATTTTTAAATGTGACAACATGTTTAACTCAAAAAATGAACGAATGTAAGATTTTGATTGCAAAAATTAAATATACTTATGTATAATTTGTGTTTCCATTCTACACTATAAGGTTAAAGGAATTATTTAAAAATCTAAATATTAGGTTAACAGTTTTCCGACACATCAAATCTCTTTCTGAACAGACACTTAAAATTATTTTATCAGAACTGTTTAAAATATAAATAAAATCTTTGTGTTGTAATAATATTCCTGATATAAGAGAAATGCATCAGATATTATTTCTTTATGATGCTATTACGTTGTTATACAGTATTTACACGTACTGAACTATGAATGTCTTAATATTCAAAACTTAATGTAAAATATATTTCATACATATATCTGTGTATAATGTTACCATATCAATTGTTTTTAATAGTCTGGAATTCAGATTTTTTATCTAGTTTCCCTTACGATGTATTGAAATAAATGACCAGCAACTAAATATCCAATATTTTATTTCTGTATTTATCTTAAAATGAAGTTTCATCTATAGATCACTGGTTCAGATCCGGCTCGAAGGACTAATAAATATGGGCTGTTATTCCCCATAGTTAATAATATATATCACATTTATTATAAATAAAAACTGCGGTTGTCAAATCACATGCTTAGCTTTACTACTATAGCAAATCTCTTTTTTGAAACAGTTTATGGGGGAGGCCTATGTTTAGCAGTAGACTATTATGTAGGCTGATGAATGAGTAGCATTAGATGGGCATTCAGTATATGCTCTATTATTTTGCAGAGTATGGAGGTAATTGTAATTGGCTAATAGTTGGCAAGGTTGGCACAACTGCCTTTAATTGTAATGGACACAGACTGCACATTGGTTAGCTTTTTTTATACGAGAGGAGGCAAACGAGCATACGACTCACCTAATGGTAAGTGATTATCGCCGTCCATAAACAATTGCAACATCAGGGGGATTTCAGATGCGTTGCCGGCCTTTTAAAAAGGAGTAGGCTCTTTTCTTAAAAGTCCCTAAGTCGTATCGGTCCAGAAAAATCTCTGGTGATAGTAGGTAGGTAGTGGTGATAGTATAAAATATGCAAAGAGATGCTACATCTTTTCGCAGTGTCAGTGAGTCAAGCCGATCGGAAAGAGCTCAGTCTCCGGCAATTCGAACGGCTCTGCGCTTGATGCCATCAAATGAAAGGAGCTGGCACCGGGGAGCGCCAGCCCATAGTGGGAACAGTATTCCATATGCGGCTGAACCTGCGCCATGTAAAGTTGCAGGCGGTGTGCCAGCATGAAATATGCCGCTCTACTGAGCATGCAAAGCTTTTTAGAGGCCAATTTGGCCCTCTCTTCCAAGTGACCACGAAACTGCACGTCACTCGATGTGTCGACGCCGAGGATTCTGATACTGGCTAAGGCAACAAGGGGAGTGCCTTGAAACTGAATAAATACGACGAAGGGGTTCTTTTTAGCGGTAAACGCGCAAAACTGTGTCTTTTGGGGATTGAACTGGACTAGATTTAGTCGTCCCTAGTGCGAAAGTTCCAAGATTTGGGCATTATTCCAGTCCTAAAGAGAGGCGAAACAAGCACAACAAACACAGGAAACGTCTCAGGTTCACTAACCTTTAGAACTACTTATATTTTTTATACCATCCGGTCAACTTCAGGTCTTATACGCGGTAGAACCACGCTGCAGCTTAATTACGGTTGTAGCACGAATGAGTCGGCTCGACTGGGGAAGGGCCACGCTCTCACAGAATACCAGCGTCAAATAGCGGCTTAATCCTTCCTGTGTTTCGTATGGTGAGTGTAGAGAACCGGAGACCCTTTTTTACTGGAAACGAAGCATTCCATCTTAGTCCTCAGGGGTGACAACGCATCTGAATTTTGATTCTTAATTGAGGATAAACGTAGATGTCTATGGACTTCAGCATCCACTCACCATCAGGTGGACTGAGTGCTCGTCTGTCACCCACATTTTTAAAAAAAACTAAATCTTGGTTTTTCGTTTACTATGGACAAAGGTGGCGTATGGATTACGGGGACCCAATTATTGCTTGTAATATGGTCTATAAAAATTAAGTAAATCAACAGGCAATATACTTCCCATAGCCGGTAACTCATTTTTGTGACGGTCATTGGAGGAGGAAAGAGCTTGCTTCGTTGATCCAGTGCGAATTTAATTAAATATGCAGATCGGCGTGAAACGAAATCGAATCGCACGAGTCAGAATTTAAAGCAAGTACGACACTGGATCTTCTTCGAAATAAACATTTAAAAAATATTTTTTAAACTTTAAAGATTAAAATCGTAAGTTATTTTTATTGTTTAGTTTTACAACAGTCTATTTTGGTTTAAGTTTACGAAGTCAAACTCGAAATTTAAATATCCGCTGGCGTTGACCCAATTCTCGTATTACGAAACTGCATCTTTCCGAATCATTCATTTACGAGATGTCTATAGGCCACAGCACCCACTTACCATCAGGTGGACTGTATGCTCGTTTGTCACCGTTATTCTACTAAAAAAAATAGCTTTATTCATATCAAGATCCTGTCACGCAAATAAATTAAAATGGTTCACCTTACACGTGCGATAAAAAGCTATGGATAGTCCTCGTTTAATTCTTATATATATATATATATATATATATATATATATATATATATATATATAAGAATTAAACTATTTATATATATATATATATATATATATATATATATATATAAGAATTAAACGAGGACTATCCATAGCTTTTTATCGCACGTGTAAGGTGAACCATTTTAATTTATTTGCGTGACAGGATCTTGATATGAATAAAGCTATTTTTTTTAGTAGAATAACGGTGACAAACGAGCATACAGTCCACCTGATGGTAAGTGGGTGCTGTGGCCTATAGACATCTCGTAAATGAATGATTCGGAAAGATGCAGTTTCGTAATACGAGAATTGGGTCAACGCCAGCGGATATTTAAATTTCGAGTTTGACTTCGTAAACTTAAACCAAAATAGACTGTTGTAAAACTAAACAATAAAAATAACTTACGATTTTAATCTTTAAAGTTTAAAAAATATTTTTTAAATGTTTATTTCGAAGAAGATCCAGTGTCGTACTTGCTTTAAATTCTGACTCGTGCGATTCGATTTCGTTTCACGCCGATCTGCATATTTAATTAAATTCGCACTGGATCAACGAAGCAAGCTCTTTCCTCCTCCAATGACCGTCACAAAAATGAGTTACCGGCTATGGGAAGTATATTGCCTGTTGATTTACTTAATTTTTATAGACCATATTACAAGCAATAATTGGGTCCCCGTAATCCATACGCCACCTTTGTCCATAGTAAACGAAAAACCAAGATTTAGTTTTTTTTAAAAATGTGGGTGACAGACGAGCACTCAGTCCACCTGATGGTGAGTGGATGCTGAAGTCCATAGATATATATATATATATATATAAATTTAAATGCTGAAAAATTAAATTTTTTTAATCGTGAAATAAAATAAAATCAGTTTGTTTTTTATTCTTTTATTACTTCCCGTTCAGAAAACCCCAGTAATTTATTATTTGGACGGCTTTTCCATCAAAATCAAACGCGATGACTGACTATGTTCTTCTTAAGCTGTGCTTTGGGTAATATCCACACAATTACGTATCTACCTATTATTACTCAAACTGAAGTTTATCAAACTTTCGATGAAAACCCTTAACTGTGGCTAATATAGTACGATATACTGCCAATAAAAAAAATTGAAGTTCAAAGCCGCCGAGACACCCAAAAGCCGTGTCTGACTTTCTAGAGGCGTTCTGCACGTTTCCGATATCGCCTCCTATACATTTGGCTCCAGGAAGTTTCTGCAGTGTCTGATTAATACTCTGCAACTTTTTAAGTCATATTCTTATTCCCTTACGACGTATTCTTTCTTTTTTAACCTAAAAAACTTTTTCTTTAGTAGCCGTTTCACAATACATATACCAACTTAAAGTCACCACAAGTTGCGAAACAAGTTTGTAACAAAAACTGTTTTCAAACGCTTAATATATCAAATTCATTTGTATATTATTAATTGCCAGGTTTTGTTTATGGTGGAAACGGACAGCTCTAGCTCAAACTAAAAGCTGTGCAATGTGCATCCTTCCTGTGAGGACTAATAATCTTTCGCTTACCAGACGGGGCTTAACCCAGCGGACAATCAATGACAACAGTAACTCAAGTACTTACTTATTAATTACGTAAGGATGATTTTGGTGATTTTTGACCCCCCCCCCCTCCCTCTTCTTACATGAGATTCTATCACGTGTTTCAGAATAATAAAATGTTGTTAGAAAAGGATCAATTAAAAGCACAGAACATAATTTAGGTAACACTTTTAATGCTATCAGATATTTTTATATAATCTTGAAGTGAACAAACATAAATCAGTTATACAATCTACAAACGAATAATATTTTAAAATAATGATCGATTAGTTTTTAATGAATCTTAAAGAATATAAATTACACAGTAAAAGCTAGACTAATCCAGATGATTATCATAAATCGTTTCTTATATTACAAAAATGAGAAGAATGTACTATAATTATTATTATATCATTTAAAATGGATAAAACACACATTTGAGATTTTATAATTTAAATAAACAATAAAAAATTGTAAAATAAGATGTAAATCGAAGTGTACATTACAGAATGAAAAAAAATCATTCGAGATCCGAAATGGAAGTGGGACTGGATTAGTTTTACCCATAAGATTAAGAGCATTAGACCGGCCACATATATACGGAATTCTGAAACGGAACGAAAGGGGCGGCCACAGACATACGGAATCCCTTGTCGCCCGCGAAATTCCGTACGGAAAACTACCGTAGATGTTTGAAGAGTCATTGATTTTATATGGACTTGCCGCGTTCGGAATCCCGAATCGGAATTCCGAAACGGAATCTCGAAACGACTTCAAGCAGGCCTCAATCACTCTAGCTACCTAAGTGAAATAATTACCTAACATCGCGACGCGCCCGGGCGAAATAACGAAGTCAGGGCTAGCGCGTTGGAGGAGATTGAATGTTAAAGTTTTTTAACGCTGTTTACGTATATAACTTTTTGTAAATATTGTTGAAATAGTTTTTGTATAGTGTTTAGTATATTTAGTTATAGGATGGATACATTTATGTTAGGAATCGTATTTCAGATTTATTTTTTGTTTACACTATCTACCTATTTCTTCCGAACCAAGCGTTGCGAATTGCGATTCCCGACGAATGACCTTGCAATTTGCATGCGTTAGGCATCGCAGAACTCACATAGGGGCGAAAGTATGGTCAGTTGATCATAGTCAGAATAGGTACTTCACCTAAGTAACATAATTAACATTTCGCAATGTATTATTTTACTTTCTATTGACATCCCTTAATAACCACAGAAAGTCCGCCGTGACTTAGGAAGCGGAAAAGATGCAAAGTAATATGGACACTAGCGCGCAGCGATAAAGTTTTATTTAGCTTGCGTGCGCGATTTATCTTATTAATAATAATTATGTAGGCTATTAAACATCGGCAAGCAGTCGACATCAAAGGAGTGCAACTTCTGTACGTTGTACTATTATTTACTCTGTGCTTCAAGATACCATAATTTCATACTGTGTAGATCGGAACAAAAGTAAAATTTTAATCTATTGTAACCACGGTTAACTATGAGACCTGGACGTTGAACACATGAAGGTTAGAGAACAGGAGAACGATCACTACGTATTTACGTATTCTTTTTATTTTTACGTATTTTTTTTTATAAAGCATAGCCCGCCTGTCCTTGAAAATTGTAGAATTTATAGCGGCGCTAACGTCGGTGAGTGACTGCGAGGTTATCTGTTTATGAGTAAAAGTAGATGATGTTAGTTGAATAATGTACAAATTTTCTCCGCGGCATTGGTGAGAGAATTTTCATGCTCCGTAATTTTGTAATTTTTGATAAAAAGAAACATTAAAAAATGGAGAAATATTTTATTGTGCGTAGATGTGCAAGTGGTTTAGCATCTGATCGGAAAAATAGACTGAAAATGACTTTTATTGACCGAACTTAGCGATTGCAGCGCTTCACTTATGTTGTCCATATTTCTGGGACACTATTTTCTACGGCGATCGTTCTCCTGTTCTCTAAGCTTCATGGTTGAACATCTCAGCCCCCCCCCCCCCCCCGTGACCATGGGTGCTGTAAATGTAAAGCTGCTCATGTAGGTATTATATATCTATGGTCTACGCTATTTGTGTTTGTGCTAGGCTCACAGAGTACATTATATATACCTGGAAGCTAGGATGTTTGTGTCATCGATCACTGTCAAGTGTCCATTGTCATTTGTCATTTTCTAATTTGATGATTTCATTCCAGGTATATATAATGTACTCTGTGATGATTTCGCAATCAACTTCAATTTTCCATAGCCGACAGAGCATAGTACATTTAAAATTTTAAAGCTAGCATGACCCTGATAGTAGATGGTCGAAGTGCGGATTAAAAATTTAAATCAGATAGTGTTCAAGTGGCCAATTAAGCAAACCTATTATATAGTTTATTTAACATAATGATTTCTGCCCCAGCTTTATACGCTGCAGTGCCAATATCCGTATTGGTTGCGATAGGCTTTATACGTAAGTGGAGGTCGCGAAATTGGGGAAAATGTGTGAGTAATACATGTTTGAGAGGCAAAACTTTCTTAATTACCGGTGCCAACAGTGGTATAGGTCTTGAAACTGCCAAGGCCCTGGTAAGACGTAAAGCGAGAGTGATTTTTGCTTGCCGGGATATTACAAAAGCAAAAGAAGCAATAAGCGCTATCAGAAAACAACAACCTACGGGAGGAGAACTGGTGAGTTATATTTGCCTTGTATTTTTTGCTTCATTTTCAACTTCTATAGTTTGTACCAACTATATCCTATTGTATTAAATACTTTATTTTTGCACACTTCGAATGCGAAGTGGAGAAGGTGGACTTTATTGTCGACCTTTCAAGGTCACTCTACCCATTCTCATTTTATTTATAAAAAATTATAGAAGCCCCACTTTTAACAAGTATGAGGCTCACCTGATGGTAAGTATTGACCACTGTCCATGAACAAATTTAACACCAGGTGAATTGCGGGTGCGCTGCCGGTCTTTTAAAAAGAGAGCTTGTTTCTTGAAGGTCCTTAAGTCGCATCGATTCGGAAAAATTGCCAATGTTAAACAATTGCACAAAGATGTTTGAGGAAGAAAACTCAGGTTGGATTTAGAATCGTTTGGCAGGAATTTAAGGGAGTAAGGTGTTTTATTTGGATGAGGTTTCATATTAAAAGGTAATGCACCGTTATTGAAAAAATAAATTTAAACTATTATAAGCTAAAATGTGGTGAAATTTGCGGGCTGTAATTAATCTAAACAATTTCTCTGAGCCTGCTCTGTGGTAAATGCGATATAAAATGCAATGGGATGCAACATCTCTACAGCACCAGTGAATCAAGCTGTTCAGAGAGAACTTGCCGACAAGAGCCTAGGAGTTCAAGTGTAAGTAGCTGGCACTAGTCTAAACTATATTTTTTTGTTGTCATTTTGCAGATACCAATGCAATTGGATCTTGCTTCCTTTGAATCAATTGAGAACTTTGTTGAAGTAATCAAAGCAGGATTCCACAAGATTGATGTTCTAATTAATAATGCTGGGGTAGTAGTACCATTAAGTCAAGATGAAAAAACAAAAGAGGGTTTTGAAATACATTTTGGAGTTAATCACTTGGGGCATTTCTATTTAACTAATTTATTGTTAGACCATTTAAAAAGGGCTTCACCAAGTAGGTAAGTTAAAGCTATTACAGTAGTTCATTATCAACGAACTTCCAAAAAGGAGAAGGTTTCCAGTTCAGTTGTAAAACGATTTGATAACATTAAGATGTAGTGTTACCTTGATATAACGAGCTCAATATAACAAATTCCTCGATTTAACAAACTATTCAAAATCCCCTAGAACTGCCCGTTAAGAGCTAATGCAAATTTATCAAAATCCTCTTAATAACAAATTTTTAATCATTTCAGAATATAGATAGAAGGTATTATTTACTTCTATTTCAGTGCTGGATTAACCATGTAGCAAGAGTAGCAATTGCTATGGGCCCCGTACATAAGGGAGCGCTGCATATCCAAGCATCCCATCATCGCCTAAGCACATTTTTTTGGGTAAAACTTAAGACAATATATTCAATTTATTTGAAATCACATAAACGTGAAATGTTGCAAAAGATGATTGGTAACCAATTATTTCGTTGGAGAAAATGAAACAGAATTTTGTACAGTAAATGCACAAGTTTCAATGACCAACACACTGAATGACTCGGTTTTCATACTACTGATAATGTGGGAAGGTCTGCTTACGGCTTTGCCTTGGCATATGATCTGTCAAAACTGGTCAATTTGCCCACGCAGATCCCAGATATGGAGGATCATACACCTTCCCTCTTGGACCTTCTGCTAGCCTCTCATTCGGATGGCTGTCAGATGCCCCTCTTGGCTCTTCAGATCATTTACTGATCCGGAGCACAGTGTCCATCACTTGCTCATTGGGGGCACAATCTGTGGGCTTTTTTCGCATCGTCCCCATAGGGGGCGGATTATCTTCTCGCTAGATGATTCCAAAATTTTTGTTGCTGAGTCTGTCCCTGATGTGGTGCTTCAAGGGATGAAACTTTTGATCCCGCCATCCGTAGTGTCTACCGGCGGCGGGTCAGTATTGGTTTAGACGCTCCTGCACAATTACGTCGCGACAAAAGCCGGAGTCCCACAAGGCCTTGACTGATGCATTTACGTGGATATTGAAGCAAAAGTCACGATGATGCAAGCGAAACACGAAGTGCGACCATTTTAGTGGTTCTAGTATGCTTGACGGATTTGTTGAAACAAAAACACCAGGTCTATTTTTGTTCCTCCATTTGCGTGAAATTGGCAAGGTAAAGAAGCTTGAGGAATGGGTGTCTCACGAACTCAATGATAGCCAGTGAGAAGTACGCGTCCATACGTGCCTTGCACTGCATTATCATAAATATATTACAGCCGAAGAGATTTTGAAAGAAATTCCAATTGTGATCTGTGCTTATGCAAATGGTTTTGAATACAGCATAGATGGCGAATTTAGTGCAGTTTGCATGTGAAATGGATGTGGGTGGTGCAATTGTCAATCACACTAGCCACATCTGTTGAATTTGTAGAAATTCAATATAAATTCGTAATGGATAATTCACTAGAATTACGTTTCGCCAATTAAGAAACTGCTTAGCGCATTTATTGTCTCTCATGATCAATAACTGCAGTGGTGAATGTTCATTATCGACATTGAACTAAAATCTAAATCATTCTAAATTACCAGGACAATCTCACGTCTGGCTTTTTGTACTTGCCAGAGTCTAACAGGGCCTATAGTAAAACTACTATACTATTAAACACAAACAAAATTGTAAGTTATAGGTCGCAAATAAATTTCAATGAATATTGAAATTTTTTTTGCCACTTTATGCTTAAAAAGCTATAGCAGATCAAAAGCCCCTTGATATAATTTGCGACGGAACCTGTGCTTGCTTAATCTGGCACTGCTCTATTTAACAAATTTTTTCAGCTTAGAATCTTGCCATAATATATCCTATTATTTGTTCCCACTTAATTCCACAATAAATCATGTCTTGACAGGTATAGACACGTTAAATTCTTAGTGCGTAATATTGAATTTATTAAACAAGTTTACTTACCTTGTTAAAATGAATTGTAGTTCCAACTAACCTTTATATATCAAACCTCATTATAATGAATTACTTGGTATAATGGATACTTTCTAATTCCCTTCAGTTTTTTTATGTCAAGGTTGTAATGACATGGTCTATTGGTTGTTAGCGTGACTGCTGATTATGTGGTCATTGATTCAAATTCCTGATCTGTCAAAATCTGCTATTCAGTTTTTCTATCAAGAAATATTTAGTAACAGCCCAAAGTCAGAAACTTGGTGGTGTTTCATCTCACTCCCATAGATTGAAAATTGTGTAAAGTCACTGATCCTGCACCTGATCGCTCTCCAGTCTTGTTGGATTTCCACCCCATCAGACTATAATAGTAAGGGAATAGAGAGTGCACCTGTGCACATGTGTACACATTCATTTAACTCTATCCTGCACTGATGACTAGTCTTTTTTTTATAGTATTGGGTGACAAATGAGCACACAGTCGACCTGATGGTAATTGGATGCTGTGGCCCATAGACATTTATCCTCAATTAAGAATCAAAATACAAATGCATTATCACCCTTGAGGACTAAGATTGAATGCCTCGTTTCCAGTGAAAAAGCGTCTCCGGTTTTCTACACTCACCGTATGAAACCCAGCAGCATTACGCTGCTATTTTACGCTGGTATTCTGTAAGAGAGTGGTCCTGCCCCGGTCAAGCCGACCCATTCATGCTACAACTATAATATAGCTGAAGCGTGGCTCTACTACGTAAAAAAAAAGTTATTTGAAACTGGCCTCCCTGATCGAAATTTGTTCTGAACTACATTTATTATTCAATAAGTTTGAGTGGTGTTCAGGGTAGTGGTATTGGGTGTAAATGTATCAGAGGCCATCAGTTTACATACACACACTGTGTAGGCACATTTCTGCTTTAACCCCCCAATTATGAGACAATGTTTTTATTTTATCAATAGGGAAGTCTATTATTTCTGTTATTCCTATTTTATGTATAATTTCAATGTATATAATTTCAATTAAAATAAAATTAAAACTAATTTTGATTTGTTTTCAGAATTGTTGTTGTTTCTTCAACACTCCATGAAAGGGCAAAACTCGACTTTGAAGATTTGAACTTAAGAGCTGAAATCGAAAAAGCAAAACAGGGAAGAGTTAGTCAACGTCGCAATCTTGGTTACTGCAACTCCAAACTGATGAATGTGTACTTTGTAAGGGCATTGGCTGACAGATTGAGAGATAGTGGAATAGATGTACATGCATGCTGTCCAGGCTTTTGTTACACCAACCTATTTAGGTATTTATTTAAATTTTTCATAATAATATTGTAGTGCAATAAAATATAATAAAGTTTTATCATAATTTCTGAATTGACATACCCTTTTAAGAATAAATTAGATTGAAAATTTATATATTAAACAGGATTTTTTCCCTATAATATTACAAAAATTTGCAGATGATCCCAAAAAAGCTTTAGTATAAAAAATAATATTTAAAAAATATGATAAATAATACCTACTTTAATATCATTTAAAATTATCATTGAGCAGTACCATAGTAACATGACTAACTCCATTACTTTAAAAAATTGAAGTTGTTTTTTTTTTAATTGCACAATCACGGACAAGAGGCCATAATAATAACTGAAATGCTGGAGGCGGTACTCCTCGGTGCAGCTCGCAACATCCGGCTGTTTCTTTCCCTTTCCCCTAACCCATTTGGTTACCCTTGCCCAGGGCTTCCATCTGGTTGAATTTTTATTGATGTATCTATTTACGTTAGTATATTTCATCTGTATCTATGATTTTTTTTATATTTATTCAGCCCAACCAGATGAGAATATGAATAACAATAATAATATAATATATTGTTTTTTATAAAAAATATTTTAACAATGAAACAACACTTTGCAAAAATGGATTTTTTGTTTTCAGGAAATCTGTGAGATGGTATCATTATATATTAATGGCTCCAGTAGCATTATTGTTTATGAGGTCTGCTAAACAAGTAAGTGAATACAATATAATAATTGCTTCATAGTAGAGGGGGGTAAAAACCTAGTTTTTGTCAAAAAACATAAAGGCATATTTGTCAACATACAGACTACAATAAGTGTGATGCAAGTTATGTATGCACTTTTGGTGCAGTCAGCATTCTTAATTAAATTCAACCAAGTAACTTAGTAAATTAGTTTAGTGTTTAGAAATTTCAGGGATCTGATAGTTAGGTAGACATAAACCTTTCATCTTTTATTCATGTCATATTTTTATTAAATGTACCAGAGATATCTGGTACTGCAAGTGTCAATTACCCTGTGCAGTAAATCCTATTATTAATAGGGCAGATGAGAAGAAAGCGACTTGTGACTCCACTCTTTCTTGCTCCTGTATATGTAAAAGAGGCACCTCTTACATAACTGCAATACATTTAAATTACGCATACACATGATCAATACTACTAATTTTAGTTCAACGTTATATTGCTTTGCCCGACTTATGACTGCAAAAGTAAAGTGTATAATATATATACTGGCTTCTAGGACATATTATGTCCTATTGCTGGGCGCAAGCCTCTCATTTCTACTCGACTATGAGGATAGGTCGCCCTTATTGGCAAAGATCATACGAGCACCCACACACATTTCTTTAGTGTTCTAATTGAAGCTTGCAATTCATCGCGCAAACACTGAATTGGTTAATAACGATCGTGCGATGGATTTGATCTTACGATCGTGTAATCAAAGATAAAAAATCTCTTGAATGTCCTAATTGGCCACGCATTACCGCGCGAGCGCAGCAACGCAAGTGCTGAAGAGCGAGGGTTTTATCAATGCCATTTGCAATTTTCAAAGCAATAATGCCCGAAAGGAAAAACTGTGCCACCATCGCACGATCTTTTTCACCGCGCGACGAAATCGCATCGTTTACTCGTACAAATTAAGTAAAATAAGTACAGCTTTGTCGCAATCCTTGGGGATGGCCTATGTTCAGCTGTGAACTTGCGAAGAGCTGCAATGATGATGAACCGCTTTTGGACATAGTGTTTGGTTGTCATTTATATTACTTTGTAGATTTGGCTAAAAAATCTATGAATCTTGATATGTGATGAGGAGCCAACGTGAATAAAGCGCGAGATTATGATTTTTGGTCAAAGATTGCTTTTCCGGTAAAAATAAAGTAACAAAATTAAGAAGTAATCGCTCAATGACAAGAATTGCTTTACGCATAGATGATGTGCGTAACAGTATGGTTATGTAATAATGTTGCATTTCATTGCTTTTATTATACTTTTATTAACACTGCCAAATAAATAACAATTGACAAACTAAGATAAAGTATGACTTTATATCATCATAACACTCTACAAGACGTGTCAAGTTTATTTTGATAACAATTATCTCTCCACAAAAGTATGTGTCATTTACTTATCAGTTTGCCGCTTATGTTTTCCAGTAATATAATATTATGTTACTTATGAAATATAATCGCAAGTTGCTTATAATATATTAATTCATCTTATAAACAACTAGGGATCCGCCCTGGTATATGCATATGCATACATATAACCTTCCTCTTGAGTCGTTCTGTCTATTAATGAAAACCATATCATAATCCGTTGCGTAGCTTAAAAGATGTACTGGCGGAGGGAAGGACTTGTTTTATACTATGGTAACTAGCAATGATTGCCACAAACATGGGAAATCCTGCACCATATGAGAAATTTAAACGAAATATTTTAAGAACATGGGAATGGGAAATCCGCCAATGAAAATTGTAGCTACGCATAGTTTTTTTTTAATGTTTTTGTTTCTTTTCCCCAAAAACCCTTTTGAAAAAAGAAGAGCTCAATAATTGGCCTGTCGTTACTTTGGCGTATAGACCCTTACTATATTTTAATTTACTTATTCTCATGTTTCTACATTTTCAGGGTTCTGAAACGGTAGTTTACTGTGCCTCTGACTACAGCATTGAGGGCCGTTCTGGCAAAATCTATCGGGACTGTGCAGAGTACAATTCCAAATATCCATTTAATAAAGAAGAAGAAATTAAACTGTGGAACATCAGCGAAGAGCTTATAAAAGCTAGGAAACCACTTTGAACAGTGACATAACAATTAGGTCGGACTTACTTCTTTGGTAATAATGGTGTTACTGGTTATATAAAGGGACATAAATTTTAAATTGTTTTAGGTAGTAGTTTTCTGTATAAACATATATATTTTTTTAAACTAACACATAATTTGTTAAATCATGCTTTTTAATATATGAAGCAAAATTGCGGGGTTCTGTAAAAAATCATATTTATTATATTTTTTTCCTACTGGTCTAAAAACGAATACATAAAACGATGCAATGGCGCAAGTTGTAGGGCTGTAGGGACACATTTATACTGTTTTTTCCCTTAGCAAATATTTATCGCTGAGTTACCATTATACCATATCGATTAGTACCCATTTGTTCTATTCATGTCCATGTTTGAGAAATAATACTGTTAATTTAAACTGGTTCAATATTTTGTGCTTTGAAATACAGATGGGTCAATTTTCACATCCTTAAAGGCAGAATAAATATAATAAAATAATGAGACCAATTATTCCAGGGCTTAATAATATTGCCGAATAACAATTAAAAACTAATGTTAATTAACATAACTAGTTTTCCAAAAAAAAAAAAAAAAACTTTTCAGTCCATGGCAAGTACCCAATTCACTGTAATGTTTTTTTTTTACACCCATTTTTAAATAGTATTTTCAATGAACCCTAGAGTGATAATGAACCACTTTAATTTTTAATTTTTTTAAAAACCAAATAGTGCCATAAAATTACTTTTAGTATATTGTTTTAAATATTCGCGCGGAAACGCTAGCCGCCATGCTATTCAGGTCACTGCTCTATTGAACAAAAACTATTTTGCAAGAAATAAGATATTTTTGGATGTTTTATAATGAGTTATCATATTTATCAGTTGTGTGTTGTGCCTGAATTCAAAAATTCCAGCATAAGAACCTCTGGTAAGTTATGGATTCGAGTACCAACTGATTTAAATATGAGAAATACTTGGTTAAAACTGGCAAGAAGAGACCCGAAGACATTATCTGCAAAAACTAGACTATACTTCTGTGAAGATCACTCTGATGTAAAAATGACTTATATTTAACTACTTATAGTTTGTATAAAACAAAACATCATGAGGTGATAGGTATTGCATCAAATTTTGTAATTGATTGTGAGCTTGTAATCATAGATAAACAGTACCCGGTTGACCGAGCTTTGCTCGGTATTTTTCGCTCGGTTTTTTTTTAATTCGTGTGTTATGGAAATTATATTTTAACGCAAATTACATCCTGATGAAATACGAATAATATTTTTTGATCTTAGCGACATAATAGAAAAAACTGAACTGGTTATTTGAATAAAAATCATGAGTGCAATTAGTTTAATTTCAATTTTCGTGGTTTTAAAAAATACTAAAAAAAGGCCTCGAAAAAACAGATTTTCTTAAAAAAGAAAGGAACTTGAAAAAAAAATTAAAAAAGTCGGTCGGTCGGTCTGGGCTCGAACCATGGTATTACGATTTTGTGACCGCCCAATATACCAATTAAGCTAATTGTAATCTTGAACAAACTGTCAAAATTTACCTTCTTATTCTAACGATATTGTGTGCGATATTGTGTTGTGTTTCCGAGATCCCGATTATATATATACAAGAATTGCTCGTTTAAAGGTATAGGATAACTATGTAATATCAAAAGGCACTGATCTAGCATTATGTTATTGTATAAACAAAAATTGGTAATAGGTACTTCCATTGATGTTTTAACATTCCTCAACTCGGCGAAACAAAAATGGGGATTGCATGCAAAAAGATTAGTGCTTTCTGCTTTTACGAATCCATCTTCCATGATGCCATTTCAATAAAATACGAAATAAAAGTCAATAATCGTGATCATAACTTGAAAATTTCGAAATAACATACAGTACATTTGTTGTATGTTACAGTTGGCACAGCTTGGTTACTATAGAAGTGACGTCACGACTGGCTGGTAACGGTTTGGAAGTTTGATGCACAGATTAAAAAAAATCTTAAAATTGAATTAAAAAATTTATAATTAATTTTTGAATAGAAATCATCATATCTCTTTATCATACTTTTACAAAATTTTTCTTAATATTTATCATAAATACGTATTTTTTATTTATTTTTTTACATGGTGCAAAATACCCTAATATCAAAAACCTAATATTACTTAGATTTATCGTTAGTACGTTGACTAATTAGACCCTGTAGTGCCGGTATAAGATTATCCCCTGCCCCATATCGTCATGTGAGTAGTATATGAGGCGAAAAAGGGAAACAAACCAAATGTCTTCCTAATAACGTCCAATAAACACTGCAGTGGTCAACCCGTCTGCCATGGCAAATATTATCTCCTCTATGGAGGACGGCCTATGACTAACTGTAAACTTTTGATAGGCAATAATGATGATGATGATGATAGGGATAATAGTGATGTTACGACATTGACTGTTTAACGTAATTTAACGTTACATGTGGTTAACACTACCTTTGTTTAGCATTGGTAATGTTACCAACAACTTATATTTAAAGCCCTGTTGTAGTCTGTTAAGTGCAATTTATTACTATGATCTGTGAATTGACTTAAATAAAGAAAAACAAAAATAATGAATGTTTTTATGTAATTAATTTAGTTACTAAAGATGACATGAGATATTTTTGTTGGTTATTGCTATTAGTTTGTAAAACAATTTGTGCTCGTGAATGATGTAATATAGTATATTGCAAAGACCTCAAAATGACAATTGTTTTAACTATTATAATATATTTTAAATTTAATAAATTTATATGGAAAGATGCATAATTATTGTTGTTTTTTTTTTCCTCATGTTAGTAGTTGTACTTTATACGTGGTAGAGTCTGAATGAATTGATGCAAGTTACCTTTTTATAAGATACTCATATATTCTGAGAACATCGGATAGTTGAGATTTATTGTTTTTTCGCGAAGCAAATATTGTCAGTTGCGCATCGCTACTCTCTACTAGTTTTTAAATTTCCAACGATTATCTTTGAGGAAACAATTTGCAGACCAAGTTTTTTGGCACAAGATTGTGCATTCTCATATTAACTGCCTATAGTTACTAATTTCAACTTCAATTCCGTTAAGCAATGTGTTCAAAGAATTTCCAAGTTGGGCGTAGGTTTTTAGAATATGCCGTGATTACGACGAGTTTAAGCGTAGTAACGTTCATATAGATACATATTTGAAAGTAGCTTTTTTAGATTTTAAAAAATTTACGTGTTTCTATTTTTCATGTATTTTCTATATCTTGTTCACTATTTTGCTACAACTGTCTTTACTGAAGTTATATATTATGCTATGTATCATCTTTTCAATTATATTTTAGATCAATACCAATAAACTTTTATTTTTATAATTGTATATAATTACTGTGTGTTAGTGTACTTTTCAATATAATAAAATAAAGTCGAATCTATAAATCGATAATCATAGGTATATGGGTATAACAAAAACACAAATTTGTCGTTCTCACATTTATTTCAATTGAAAAATATAAAGCATATCCAAAACCAAATATGTAAATATGTTTATTATATACAATGTATGTAATAAACAACAACACAGTGTTTATCGTCTATTGAGGTACCATTGAGAGATTTAATCATAACTCAGGTCCAGTAAACAGGTCACTATAAGATCACAGCTTTATTATACAATAACAAGCTATAGAAAGAAAAATTCAACTACGAATGTGCTAGCTGTCGTTAAAAATTTACAGTTTTAATTAAATTGATAAATTTATCCACACAAAGTGAATAATTACACACAGTGATTATAAGAATTAAGTTTTTATATAAGTTTAGTATGGGACACGTAATTAACTTCATATAAATTAACATTACAAAGGTAAAGGCATTCTGAACAAGAAATTGTCTATATATCGGACAGTTAAGCACTATATATATATATATATATATATATATATATATATATATATATATATATATATATATATATATATATATATATATATATATATATATATATATGTTGTTGTATTCATTCCGATTGTATTATTAACAATCAGAATGAATGCCTCACTTTTTAAGCAACAGAAACTATATATTAAAATTACAGAAATATTTACTAAATGTTAAATACACAGACCTCAACATTATAATATCAACATTAAAACTAGGCACTTAGTGAAATATAACACCTGATTTATCTTACTAAAATCTATATGTATTCAATGAAGTATTTTAGTTATTAATATTTATAATAGTCCTTACAATGATGATTCTTAACAAAATAAATTATAATAAAATTGGACAGCTGGTACTTTTTAATTTAATGTCTACCGTCGGAATAATTCAAGAAACCAGCAAATGCAAACAGTTGCTTTGCTATTTTGGTTTTATATTAAGTAGTCATTCCAAGGAGTATTGTAAAATCGATTATAATATAGAGCGTAAGACTACGGGAGAATAATATATCAATGCCATAAACTGACGTCAAACAGTCAAAGAATGATAAGGCATCGAGCACATTAATATCACTAAAGTTATTAAGAATGTAATACTGAACAAAATTGACTGTTTTAAAAATATTCCTTTTGAACCAATATACTCATATATGCTACTTGCGTTTACTTTAATTGGTATTTTAATTGATAAAATTTCACAGTTTCACATTACCGTTGCTTAGTAGTCTTTAAAAAAAAGTTCAAACGGCCGTATTGAATGTTATTATTTTCATAAACTCGTATACACATCTTTGGTATGTTCAGTTACCTATTGTATAATTCTTTAATACTTAGTAACTTAAATTGGCTTTATTGAAAAAAAAACAACAACAAAATAGTGGTAATTCAATCTTATGGAACAATCCAAGTAATACATATACTTGAAAAGGGAGAGTAGAGCGGACTGCCTTACGATATTGTGACGCTGAGGATGGTAGGGGTAGCTGACGGGACGTGACACAATGTTTAAAACATATACATACACATACGTTAATTGCGCCGTATTCTACTTTTTTAATCAAATCAAATTATCGTTCTTTGGTCAGGAGGAAGGTTTTGTGGCGTTTTCTTAAGGCGTTGAAAAAAAGTAACCGCGAAAGAAGGAGTCAACGCATGCTAATTTTATGGATGGCCTACTATATATCTACATCTATATAGCTATACTACATGTAGTGTATGTATGTGGCATAGTTTTACATACTCTGGCCATTATCTTGCTCGGAAATTTAAACTTAAGTTCGGTTTAGGCTTGCCTGCTATAAGACCTGTAGTAGGTCAACGCTTGCCTGCTTGTGAAAATTCATTGCTAATCATCATGTTAAATAAAAATAAAAATTCTCTTGTCGTATAATATTTTGTTTCCGTTACTTATCAAACTTGTTTTTATTTCTAATTTGCATTTCTATTATTTTTTTTTTGTACATAATATTAAAGCGCATGTGAATAGAAAATATACGAGACAGTCACCTTCTGATTAATTATATTTGACTATTTTATTTCTTTATAGATTTATCGATAACTTATATCGACAGGAGTAATACATTCCTTTAAAGTTTTATTGCGTACATGCAAGAAATTAAGAAACTATAGCTGGAGTATGACGAAGTGATGATAAGAAGTTTTAATGGTACATGAAAAGTCTATTCCAACTCGATGAAGAATTCGAGCGTTAGCCGAACAAAGATGAATACCCACCGTAATATTTTCGTAACTTTTACCAAGTTACCAAGAACATAATATATATTTTAAATGTAAATAAACTTACAATGTAAGCAAAGAAAAATATATCGACAACTTTCTTTATTCGCAATAGAGCGGAATGTATGCATTGTACCATAAAATCTTAACTACTACAAAAGTATATAAAAATTAAAATAGTCCCAAAACAAATAAGCATTTTTATATTTCTAAATAATTCTTGTCTATCAAATTAAATTGGAATGTTTAGATTTTTAATAATTAAAATACAAAGCAGTTCATTTGAACAAAAATTTAAATGAACTTTTTATTTTAAATATCACAATTAAGTGTGGTTATTACATTATTTACAAAGCCTACTGAAGCTGCATGAATTTATGCAAGTAAGTTCAAGTACAATATTTTGAATTAAAAAAAAAAAACAAAAAGTATTTAAAAATATGTCACAACCAATCATTTAAGGCAAAGCTGAATTTTAAGTTTATTACAATAAGTTGATTATTTTATTTAGTATTTCTAGATAAATTATTTACAAATAATTTATAAAAGAGGAGTGTTTTAACTGTTAATATATCTACTTAGTTTACTAGCTTTCACAAATTTAATTAATGGTAACATTCTTACAAAACAAATAATTTCTTACCGATAGTGCGAAACCTTATTGTGGTAACTCCATAAGGCAATACTGTCTTAATGGTATAATTTGGATATAATATTACTTTTAAAATTGAAACATGTGAATGAATTTATACAATATGTAACGTAATTAACGCACACCCTCAGACACCAATTAGTATATTATGTTATAATCATTATACATACACGGAATTTTTAGTTAAACATTTTTATGCATTGATTATTTATCAAATTAGTTATACTAATTCCGGAGGAATGTTGTGGTCACAGTACAAATCCACGAACGCAAAGACTTTAACGTGCTTGAAATAAAGTTCATTTTTCTTTATTTTTATTGAATGATAGAATTAGTAATAATACTAATAAAACTGCACTCTTAAAAGTTTTATTGCCTTAAGTTACGGTCCATTTCAGTTTGTTTTGTCTGTACAGATTTAGTTTGACTGTAATTTACGTAGTCTTAATTATTTTTGGGATAAAAAATTACCTATATTAAAAATGATACGACTCAATTCAGTAAACGATTCTGAACAAACTACTTTCTCAAAGTGCGTTATTATGTTACGTGTTCTATATTATGTGTACCTCAAATGTATTATCCATGGACAAGGATGAACCCTATCAGTCATAACTAGGATAATTACTTATATTGTTTTCCTTTAAATAAAATATAAATAAATAAAGCATTGATATATACAGCTAATAATGAAACATATCATAAATAAATTAAAATTTTAACAAGGTTTGTATAAATTATAATGCTGGCACTTCACATAACATTTTGACATATCACAAAAAAGGTATCCGTTAATCTTAAATGGATAACATTTAAAAAATGTTTAATTATATCCACATTGTGATGAATAAATATAACAAAATATATGCACAATTTTCAAATTAACATAAAATATAAAATCTTAAATTAAAAAAAAAACGTCCAAATAAAGTAGATATACATGCATGTATCAAACTTATTCAGTCAATGGTTATCAACTCGTATAATAACAGATAGAGCAAAATAATCTAACTACGAGTATGTCGGTAAAATATTTTTGGAGTGAAACTTTTTTTTGAATTAAACCGAATTTATTTTAATAGTAATATATACAGGGTTATTTTACAAAGATTAGCCAAAATTTAAACTTAAGTTCAAATATATAAGTAATGATATATCGTTATTGCAGTTTTTTAAAATACGAGTAAATAAGACTTTTATTTGAAATTATTCCAAACTGAATGTGATTTGTGGGCGTTTTTGCCTACCGATCGACCCATACAAATGTGTGTGTGCGTGCGCAGTAAAATCAGTAAAATAATGCATTACCATTGCATTTTGCATTAAAAAGGACAGAAAATTTGAGATTTTTTTTAAATAATTTTTCTTTACAACATTCACAATTTTGAACCTTCTCTGCAAATTTAGCCGGTTATTGCTAAATAACCCTATATATTACAAATATCTATATTATATGTGTTGTACTTGTATATATTCTAGTTACGTAATACTAGAATATACAAGTACATAATATAATAGTTTTTACTGAAAACGAAGTATTACATCTTAGTACTCTGGGGGGACTATATGTCTGCAATTAAATTCTTAATCGCTGATAGATGTATTTTGGGCCATTAATTAAATATAGGTAAATAATTTTTTGCAGCCCGGATATCCTTTTAACTTGAAATATCCACTCACAACGTCAGACAGACGGAATGTTAATTGTAGTGTATATTGATAACTAGCTGTCACCCACGACTTCGTCCGCGTGGCATCTATTACGATTGAATTTCATGGATTTTCGTTTTTTTGCGCGGGACCCTAATTTTTTTAATAAAATAAAAGTAGCCTAGTTACTCCTTATAACATCAGCTATCTGCCAGTGAAAGTCCCGTCAGAATCGGTCCAGTCATATAGGAGATTTTCCGGAACAAACACAGACAGACAAAACTTTAAAAAATTGTTTTCTTGTTGTAAGTCCCATATATACATACTTTCATATGCATTTAGTAAAAAAAATAAACTGTTAGTCTTTACAAAAAGATATTCTAATTTTATTTATTGGTATAGATTTAGTACGAAAATAATAAACATAGTAAAATACTCTACACGAGCCGCGGTGAGGGCTAAACGTTTAAATTCAACTAATTGATTTAAGGTAACCAATTTTTTTTTATAGAAGAGGGGGCAACCGAGCATACGGCTCACCTAATGGTAAGTGATTACCGCCGTCCATGAACAGCTGCAACACCAGGGGTTGCCGGCTTTTTAAAAAGGAATAGGCTCTTTTCTTGAAAGTCACCTAAGTCTTCAATAAATTGTTAATAGCAAGTTTATGTGCTGATTTTTCCGGTAAAGAAAAACATGGTAAATAAACCTTTATGTTTGAAGAACAAAAAAATTCGAAGGCACACGTAGCATGGTGCTCGATAACTATTAGAAATATTTTTCTTATATTTTCATATATAAGGGGGGGGGGGGTTCAGAAATAAAGGTAAACTTGGTCTGTGGGACATATATAGACGTAACTTTTACTTTGCTTTACAAATAATTTTTAAGACTAGGGAAAGATTTGACTACCAAGTGCATAACCTACCTAAAATCTGTTATCCAGGGTGCAAGATTAACAATATGTATTTAAAATCACTTCAAACGACCGCCGCCGATAGATGTTTCTACTACAATTTTTTTTTGTAACTCACTAAAAAGTTATTTGTAAATACATTTTAATTTGGAAAAACCTATGAGACTATTGACTAAATTGATATTTATGATTTAAGTCGTTACCATAGAGGACGGAAACAAAGTTCTTTTCAGATCTGCTGCATTATTGAAATAAAATCGAATGTGAGCGTAATCAGCTCTGCTTTCACTATTAGTTTCCCATTTGGTGACTAAATGTAAATTCAATTCTTTTCTGTTAAAAAAATGTCATGCTTGCATAATGCAATTTAGGGTCGAAAGAAATGATTTTGCGCCGATAACATCATTTATTTAAAAAATATACGAGATGTAAAATGTTTACTAATGTACGAACGTATGTACGCAGATATCAGTGTAATCGGACTCGATGGACCACAAAAAGTGGGGGTTTTTTAAAATCCAATGTTCAAATATTGAACTAAATGCAAATTTCAAATGGAAAGTTAAAAATATAAAATTTAAAAGTCAATATATCAAAATCTTGATAAAGATAACAAAATACCATAAACAACAAAATTATCAATAGATAAATTTCATCATAATCATTTTTATCCAATCTTACGATATCACGTCAAATTTAAAAGAAAACATAAAACATTACTATTCTCGGATCTGTTTACAGGAATAGTTAGCTATCTAACTAACGGTTTACTGTAATAAAATCAATACATTTGGTATTAGATCATCTCATAAGTAATAAATGCTTGTACACCATGTAAAATACTTATTGAGGAATAATTGCCATAAGATTATGTCTCATACGTTGCTGAATCGAGAGCAGCAAGTTGCTCGAATGCTTGAAACTGTGCTCGAACCGTGTAAAGTGACTGTGTCAGGATGATGTAGCATCCTAAGCTCCTTCTCCGCTTTCTGTTCTAAGTCTGCCCATCTGTAAATATTGTAATTGGAAAAGTTAAAGTTATATACGAGGAAGCGATGAGGTACTATCTCTGAAGCACGACCAACTTTTTATCGTAGTACACAGTTTTAGAGTGCTTGGTTGCGGCAAAAGAGAATCTACTTCCCTGTTTCGTTCCACAGGTGTCGTAAGGCTCAATTTACACTGCTGCGGAACGGAATGGAAGCGAATTCTGGTAACGAAATTGTCAATAGTAAAATGAGTCTTATGTTAATTGTGTAATGCGCAAACTAGATATGAGCCAAAAAAGAAGTCCCGTGTCTTCCGGGGAATTCTTGAAGAATTCCCGTAACTACTGTCGGCGAAGTCTGTGTCAATCGCGGAAGTAACGTGAAGGACGTGGAATCTAGACTAACTTTTCTACAGCCCCAAGGCAACCTTGTCGCGCATCGCGGCGAAATTGACGCTTGCGTTCCATTCCATTCCGCCGCAATGTAAATTGGGCCTTAAAGACAACTATAGAAAATACCAGAAAAATCCTCCATTAGTTGGTGGTATAACGAAGGTATAAGGAAAGGTAGCGTCGAAGCTGTGAAAGCATCAGCGAGAGATAGAGAAAGAAAGTGTAAAGTTTAATACGTGGTAGAGCCATGCTGCAGTTATATTAGAAGTATAGTTGTGGCACGAATGGGTCGGCTCGACCGGGGAGGGTCCACGCTCTCACAGAATATCAGCGTGAAATGGTAGCTTAATGCTGCTGTATTTCGTATGGTGAGTGTAGAGAACAGGAGACCCTTTTTGCTGGAAATGAGGCATTCCATCTTAATCCTCACGGGTGACAACGCATCTGCATTTTGATTCGTAATCGAGGATAGATATGGATGTCTATGAGCCACAGCAACCACTTACCATCGGATGAATTGTGTGCTCGTTTGTCACCCTATCCTATAAAAAAAGTATGTTTTCAATGAATACAAGAAATCGGGCTTAATGCCTGATTTCTTGTATTCAAAACGAAGTAAGATAGATCTGGTAGAGCAGGAAAAACTGAACAAAAAAATAAGTACCTACATAATAATTATATAAAATATACAGGGTGTTAGTGTAAACACCGTTATCCTTGAAACCAGTGGTTTGGTTTCAGTTATATAACGTAAATTCAATGAATTTAAAAAAAACGCTATTTTCTTTCATAAAATTTAAAAAGTTTCTGTCCGACACCATCCGTAAATTCAAGGATACCCTATGCGCCCGAGTGACGTAATCACTGTAAAGATCACCGCCCCCGCTAGCTACCTACATAACATTCCAATAAAACACAATAGGTACACATAACCTGTGATGGTGACTTCGGATTGGTAAAAATTGAGGAATTAAGGAAAAATTGAGATTTTACTAAAAAAATGTTGTTATTTTTCATTGAATTTACGTTCTATAAGTGAAACCAAACCACTGGTTTCAAGTATAACGCTGTTTACACTAACAGCCTGTATATAATAAATGTGATTTTTCGATATTTTTCTTTTGACAATTAACATGCTCATCAAAACAAGTATTTTTATCTATCTCTATATAATTGATTTTACTGAAGGCCCAATTCCTTTCTTTACTGCTTAAAACTGTACACCACAAACCAAAATCGAGGTTAATATCTCCGCATACGTGAACCATAAACCAGTAATGTTTTCAACTATATTATTTATACAAGTAAACGTGATAAACGAACACAAAGTCCAAGTGATGGTTAGAGAATGATGTGGCCTGCCTGAGACTTCTGCACCTATCCTCAATGCCGAAGTTTTATCACTTCTAAAAGATGATGTCACAATTCCAGTAAGAGTGACATTCGAAATACATTATACTGTTATTTTACTCTTGCATTCTATAGCATTGTCTTGCCCATACAATACTATAATAATATATACAGTAGAACGGGGGAATGGGCGGTGCCCGTGTCTAGCCACTAACATGTCAATTCACACCTTTAAAAGTCAACACATATCTTTTGACGCACAGTCGTTGCACAATTTTTGTATAAAGCGTTGCTGTGTACAATTTATATCTAAAATGCAGAATTGTGCGATAGTTACGTGTCGGAAAAACAGCTGGATGTGAAATTTGATTAAAAGTGGTATATCCTTTCACCAGTAAGTCGTAAGTCTAAAAGTCAAAAGTCTAAAATAAGCTGATTCACTGTCTGTCAACACAGTTATTCCTTCTCTTTCTTTTCAGAAAGAGACGGTCCGTAATGATTCGTTGTGAATCCGTTGTTATTGGCTTGGAATAAAGTCTGATTTTATGTAATATTAAAATGCATTCACAACTTTTTTATTTATTTAACTGGTTCTCTGGGTACTAGCCCTTCTGAGCCTATCATTTCTTTAAGAAT
Organism: Parnassius smintheus behrii; assembly: GCA_036936625.1. Lineage (NCBI taxonomy): Eukaryota > Metazoa > Arthropoda > Insecta > Lepidoptera > Papilionidae > Parnassius > Parnassius smintheus. The sequence continues at coordinate 52,100,045 of JAUPFT010000001.1, forward strand.
CTTCATTTTATATATTTTTTCTTCACAATATGCTGGTGCGTCACATTGCGAAGTTTTTGGGAGATTTTGTCGACAGCTCAACCCAGCTGTCGACAAAATCTCCCAAAGACTGTTGAATACGACAGGGATCAAATTAACTTGAGGTTTGTATCAACATCAAAGCACTTTTTTCGTCGTTTTTCTAATAGTTCACACGCGCACACCTAATTCACAAAATCACATCACTTTTATGAATTAAAATCCACTTCAAACAAACCACTATTCAACCGACAAAACAGGAGCGACAGTTCGTCGTCGGCCAAGTTCGCGCCAAAACTCTCCATTTATTTATTGAAATTTGTATAACCAATGAGCGAATTGGGTTTCTAGTAGTGATAATACGACGTAACCACGTGCATGTGTGCTCCCGCCGACACCGGTTCAAAATAAGGCTGCCAACCTTATTTTGTACGAGATTTTTATTATAGTATTCTATGGTCTTGCCCTAGCCAAGCGGATGGACCTCTTTATGCTGCAACAGTAAAGTTTACCTTTGAACGGCCATCGAAAATGCTTCAACGACGTTGCTGTCAGTCTTCGCCGATGTTTCTATGTATGTGGCTATTTTATTTTCTTCGCACCACTGTTTTAACTGCTCGTACGATACTTCTCTGTCCTTCGATGAAACATCGGACTGAAATGATATAAGTGATAAGTAAAAATATGTAGAAACTTAAGTTCTATTATCAATATTTTAAATATATTAAACTAAAGACTCTGACTAAAAGAGTAAAGTAGACAGAACACTACAAACATTTCAAATAACAATGTTCAATGTTTTGACACGCACTTACGCACATCATTTTTGTCTTTACCATGTAAAACTCCACTGCTATTATATTCTTTAGGTCGCAAGTTTTGACAGTTTGTATATGCCATACTTGTTTCATGCTGACAAGTTGTTTGAGATATCATTTGTCAAAATCCGTAGACTAATTTAGCATTTGCGACGGACATACAAATACAACATATAAAAAAAAGGGAAAAAGTTTCTTCGTATGTAGTTTATATACAAATTCAAGACATTTTTGTTTTGAAGTTTAATTACATATAATATATACTCGCATTTGGTTTTGCTGTAGAAATCTTGGGATTGGTCTATTATATTTAAAGAATCAACAAAAATATTTTTGATCAAAAAATGCGACAAATCGTTTTTACAGCCCTCTCTTGATGTTAACCTAACACTGTGACACCCAAAGAATTCTGAAAAAACCGAAACAGGCGAAAATCTGAGGGTGCAAATTTGGGACTATCTGGTGGATGCATTAACACTTCCCAACTAAGCTCTCTCTATTTTTGCTGAGTGACCTGTGAGTGATGAGATGTGAGTGGTTTGGCATTACCATGATGAAAGACCACTGCTTTCTATTGATGAATTCTGGCCGATTTTTCTGAATTCCTTGCTTGAGTCTCATTGGTTGTTGCCAGTAGAGATCCAAATCGATGGTTTTGCCCGGCGGTAAAAGCTCATAATAAACGATGCCCTTTCAATCCCACCATACACACAGCATCACTTTATTGCGTTCTAATCCGGGTTTTGCTACAGTATGTGGAGTTTGACTACCTTTTGACCATGATCTTTCTCGCACGCTCTTGTCATAAGTGATCTACTTTTCATCACTAGTGGATCAATCTTTTTAAAAATGGTTCAGTTTCATTACGTTTCAATAGAGAATCGCAAATGAGTACACGATTCATTAGGTTTCTTTCAGTGAGCTCGTGTAATACCCAAATATTTTGGAATTTGGTTCATAAACGTCACAATTTTTTTCGCGGCTTGAGTCACACTCCCTTTTTTGTAATAAAACTTCAGAATGTATCGAATATCTTCATTAGACTACTCATTTTGGTGGACAGGAAAACAATTGTAAAATGGCGGGAAAGTGTTTTTTTACTTTTTATTTTTCTTTTTCGTAACATTCTATATGTATTTATATTAAAACCAGCCTAGAAACAGTAAAACCAGAGAGATTTTTCTTCAATTTTATACAAACAAAATATGAAGAAACTTTTCCCCGAGCTATTACATACATACTAGTCAAAAATATTGCCTACCTTATGGGTTTCATCGCAGTCGAATAAGAAACCGTAAGATGCCAGGTATAGTACACACCTACATATTAATTGAAAAAGAAACTATGTAGGGAGCCATTATTTTGTTATTAGAAGAAGTATAAATTTTAATAGATTATGTTACTAAGTACAGAAGACTTCTGTTTATTCAACAATTAAATTTAAGAAGGTAGAAAGAACTTTAATGGGTAATTAACTTGGTAGAAAGAACTTTACTTTAGGGATAGAGTATATAAAAATATTCTTAAGACAAGTTGCTGCTCTCCACATTGTCAAGTTTGGAAGCATTAAACATCTTATCATCACCTTTAGTTTAGTGCCTTAATATTGTACAACATGTAAACAATACTATATCTCTTTTAAAGGGTAAAAAAACCAACCTTGTTTCCAACTACTATGAACGGAAATTTCTCAATGCCATTCTTAACTCCTGCGTAGTGAAGGAATTCGTTAAGCCACATTTTTATATTGTTGAATGAACTTCGGTCATCAATTGCATACGCTAATATGCAGATGTCAGTACCTCTGTAGAACGGTGTTCGAAGTGACTTGAATCGTTCTTGTCCCGCTGTGTCCCATATCTGTAAACAGCAGGTAAACGGGTAAGCTTGGGATATTATTCAATTTTTTTCTAAATGTTGTTAGATGTCGAGCGGTGGCGGAGTTCCAAAATCCGTTTACGGGATACGTTCGATGATTTCGTAGGAATCGAGCAATGTTTTCTAGATCTAAGTATTTAGGCCATTTGCGCCTAGGGTCCGCCTAGGTAACCGCACATACTTATTTGTTTCATTATAACAAGAGAGAAGGCCAGTTCTTAGGCTCTAAATGAAATAAATCACAGTGTATCGTTAAAAATAAGAAGTGGAATCTACCCTTTCGAGGTAATTACGATGCTGTTGATATAATTTCAGCACACACAGCTAAAAATAATCTTTTGTATACACTCCGATGCGCACACAAGTAAAACATAATGACACGCATTATTGGCTGTATTTTTTTTAATACCAGGCCATGAGCTAGCGTATAATAAGAGTTTGTGAAGCATTCTATTTTATATCACGCTTTAGAATAGATGTTAACAACTCGTCTGAGATCATTCAGACACTGTTTACTGGAAACGAGACATTCCATCTTAGTCGTCACGGGTGACAACGCATTTGCGTTTTGATTCGTAGTTGAGATCGTGATATAGGTGTCTATGGGCCGCAGCATCCACTTACCATCAAGTGGAATGTGTGCTCGTTTGTCACACTTTCCTATAAAAAAATCATTCAACTGTGTTCCAAGTTGAGGAGTGTAGAAAGTATTATTTGAAGGTGGTACCATGAGTCCATAAGCTGTAGTAGGTGATCGTTTATTACTTTCATATTACAAAAAAGTATTGAATTTCCTTAAGAAAGGTTGGCTGCAGTTATTTCACAGCGGCAGTAGTTGCGTCAGGCGGATTGCGAACTAATTCGTCACTCGATTGACATGAAAAATCTTGTGGTCTCGGTAAATGGTGAAACCAATCGTTAATATAGGTATAAGTACCGGGATATCCAAGCTCCATAATATGACGAACATAGCAGAACAGATAATAAGTTGTTTTAATTAGAAAAACATTGTACAATGACGATCTTCGTTTCAGTTAGACCAATAGTCTTAAGTCGTTTCATCATTTCATGTCCATTTGAACATTGGTGTAATTACATGAAAGTATACTTGAGTAGTTAAATACAGAAGGGCCGTATTTATCTCGTGCGTCATATTAAAGTGGTGCCGGTCGTCATCATTAATAAACGTAGGTTTAACATTACGTTCATTGAACTAAATGTTTAGTTAAAAAAAGAAAATGCTAACTTAAAAAAAACTATTATGTAGTTTTTTTGTTTGAGATGTATGTGCTAAATATAGTGTGTGGTACAATAAAACGGCTGCACATATAAAACATATCTCCATTAATAAATAAGCTTTAACTAAAAATTCTTACGATTACGTTTCTCCAAATACAAACATAAAAAAGCTGTCAAAGCAATATCATTAAATACTTTAAACATTTTCAAAATTTACCTATTTACACACAACGTAAAACATTCTGTATACACGCAACAGTCGCACAGAATCGGTTTATACTTGCGTCTACAGAACCTATGCGAACGAGAGATGTTTTACCTATTTCCCCATTAATACCCCAAATTTATGTAATAACACTACACGAAAAGATATTAAGACAAAAATAAAATCTTATTTCCTACTTATTTTGATCTTGACACTTGGCCATGAACTTATCAAGCATATAATCAGTCACTAACGTTAACAAAATTATAAAATATAATTTGGCTCGATTTTAAAATATTTGTAACACAATGTATAATATACATTAAGATATATTATATCATGTTACGTAAATATTTTATCCTGAACAAGAAGATGTTTCAAAATTTCTTAAACGGCTGATCTCACTGACTGATTCAAGGTTAGATTTAAAGTTAAACTTGTCCATGTTCATCTTAATATGTACTTACATTTTCGGAAACACTAATTACTAATAGGCAAAAACTAAAAATATTTCTACTATAGCATTCTACTACAATAGTCCATCCTACGGAAATGCAACCCCATCAGATCTGTCAGTGCCTCAAGCGGTCGCAAGCGCAACTGCTTCTTATGCGGTTCCAGGTTCGAAACCTCAATTATTAGATTTTTCTGTCAAGAATGAACAGTAGCAGCGCGGTGTTTGGAATTTGTGTGAAGTTTCAGCCCTATATCTTGGAAAGCGGCTAAAGCCTTTGTTCCTGCGCCTGATCTTTCTCCGGTCGTGTTGGATTACCATCCCATCGAACTAATAGAGTGAGGGAATAGAGAACCTGTGCTGTACACTACAATCTTGTCCAGCGCAGTTTGCTATTCTCCACTGAGACTGGCCGCCGTGACTAAAATCGGTCTGGAAGACGTTTAGTCAGTTTAATTAAAGTAAATTAATTTTAATCACATTGTTCTAGAATATTATAGAAGCAACCGAGGCAGAAAAGAGTACACTGCTCGACAGGTCTTCAAATGAATAATTATTACGTTTAGCAAACAATTTTTTATCGATCGGTGTACTAGAGACGCCTTATGCCTTTACTGTGTAAAGAGATGACCCACGGTACAGGTACCATACATGCAGATCATTACAAAATCTAATTCAATGAAGTGGCACGCGGTGGTGTGTGTTTCGAAATATAATTAGTCAGGCACAACGCAATAACACGCTCTCTATGAGTTTCATTTGTTGTATAAACGTATTTCTAAATAGTTTGTTGCTTAAGGTTTTGTAACCGTAATTGATTTCATAGTCCGTCCTTATAATTTTATTTCCTTTAGTACATCTTGTATTCTGACACCTCTCGAATACCATTCAATTTTTCTCGCAGTTCCCATGTATGGGTTATATGGCACAGTACAGTTTATACATAGAAACATAGAGTTATGAAGCAGGAAAGAGTCCAAGTAGTAACATAAAACCAACTAGTTTTCTTTATAACATTACTTTTAATGTCGACTCGAACAATGTATGTGTAGTAAATTATACGTTAATCGTCAGCGCCACTGCCACTTTTTTATGCATTTTTGAAAAGTTTATATTTTAAACAAAAATCAGAGTTAAACATCAGAAATGAAATAAGTCGCTTGATAGGGCGTTGAGAGGGCACGGGAAAAAGTTTCACTTCCCACAATGTCCCGCCGTAGGAGGTGAGTAATTTCTAAAAATTTCTTAAAACTAGGTATAATTACATTCGGTCAAAAAAGTATCGGGAATGGATGGTTTTTTATGGTTTCAAGTTCAATTTTTTTTGTTGTTAGATTGGCACTAACTCCACGCCAAAATGGAAAATAGTTGAGTTACATCTGTTATTTAGATTAAACACAATGCTGTTCTTAGTTATATTATATTTAGTGTGTATTGCGAATTTCACAATGGACAAAAACATCGAACAAACAGTTTGTCTTAAATTTTGCTTCACCAATGGAATTTCGTGTTCGGAGTCACTGAAATATTACAGAAGGCTTACAGTGAATCGAATTTATCAAAAACACGTGCTTATGAGTGGTACAAAACGTTCGAAAGCGGTGAAGATGTGATGACAAATTTGCCTCGCACTGGTAGGTCATCAACATCTGCAACTGAAGTTTATGTTAACTTCAGTTGTAGCAAAAGTAAAGGAAATAGTGACAGAAAATCCTCATTGAAGTTTAAGAGAGATAGCCGTCGAATTTTCTGTCTCACGAGTCGATCTGTACCATTTTAAATAATCACTTGTGTATGAAACATATTGCTGTTTGGCAGTCCCAAAAGACATGAACTGAAAACCCAATCGCATAAATCGCTGAAGACATGCCAGAACGAGTCAATTCCGACCCAAAATTCATGAAACGCACGGTGACGAGACGTGGTTCTGCGAGTTTGACATGCAAACTAGTCCACAAGCTTCGGAGTGGCGCCTTCCAACTGAACCGATACCGAAAAAACCACACGAAAGTCGATCAAAAGTTAGTCATGTTGAATATTTTCTTTGACTATCGCGGTGTTGTGCACTCGAAATTCTTGCCGGGAGGTCAAACGGTAAATAAACAATATTATTTAAGCGTTATGTGGCGTTTAAGAGCATATTAGACCAAAAAGGCCAGATTTGTGGAAAGAAAATTCTTCGATTTTGCACCACGATAATGCGCCTTCGCACAAGGCTATCATTGTGAACGAATTTTTGACCAAAAACTCAACAAATACCATCAAGCAACCACCTTATTCAGCAGATATGGCTCCAGCCGACTTCTTTCTATTTCCTAAACTCAAATTACTACTTCGTGGCTCCCGTATTCATTCGGTAGAAGACATAAAGGAGAATTCGTAGCGAGAACTGAACTCAATTCGTGTTTTGATGATTAGATTATTCGTTGGAAAGAGTGCATCGTTTCTGAAGGAGCATACTCTGTGATAAAATAAACTCGGATGAATAACTAACACTTTGTATATCATTGATACTTTCCCGGTACTTCTTGACAGAGTAGTAGGTATATTTCCTTGTGAAAAGCCCTAACAAAGTGCATCAGAGCATTATTATACATTAAGTAAAACTAAAATCACTAACGAGATAATACCACAAGGTACTATATAATTTGTACAACCATCATATAGCGAAATTTACTTTTAAAAAAGTCCCGCTAGGCTTCACAGGACAGAACAGAGGTTTCTTCCGAAATTTTCCGAAAAAGTAAAAAAATGACTTTCAATAAGAATTACAAGTAATCTATGTTACATATAAAATTATTAGGGTTCCGTAGTCAACTAGGAACCCTTATAGTTTCGCCATGTCTGTCTGTCCGTCTGTCCGTCCTCGCTTAATCTCTGTGACCGTTAGCACTAGAAAGCTGAAATTTGGTACCAATATGTGTATCAATCACGCCGACAAAGTGGTAAAATAAAAATTGGAAAAAAATGTTTTATTAGGGTAGCCCCCCTATATGTAAAGTGGGAAGTGATTTTTTTTTAATTTCAACCCTAACTTGTGATATATTGTTGGAAAGGTATTTAAAAATGAATAGGGGTTTACTAAAATCATTTTTTGATAATGTCAATAATTTCAAAAATATTCGCTCTAGAAGTAAAAAACAATGTGTCCGCCCCCCCTCTAACTTTTGAACCATAAGTTTAGAAAATATGAAAAAAATCTGAAAAGTAGAACTTTATAAGGACTTTCTAGGAAAATCATTTTGAACTTGGATGGAAAGAACAGTACCCACTACCGGGAGCAGTTGCAGGAGCGCGGAGCGCTGCTGGAGCGCGAACATAATGGATACCCACCTTTAAACTCATAAGTGGGAACACTTATTGTGACGGACGGGAAACTACGGAACCCTACACTGAACGTGGCCCGACACGCTCTTGGCCGGTTTTATTCAATTTTATATTATATAGCTGACCCAATCCCCATTCGAGCTATATGGCCGGCCCATTGCTACTTCAGTCTACTAAACGGTTACTCTGGTTCTACTGCGGATATCCTCATTTCTAAGTTTATCACGCAGAGAAACCCCGAGCATAGCCCTCCCCCACAGCTTGCTGACCGAGCTTGAGCTTCCTCATACGTCCAGCAGTGAAAGACCACGTCTCAGATCCATAAGTCATCACTGGCAATAACCACTGGTTGTACAATGTACAATCTCGTTTTCAAGTTTTGAGGTATACCTGACGAGATTTGTCGCAATCCCCCGAAGTCGCAAACCTCTCGGTCGAAGTTGGACTTACCTAGTCGGATTATTTGTCCCAGGTAAATATACTCGTCAACAACTTCGAACTTAGTGTTCCCAACAACTATCGGCATAGGAGTGACATGGAAGTTATATACGTGATCTTTGATTTGTCAATGTTCATCTTAAGACCAATCCGTTGTGAGGCACTACTGAGGTCATTAAGCGTAATGCCTTTCCAGCGATTCTGCCATAAGGACATTATCATTTTGTAAAGATCTTTAACCATTGGTATAAAGAGTTTCTCCCCGAAACGTGCGTACACCTATATCATACGACTAGCAGCGATACACCTATATCGTACGACTAGCAGCGAATACCGTTTGGTGATTCTGAGTATAAGCACAGAGTAAATAATAGTTACAAGAACAGAAGAATCACCCTCTAATAGCAAACTTGCTTGTTCATAATACTTTGCACGCCTCGGAAGCGACCTTCGTGAAATTAGCCTACCGATTAAAGCGTCGAAAAAAAAATGATTGCGGCGCGCGTATTAAATCAAAATGCACCTTATGTCCGCGTGCGAGTGTCTGTATCACTTAGCCCGTTACGCGTTGTTAAGGCCGCACCTACTGTAGGGTTAGGTGTTGTGAGAAAAAAAAACAAATTGAATCCTTTGATATTAGTTGTTAGTAGAATACACCAAGGTGTTATGCAATGTACCTACTAGTAATTTCCTGATAATAAGAACATTAGTGTTCAATGTGAGGAAGGTTAATATCTAGAAAAATTAAGATTATAACAATGTGAACGTCTTTGAAACTCAGATAATTTACTACTTACCATTTTCTGTTTTACATTTTTGTTTTCTATTTCCAAACATCTTTATTTTAACGACCAAGTGTTTAACAAATAACCAGTATATATGCTGATCTTGCATTAGTAGGCAGTAACTAATACCGGGAGGTCTAGTTACACTAAATGATTATTTAAGGTCTTATTGACATCATATGCGAAAAATCGAAAACTGCAAAGCTGCGATCGGGTCGCTAGTCAAATAATATCTAGAGATACCTACGATCAATAATTATACAGATACCTATAAATAATAATATCTTAACTTTCGGTATCCTTAGGAACAGTAAATAATGAACAGTCGACATTCCTATTGTTATTTAAGTATCCGTATGCTATTCAGTATTTTTTGGTTTTTTGAGTGTACATACTTGAATAAAAACTCAAAAATAAATATCAAAGTGCTTAAATACTTATAAGAGGAAAATACTTTTTCGTCGACGTAAGGCGCGCGTCAGCTCAACCTCAACTGAATAGTACATTAGTAGTGTAGGGAACCGCGCAGCGCAGGTATATTTTCATGTCTAAAGCGCAGAGTGAAACAGGCCTGGTATAAGATATGCAACCCGCGTCGACTAATTCCCAATCTTTACAACATTGTTAATGAGAGACTTGTGGACGATAAATTCGACACATCATTGGGGCTGATGGTCGCCCTCCCGGTGATAGAACAATTTACCGGATTCGAGGATTATCGTATCCTGACACTCACTTAGGACCTCAGATAATCCTATCTTAATCAAATCATATCCAGCTCAACATTCTATCTCTTTTCCCAGCTCCAGGATTTTCTGGACAGTTTTCAAGGTGCATGCATTATATGTCACCAGGTCGAGTCGTCTCAGGTGGCAACCGAACCTCTACCGGTGATTCTTAGCATGCCCAGCCCTACTGTTATCGTGGTCGCCAGCGTAGCTATCACTATCACACTATCACAAGCGGGGTCGCTTGTGATAGCTGAATGAAGACTGTCTCTTCCAACCCAATCTCCAACCGTGGCGAATGGGTTGGCAACTGCAGTTTTTTTTATTGCTATTTTCTTGCCCATCTCCTGCCTCAGTTTCCTTTTGTCGCCTCTTACATCACCCTCGAAAAGATACGGGGTAGTGGGTATTCTTACCTGCCACTACACGGTGAATGTTACGTAGAATAATAAAATTATTACATTTTTATGTTTAACACATTATTTAATAAAAATTAAGATGATTGTTTAGCTTTCATTTGAAAATTTTAACCAACTTAAAAAATTAAGGAGATCAATTCAAATGTGGTTTTTACTTTTTGTGCACATGTTGCACAATAATATATCAAAGATCAAAAAATAGATTTATCTATTTCTTATTTACAGATAGATTACACTTCCATAGTGGTCCTATAAAAAATTCAACTAAATCCAATGCTAATTGAAGTCACTTCTACTTTTTTCTAAATCTTTTAGCAAATCCGTAGTAGTGACAAACTGACAAGTGGCTTTAATTACAATAGAATATGAATATTAATTCATAGATTCCTTCATTTTATCTCGGTCAGTGAAATAATTAGGTAACAAAATGAGAAAGACCCATATCAGCAGTATACTGTTACTGGCAGATAAAGAGGAAGAAATTTTATTATCTATTAAAGAAATCTATTTAATGTGTTAACAAATATTATTACAAGTAATATAGATAAGATGGCCTTGATAGTCTTCAGAGATTGTCAAATTAATGTCTTTAAAGTAGTTAATTAATTCCAAGGTTATAATATACATTTGCATTTGAAGAAAATAAAAATAGCATATCTTGATGAAATGTGCCCACAATTTGGACTCTAGTAATAAAATAGTGTAAAAATATTAAAAGAACTATGCTAATTGTAACATTGTTTCATCTCACCTTCACTCTGATGAAACAAAATTATTAGTTATGTTAAACAATATTGTAATATTCTCCTCAGATCAGTCCAATTGGATTATTATCTTTTATGTTTATTAAATAAGATCTTATTTAGTTGAATATGATTATGCTCTACAAATAAACAACATAACATAAAAAATAGCATACAACCATAGAATACTATAATACACAATAGAATTGCTGTCAACTTTACTTTGTAGGAGGTTTGGTGTCACCAAACCTGATAGGCTGTGTTGACAGATTGAATAAATTTTAAACATTTTAGACTTTTGATTAATGTTCAAGACCAACATTAAAAAAATCGTTTAAATTTTAATACATATATTTATTTGTAAATAGGGTGCAATTTGGCATTTTTTAAATAATTTGCATGCAAAATTTGGAAACGATTGTAACGTCAAAACACATCTCGTGTTGCATTTATATGTGTGAATTGACGTATTAGTGACATTTTAGTGGCTACGTGGGCTCCACCCACTCCCCATTCTATTATGCATGTATTATAGTATTCTGTGCTTACAACATTAACAACATACATATTAAACTGTAGTCTAAAATGTATGTTGTAAAACTGTTCTTGGAAGAGCGGAGTTTCCTAGGACAAGCAATTTATTTAGCATAAAAGGAATCTCCAAACATAGAAAAATTGTATTTTACACATAAATTGGAAGAAATAAAGATTTTTTGATTTTTCATATGAAATATTTTTTAATAAAGAATATTAATAGTTATTGTGCAACCTAAGCATTAGGGTTAGTTAAGATTTAGTGTTCAGCCACCATAGAATCTACATCACCTGAAGATGCCTTGTGTAGAGGCAAACATGTGTCGTATTATCGTCGATCGTGTGTCTTTCCTAGAAGAGTGATGTTGGGAGTGGATGCTCTTCAAACTGGGTAAGACACATCATTTCATTTTATTGAGCGGATGGTTGCAAAATAACTATTATTATCTTTATTATAATGGATTTCCGCAAAGTAATGCCTGATTCTATCAAAAATTTTTTAAACAAAATATAAATTTAAGCAAAAACCTTGTGTATTTTAAGTTAAAATTTACATGTAATCACTTTCTCAAGTCCTGTGTTTTTCGAATTTACTATAAAAACTTAAGAGATCTACTGATATTATCTACGGATCCAGAAAGTAAAATGGTGTCACATTTAAGCATGAATTTTTGGCAAAAACAATAGTTTTGTATTTTTCTAACCAGAATTTCCTAAGTTTGTCTTATAATTACTTTTATCTCTAGCAGCATCTTAACAAATAAATTATCCTTGTTTTAACATGGTAGTGCACATAATGTATATGTTTATACATTATGTGCACTAACATTATGTTAACTTTTGTATGCTCTATGTATAATTGACAAAAAAATTATAACACCATAAGTATGTGGACATGTAACACAGAAATGTTGCAGGTTGAGGATTTAAATCCCTCACAGATCACTTGCAATTTTAGACAGTTTCAATTAGGTCTATCTAACTTCAGTTCTTGAATGCGTGAAATGTCGACAACAAAGGGTTTTTAATGGTTATGAAAAAAAATGTGCACATAGTTGTTAGGTTAATAACTATTATATTATTGCTTATAACAGAATCACTCGATTTAGCTTTATATTATAATCACTATTAGTTGTAAATGGTTGTGGATAATAGATAGAGTAATATAATTTAACCGGAAGGATAATGTTTTGATTTCTGTAAAAGAGTGGGGCAGAAATGATGCCGCCCCACCCTGTTAACAAGTACGAAAGGTTGATTAGTAAATGGAGAGGGTCATTAGCTCTACTCAAGTCGATGCAGTAAGACGTGAAGTGAAGTTGAATTGTGCATAAGTTTAAATTGTAAAGTGAACCAAAGTGTAATAGTTTGAATCTACCGTTTTGTTTTCGACCTGGACTCGAAATAGTATTGTAGAAAGTGAAATAAAGTGTAATAGTTGGAATCAACCCTTTTTTTTTCTACCTGATCTTGAAATAGTACAACATAGTTGTGTACACACAAACAAAGTGAAACTTCTTTACAACATGTAATTCTTCTCTTATTTTATATTTTACATAAGTAGGTATACTCATGCTGCTCATGGCGGTGAAACATTACAAGAAAATGTGACGTTTTTGTTATATACTAAATTTCTGCACTATGTTGATAAAGAAGTTCACTTCATAAATATACAAAAGGTAGGTAAATATATACATAACTAAAGAAGTAAACTTAAATAAATTAGATTATTTATTTGTAGATAGTCATTCAGTCATTTAAGAAAGATTTACAGAATTAAACTTTATTTTTAAATTGAAATAAGCATACCTGTAATGTGTATTGTATCCCATTTACTTCCGTCGTCTTATTCATAAATTCCACACCAATTGTGTGAAAATTGTGGTCATCGAAGTGATTTGAGATAAATCTGCTCATCAAACATGATTTTCCTACACCACCATCTCCCAAAATCACAATTTTAAGAAGAACGTTCTTCTTGGTGTTCCTACCATAATCACGTTCATTATCCTCTACCATTGTTTGGTATTTACCATAATAGTTTGATAAAAGTGATTTTATTTGTTCTCAAGGTCGTATCAATAATTACAATTAATAATGAGTCGTCTAAAAGATCTGCAAAATTATCACTTCAACAGTCCTTTGCAAGCTAATATTTAAAAGACAGAAAAGATGGTAAGGTGTTGCGAAAGTTGATATTACAAATACGTACTACCTCCACCACCTACCACGTAAGTTAAATAATATTAGTTTAAATTGTTTTGAATAAAATAAACGACATCAATATTCAATACAAAAGAGGACACAGCCAGACACAGCTGTCAACAGCTGTTTTATTCCGTTTGTTACATTTGTTGTTGTTTTTATTATTCGCTCGTGATAGCAGGCAAAGGAACTAAGCCATACAGCCTTGTCTTTTTTAATCTGAATATATAGAATTTTGCAGTGTAAAGGCCGGAACCAAGTCTTATTTTCTTTAATTCTTCATATTTTCAAAAACCGTAAAAGCTAAAGCCAATTCTTCTTTATACTTTAATCTTTATAAGTTTTAATCCATATAGATTTATTAGTCCAATATTTACAAAAACAGGAATACCATATTTCTTTTACAGTATTATGAATAAAATTGCCAAGTCTTAGTATTCCTAAGAATATCTTGCAGGGCACGCGGGACGCTTTCTGAATTTTCATAAATTTGTATAAGTTTTTCAATGAGTAGCAATCTTTCTATGGCGTACGCTGGGCAGTTAAACATTATATGTTCTTCAGTCTAGCTGCTTCTGTATCACAGAAGTTGCATGATGCAGATGCTACTATTCTCATCCTGGAAAGATGAGCGTTCAGTCGATAGTGGCCAAATCTAAGTCTGCACATTATTGTATAAATTTTTCTACTACGGTATCTCTCGTTGCGAGAAAACCAAGGAACTCTTAATTCTGAATTAATTGATGCATACCAACGACCTTTTCCTGCCTCTAAAACAGCATTCCATTGCATTTTCCATTCTTCTTTTATCTGTTGCTTTAAAATTGGATATAAATCTGTATGTGGTATTGCCACACCGGTTATCCCGTCAATATTAGCTGTGACTATACTTTTAGCTAAATGGTCTGCGCTTTCATTTCCAAGAAAGCCCTCTTGCGAGTAAAACTGGTGCCCCTTGAAAAAAGCGCCACCTGATTATTGTTACGCTAGCTAACTATAATATACGTCTGTGTGTACTGTGTATATTCTTCTAATCGTGTGTATATTATGTATATTGCTCATTGCTCACCCCACATTCAATGTTAGATATTATATTCATTTCATCATCATCATCATTACAGCCCTTCACAAGTCCACTGCTGAACATAGGCCTCCCCCAAGTAATGCCACAAAGCACGGTCCTGAGCCACCTGCATCCATCGACTTCCTCCTGCATGTCTTATCAGGTAGTCACTCCATCTAGTGGGGGATCGCCCTACACTACGCCTACCGGTATAAGGCTGCCACTCGAGAACCTTTCTTCCCCATCGGTTATCGGTTCTTCGAGCTATATGGCCGGCCCATTGCCACTTCAGCTTACTAATCCGTTGGGCTATGTCGGTCACTCTGGTTCTACTGCGGATATCCTCATTTCTAAGTTTATCACGCAGAGAAACTCCGAGCATAGCCCTCTCCATAGCTCGCTGAGCGACTTTGAGCGTCCTCATACGACTCACAAGCACCACGTCTCGGTTCCTTAAGTCATCACTAGCTGGCACTCCACTGGTTGTACAACATAGGTTTCAGGTTTTGAGGTATACCTGACGAGATGATGCGTCGTAATTTCGCGAACGCTGCCAAGCCGAGTTGAATCCGTCGATTATATATATGTGTCGTAATTGATTGGTTGACCTCTCGGTCAAAGCTGGACTTACCTAGTCAGACTATTTGTCCCAGGTAAAAGTACTCGTCAACAACTTCGAGCTTAGTGCTCCCAACAACTACCGGCATATGTGTGACATGGACATTAAACATGATCTTTGTTTTGTCCATGTTCATCTTAAGACCTATCCGTTGGGAGGCACTGTTTACGTTATTGAGCATAGTGCTTAAGTCCTCCAGCGATTCTGCCATAAGGACTATATCGTCGGCAAATCGAAGGTGAGTGATGTACTCACCATTGATGTTAAACCTCATTTCTGAGTCTATCACGCAAAGAAACTCCGAGCATAGCCCTATATATATATAATTAGAATGAAAATAATAATAAATGAATATAATAGTAATACATAAATGAACAATAATAAGCATTGATACGAATAGAACACAGAAATACTTTTTATGGTTTAGAAATAAAACAATTATTTTCACAGAGATTTAATTATATTATTGACAGAAATAATAATCCTATACCTTTAAACGAGCAATTCTTGTATATATATATATATATATATATATATATATATATATATATATAATCCGGATCTCGGAAACGGCTGCAACGATTTTCGTAAAATTTAGTGTCCAGGGAGTTTCGAGGGCAATAAATCGATCTAGCTAGGATTTATTTTTAGAAAAAGTCTTTTTGTCCGTGTTTTCAGGCAATGAAAAACTGCTACAATATCGTTAGAATAAGAAGGTAAATTTTGACAGTTTATTAATGATTATAAGTAGTTTAATTGGTATATTGGGTGGTCACAGAATCGTAATACCCTGGTTCGAGCCCAGCCTGGCCGACCGACTTTTTTAAATTTTTTTTCAAGTTCCTGTCTGTTTTGAGAAAATCTATTTTTTCGAGCCCTTTTTTTAGTATTTTTTAAAAACACGAAAATTTAAATTAAACTAATTGCACTCATGATTTTTTATTCAAATAACCAGTTCAGTTTTTTCTATTATGTCGCTAAGATCAAAAAATATTATTTGTATTTCATCAGTATGTAATTTGTATCTAAATATAATTTCCAAAACACACGAATTAAAAAAAACAACCAGGAGCAGCACTGAGCGTATATACATAATACGCTCAGTGCTCAGTAGTATAATAAGTCTATGATGTGGGCACTCAATTTTACGGCCACTCTACACGTTGGCCAACACAGTGGCGAATGTAGTGGTCAATACCATTGGCCAACGTGTAGACGGGGTGTTTGGGCTTCATTGGTATGTATTGGGACGATGGCCCACAATTTGGCGCGAGATCCGTGTGGTGTCAGTTTTTTACAAAAGATCAAACGATTGTTGGCAGAGTTTGGTCGCCGCGTCCATACGTTGGCCGCGCGTTAAGTTTGCTACAAGCTCCCAGAGTGATTACACGCATCTGATTTAAATTTTATATTCAAGCTTTGTAGGGTAGATGCCCCAATTAGCAGTCTTTTAGTGCCAATTTCAACTTTAAACATTCCTACTACTTAATTAGCGCGATTTAATAATTTTTTTACATTTGTTTTAATCGATTAACTATTTATCAAAAAAAAATAACGAACATTTATTTACAATCAGATTATTACGAGGAGAATTTTAAAATGAAAAAAAAAGAAGTACGTCGTTTATACGTGGTAGAACCATGCGGTTATATTAGAAGTATAGTTGTAGCACGAATGGGTCGGCTCAACCGGGGAAGGACCACGCTCTCACAGAATATCAGCGTAAAATAGTAGCTTAATGATGCTGTGTTTCGTATAGTGAGTGTAGAGAACCAGAGACCCTTTTTAAAGGAAACTAGGCATTTCATCTTAGTCCTCACTGGTGAGAACGCATCCGCATTTTGATTCGTAATCGAGGGTAGATTTAGATGTCTGTGGGCCACAGTAACCACTTAACATCAGGTGAACTGTGTGCTTGTTTGTCACCCCATCCTATAAAAAAAAACGTCGATTTCTTATAATTTAATCTTGCAAGTTTTCGAATCATCATCATCGTTACAGCTGTTCACAAGTCCACTATTGAACATCCTCTTCCACAGACTGCCGCAAAGCATGGTCCTGAGCCACTTTGCTCGTCATGAGTTTTTCATTTATGTTCTAAGTTATAATTAGTACCTATTATTAAGTCAGTGTTAATTATATTTATTGCTATTCTTTTTGTCTTTCTCAAAAATAATTAAATTACCAAATTATAAGGTGTTTTTATATACATCAAATGTATGGTAGAAATGCAAGTACATATTTTGCTAAACTTTAAAATCGAAACCCAATTTTAAAACATAGACTAATCGATTATAACTCCTTTAACTTTAAAATAAGTTAAATTCTTATTAATGGTATTGATTCCAGTTTATGATACATGTAAAGAATAAATAAAGCTAATCGTATATCGTATATCTATTTACAGCCCCATTAATATCCCCTATTATATTATAATTCTTATATAAAAACGTTAACCCCACACTAGGATTTTCTCCTGTATCGCGGAGGCAGCTTACAAACATAAATTGCACAGGGACACACATCCAGACCAGAAACAATTATTTGTAGGACATACAAATACTTGTTCCGTGCGGGATCAAACCCGCGGCGCCCGGCGCAGCCACTCATTGCTGAACCACTGCGCCACGGTGCTTATAAATTCGTCCGCACATTGGCCCGAACCGAAGTAAACACTGAACGACCTTCCAACGTGTGGACGCCGTCACCCACGTGTGGACGCCGTCACCAACTCTCGGCCAATATTCGCCACTGTGTTGGCCAACGTGTAGAGGCGACATTAGATGATTATGGAGGCATCTTAAGACACGCCATTTTCAGCAACACTAACACATTAGACATTATCCGATTAAGTAAAACGACTAATTAAGCACCATAAACTAAATATTTACTGGCTAGTACATAACAACATACTTACCTATGTAATTATTCTACGAAATACGAAATAAATAATACATCGACATCAAACTCAAAGCATAGAAAAGTGAAACAAAACGAACTCTATTCGATTTGGAAATTAAGATATTCCCGTGTATATTAATATCTCTATGTAAAATTTAAAAATTAAAATTGAACTTTGAAACTTTTTAATGTCTTTTTCACGACAGCCACAGATATATTCATATTTTCCGCTACTGAGAGGTATATCACAGACTAATAATATCAATCGGACATAAAAATAATCGGAACGTACGTAATTTATACTTTATAAATCATGTATTAAACAATTATTATGTGATCTTATATTACAAAATTCATAGTTTATAATTTATTAGATAAATAAAAATAATTTTAATGAGAAAATTATAAAGATATTTTAATGCAAATATCAAAGTTCCTAAACTGCAATGGAATATAATGCGTAACATGGACCACTGCATCCTTTTTAAATTTTGCCATCTATTGAGTATTCAATTAACTAATATTATACACAAACTGAGGAAATTATGACCCGTATCCATACACTTGATGGCGTTACTTTCTATGCCCACCAATAGATGGCGCCGTACGTCATTAATATCGCACTAACGTTTTATAGATTTCAAACAATGATGTTCATGCTCGTGTGATAGTCTATTAATTTAATTATTAAATACCTCTTATACGAAATTTTTGCAGCTCTCGGACCAATGTGCCGAGAGTTCTATTAAAAATAAAATAAAATTGAATGTCTAGACATTTGTAGATAATTAAGTCTAAACAACTTGCATCAAGGGAATTATTTGTCATAAGCATAAGTTGAATAAAACTAAATTTACGGATTTTATCGCGTTTATTTCACTACTTTTACTTATTTTTTAATTCCCGACGTTTCGGGTGCTTTACAGGTTACAGCAACCATGGTCACGGGGGGGACTGAGATGTTTGACGTCCCAATGTCATAGTTAGTCCGGCTACCTTCAGTTTTTGAATATTAATTTTTTGGTCCGATTTACGCAAAACGAGCTTATAGTATCATGAAGTCTTGCAGTGGTATGCTTAGGTTTGGGTTTAATTTTGTTAATTATAGGATCCCAAGCAGGTGGCAGCACCCATCCATCTTCTCTATTGGATGTTTTTTAATTTCAATAGCCTCGCGTATCATCCTTGGTAGGAATCGGTGTTCTTTTGCGAGAATTTGTGGTTTATCAAATCGAATGTAATGGTGGGGACGATCTTGAACATGTTCGCAGACTGCAGACTTCCCGGAGCGTCGGGAATTAAAAAAATAAGTAAAAGTAGTGAAATAAACGCGATAAAATCCGTAAATTTAGTTTTATTCAATGTGTAGTGTTCGCGTAAATTTAAGAAATCATTATAAGCATAAGTGTTAACGAAATAAGTTTTTTTTTATGTATCTCTTAAATATTTAATGCATGCGTCATGTTCTTCACGGATTTCCAAACACAGAAAACGATAGTGAAAGATTTAGGGTATGGCTTTACGCAATTGGTCTACTACGCAATTGATTTACTAGACCTCGAAAATATGCACATATTCAACTTCCAAGTATCGACATGTGTCACTAACATTTTGAAGAAAAATTTCAATGCAGAAATAACAGAATCAGTAACATTGCTGTGCCTACTGTGAATATACCAGGTTTGTCTTTATAGATTATAGAATAAGTAAACATATTGAATGAATAAGGATCATAATATAATATGAATTATATAGGTATACGGTTTCTTTATAAAATATGCCTAATTAAGTAGTTATCTAACAAGTAGTAATTTTACCATGATTCATTCATTAATCTAACTAGAATATTATAAAATACTATTTATATGTACTATCGGACTTAAAAGGATAATGCATGTAATGATTACAGCCGACAGAAGGATGACACTTTGATGATCAACCAATGGGTGCGTTTGGCAGAAAAAAGCGCTAGCAAGCGCTTATAAGCGCTAAAATAGTTTTCGGCCAGGACACGATTGCTACTTCAGTAGCGCTGACACAATCCGCCATTTTGCTTATTTAATTTGTTTGTTTTGAAGTAGAGTTTATCAGTTGTTTTGTGCAATATTAGTTTTAAGTAATATAATGACATGAATAAACATATACTTGCTTTTAAAAAATCATGATTGGTAAATTTTTAATATGAATACCTTACAAACATATGTTTAAATTAGGTTAGATTCCCCGGTTAAAACTAACATCGTGTCCTGGAGGAACATAGCTACTTACGATTTGACAGCGCTTACCGCTTACAATCGCCATTTTGCTTGCAAGCGCTTGCTAGCGCTTTTTTCTGCCAAACGCACCCATAAGTCTAGTTTTCATAAATATTTAAGCTTGCAATGTGTTATCACCCCTCTTTTACAACTTTTTAAAAATAAATTGTTTTATAATATTAATATACAGTGAAAATATACTTTTTGTAAGTCATCACAGATACTGGTAATAATATAAATAATTTCAAAGTTAATCCTATTATGTTCTTTTAGCTACATCATCAAATAAATCAGCAGTTATGAGAAGAACACCCATGAAATAAATTTTGAACCTGGCAAAATTGTCAACACCTACAGGTACCGACATTTTTCAACAAGTCTGCTATATATACTTATAGTCATAGTACTATCATCATTACAGCACATCACAAATCCACTACTGAACACAGTATGTGGTCTTTTTAAGGAGACTAATATTTTAATACTTCCATCATTGTTTATTTCTGAGTAATTCGTAATATACATACGGAAAAATGTAAATTTATTATTAAAAAAAGAAGTTTCTTGAAGAAAGGGTTGAGACGATACCATAGAAGTTCCTAAATTTGGATTGACTAAAGAAGTCCATAAAATTAAACAATAAAATCTCTATAAATATAATGCAATAATTGAACATAAGATTTATAAAACTTATGAGGGAAATTTTGTTAAATAAGTAATAAAAAGTTAGTACTTAAACCCAAAACAAAAAAAAACGAGCTGATGATCTTCAAATGAACTGAACAGATTTTCTTGAATCATAACTTAGAACACTCTTGATCTAGTCACCTTTCAACAAAAAAAGCTAAATAATAGGTAGTCCATCTATGCAGCCACTATGATACTTCAGACAGACGCACAGATACATATGTTCATTTTATAACACCTCTACATTTGCCTTGGGGGTTATAAAGCCTAAAATAGATGTATATATTGAGGAAAGTTTGTGGGAATAGCTCTTACTCTGCATGAACAAGTTCCCTGGCTACTAACATATTGTTAAAGATATACATTTTATAATGTATTGATTTTAAGTTGTAGATTTGTGAACTGCTGTAGATTTTTATGTTCATATTAAGAGATTTTAACAAGCCAACATTTTGATTTGACTTTAAAAATATATTTTCTTAATGAAATTTGCTATTGTCAATAATAGATGTGTTGTTCTGTCTATGACTTTAATTAGACTACTATATACTGTTGAGAGGGCTACACTATACCCCCCACTGGCAAAAACTATAGAAAAATAATTTGCTTTTTATACTTACATTTCCCTGTTTAACAATACATTAAAACTCATCCTGTATTTATTCACATCCTAACATTATTAATAAATTAATTGGATATTAGGTTTTCCAAACTCTGAGCTGACATGAGGATATGCTAGCCTCCGAATATTTTATTTATAATGTCACTCGCACCTGCACACTAACAATACTTTTCATTTATAATTATATTTTCCGTAATTTAGCCATAAATTTACTCACATCTGTAGTATTTTAATTGATCATTTTCAGCAATGGAATGAGGCTCACAATATCATCATAACAAAATTTAGATAAATGAATTGTATACATAATAATATATTTCTAAATCTTAAGTTTATTATATACAAAGAAATTATTTTCATAATCTACACAAATAACTTATGTAGATATTGATACTCTACATAAAATAAATTATTACATTTTATGTTAAGATATACTGGAAAAAGAAGTCAATGTAAAGCAATGTAATCATTATGCCATCAAAAACATAACTCAGTTCTTCTACCGTAAAAAGTTGTGAGATCCAAGTAATACCAAGTCTGTTAATTTATTTAGTCCCTACTTAGGGGTCCTTCTGTTTTAAATTATTATGAATTTAGCTAACCTAACAACATTTTATAGTGACCGTACCAATGTTAAAAATATTTTATGTTTTAAATATATAGATTGACTTGGCCATCGCATGAGAACGCAATGTATCTCACAAGTAATACATATTATATTAAATTAGATTGCTTAATGAAATAGAAGGACCCTTAAGTAGGGACTGAATAAATTAACAGACTTGGTATTACGTGGATCTCACAACTTTTTACGGTAGAAGAACTGAGTTGCGAGACTTGGCTTTTTTAAAAGTTATGGTTTTGATGGCATCTCATTTCTTTTTGTAGACAAGATAGTCCTAGCTTTTTTTACTTTCCGTTACCTTCTACTTCTTGAATACTAACAACGTACCTATCTACACCTATTATACAACCTATTATACCACAAACCTATTATATAACAAGAACACTGATTAATTCACTGCAAATGTAACCTTGTAATTCTATATATTTATATGGGATTACAAAGTTATTTATGTAGTTGGTGTATCTAGAAAACTGGACCGAAATTTAAAAATATTTTAGTTTAACCTTAATTTTTACACTAAACTTTAATTGTTTTCTAAATTTTAAGCTTCTATATCTGCTAGAAGTGCCTTAGAGTTTTGATGATCGGTCAGTCAGTGAGTGACAAAATTCAGAAATTTTGACTAGTTATAATTCTTAAACTACTGGTTCAAATTGAATGAAATTTGAAAATTTGAAACGTAGTATCGTTTATACAATGCCTACTCGGTTACTGAAAATTCAGGCTTCTAGTTTTATCCACTACGAAGTTATAGGGGGTCGAAAATGGCCTGAATTGCTTCGATAAAAGTATGGTACGGCCGTGCCGCTTTTTTGCTCGACTTGGCGGAGGCACTGCCTTGCCCCCGGATAATTAACATTCCTCCAGACAGATCCAAATACAAGTTGCAATCCCAGCAGCATTTTCTGCATTTGATGTAATATTAAATATTTAAGAAAAGGTCATATTTATACGCGCATTTAATTTTCCTTTTCATCATATCCAGTATAATTGTGTCAATTCCAGTAAATTACAGTTAAATTCTTTTTTTATTTAACAGTTTAATAATTATGTAGACTGCGATAGTACACTTGCACTGTCGCAGCGCAATGTCTGGCAGGGTCGCCATGTAATGTTGGTAAAGATGTTAATGTGAGGAAACATACTCTAAACTTTACACTATATTGTCGTGGGAGCTACACTTCAATCCATTGAGAAACACCCATTTCTCCTAACCTCCAGTGATATATTTATTTTGGTTATTTCTTTAAATCTTTCCTTTTCTTCTTTTGATATTGATTTATCAATGTCATTTCAGGTCATTCCTCTGAATGTTCGGTACATCGATTATACACAAAAATGAAAGGAAATACTTCTCACAAAGAAAATCTTGGTTAGTCTGACTTATGATGCCATTTTTTAACAGTTTCAATTTGTTGAACATAAGATATAAACTTTTTTATAATGCTAAAATTTTTGAATTACTATGTATATATTTAATGTGTTTCTATGATTGTAATTATAATTCTATGTTTTTAATAAAGTTGTTATAACCTATATGTGGTAAAGCCACGCTGCTTAGTGCGGGTGAGTTTTTTATGGTGTTTAGGTTTTACTGGAAATGAGGTATTCTATCGTAGTCTTCAGGGGTGACAGCGCATCTGCATTTTAATTTTTAATTGAATTTAAATGAAGATATCTATAGGTACAGCATCAAATTACCATCAGTTTGATTGTGTGCTCATTTGTCACAAGCGCCTGGGTAAAATCATGGCTAAAAGTATTACAATAATATAAAGTAGCAAAGAAATAATTATAGAAGTGAAGCATGTTGCTGAAAGAAAATTAACTAATGTTTCAGATCCTGTTACTCCAATGCAAGATCCTGTGATATCAACTAATCCTGTAGTTATAAAGAAAAGGGCTGAAATGTTTTTAGGTATGATTTATTTTGATTGAAACATGATAACTATTTATATTTAATATTTGATAATATGATATATATTTCATATTTGTTCTGACAGAGACAATATTTATATGTATCATTCATTGACTTATATGTTGCTTCTTCCCCGGATCTCTGTGCTGATCAGACGTGATACATTTAGTTCCTTTTTCAAATAATTAAAAATTTTCGAAATTGTAAAGTGTTAAATTGTACGAAATAATATGAAGCATAAACTATAAGAAGCCTGTGTCGTCGCTCAGTGTTAATGGTGAGTGAATCTAACACGCATTCACTTGCACTCTGATAAGTTTAATTTGCCCACTGCACACATACGCAGCTGCATACTTGTGTAACGACTACGTGCCTACGCGCATTGCTTCAAATTTTTCTGCTTGCCTAGTACTTGCCGTTTGCTCACGCCCGGCCTATGCCGCTTAAATGTACACCGCCTACTACGCCGACCGCAATGTTGCATTGTAAATCAGACTCTAATATTGCCGATTCGCCGACAAAAGCAACTATTGTTGTGCGGACCGTTTTAGGGGCGCAGGCTACGAGCGATCCTAATATTGCAATACGGAAACGTAAGAGAGATACTGACATTAGCCGGTCAGAAATTATCGAAATGTTTTCTGCGCTTAAAAAGGAACAAAATGACAAATTCATCTGATGATATTGACCTGATGGATAGGGTTCAGACAGAGCAAAATAAGGCTATTTCTAGTTCCATTTACTTCTTAAGCCAAAAATATGATGAATTACTATCTATAATAAGTTCTTTAGAACAGGAAAAAACAGCCAACCCCAAATATATACAGACTCTAGAGAACAAACTGGAGCAGATGGAGCATCATCATCATCGCAGCTCGAGCATTGAAGTGCGTAATTTACCTAAAAAAACGGGGAATCGAAAGAAGACCTATTAAATATACTATAAAAAAAGTAGGAGCTGCCATCAGTGTACCAATTCAATCGGAAGAGATCCATGATGTCTACCGCATAAACACTAAGACAGATAATAACCAGCCCATAGTAGCGGAATTGTCAACCGTGTTCTTAAAGAATAAAATAGTTAAGTCCGCAAGGCGTACAACAAAAAATATACGAGGTGCAAGTTGAATACATCAAACTTAAAACTTGATGGTCCACCCAAACCGATTTTCGTGTCTGAGAGTTTGACAATTAAGGCGAAGAAACTCTTCTTTTTGACCAGGGAATTTGCTAAAATTAATGCCATTAAATAGTGCTGGACATCAAGGGGTAAAATATATCTTCGGAGGGCGGATGGAGCTCCACTTGTAAAGGTTAATAGCGAGAGTGACCTAGATAACATTTGCAACAAATGACTATATTTATTAATTTGTATTATTTATTTTCAAAAACTATGCATGTTTTATTGTTCTCTATGTTTTATAAGCTTTTGTTGTTTAATCTTAATTATTTTGGCTTTAATTCATATGCGTATATCACTGATACCTATTCATATAATTTCGCTGACAACTCAACACATAAAATTACATCATAAATTACTTACACTTAATAATCTAGTACATAAATTTCACACTTACACTTTACACTCAAGAATTATAAATATTCAATACTCCAGTAATTTGTTATACAGGATATCTGATAATATATTGTTTTGAAATATTTACATTTCAGAAATATGTAAATTATTATTGTTGTACTGAGTATTATTATTATTGTACAGAGGAGTACTGAGCTTTTCACGAATAAACTTTATTCATTGGTTAAACAGACTCACTAATAAAAACTATTACTAAAAAGCACCAACCTCTTAAACCATGGATAACAAAAGGAGTGGTAAGATCTATAAGAAAAAGAGAAGGGAAGGGAAGGGAAATTATATAATCTACATATGAAAACCAAAAAGTTGCCGGATAATGAAGAACTAAAGATTAAGTAGGTATATAAGATATAGAAACATGTTTAACAAAATTATTAAAAATCTGAAAAAAGAATATTATAAAAATAAATTAACAAAAAATCAAGGAAATACAAAAGGAACGTGGAAGATAATACAAGAAGTGTGTAATTTAAATGTCGCAAAGAGGCCTTCTAATACTTTACTAAATATATGCAAACATCCTACACAGTTGCTGAATGAAGTAAATTCATTTTTCACCTCTGTCGGTGAAATACTTGCAAAAAATACCCTACAGAAGATGAATACGTCTGATCGTGAACTTGCTTTATTGGTAAATAAAACTAACCCACCAGTTGGCTCTATGTCCCTTACACCAACTGATCCCGTGGAGGTCAGGAATGTTGTCCTAGGACTCAAATTGCACAGTGCTCCTGGCTGGGATAATATCACAGCTAAATTACTAAAGACATTTATAATATTCCTCGCTGATCCTATCACACATATATGTAATTTGAGTCTTGAAACAGGAATTTTTCCAGCAGCTTTCAAAAAAGGTATTCAGACCTTCAAATATTTTGTACAGGGGAAAATAAAGTTATACTATTTGTCCAAAATTATACCACGTTTGACGTTTCATGTTTTTTTTGCCAAAATTTTGGCGTCATGCGTCTAGTGTTTTGATTTTTGGTTTTATTAATATTTCTGTTTTATTTTTGTCCTAAGAAATTAGTGTGAGTAAAAGTTTGAATATTGGTACCTAATATATTTTATATTCAGTAAGGGTAAAATGAAAAGAGCACAAAAGAAACGATACCTACGATTTTATTTATGGTACGATTTTCGTCGCATGCCAGCGCTTACTTTTGGTCCTGGCAAAAAGTTGTGAAACGTCCGTGAACGTCAGAATTGTGCAAATGTTGGTCGCAGATATTTTACCTGCACTTCAAAATTTTATTGTGTGAGTATTTTAAACTATTTTTACGGATTTATTGAACCATATTAAATAAAAAATAGTCTCCTACCTTTCTCTCTATGTTTTGATCTCCTAAAACGAGTTTGAGTTGGTAAAATCAAGGCAAACTTAGGGTAGGGTTGTCAATTATTATTTTGATATAAAAACTAGTGAAATTCCGCGGTTTTATATGTGCAAGCGTGAATGTAGTTAGAATATAATATAACCTTTATGTTTTACATAAATATCCTAAAAAAACTTATTATTTTAGTATGTTACTACCTATAAAATTAACAAGTTTATTGCATTTTTATTTGAGTAATTTTTTATGCAATTTCTTTATCTACGTCTATTTTTAGGAACCTTTAACCTTGTTTGATAGTTGTGGAATATTATTATTATTATATTATTATTGTTGGGGTATCTGTATAGTTTTCTCATCTGGTTGGTTTTTATAAATATATAACTATAAATTAAAATGAAAAGATAAATATACATAAATATCAATAAAATAAAATAAATACAAAAAATACACAAATAAATAAAGATCCAACCAGATGGAAGCCCTCGGCAGAGGAGACCAAACGGCCGAGGGTTAGGAGGAAATAATATTATTAATCCGTATTATTATTTATGGTACAATTTTTATCGCGTGCCAGCGCTTACTTTTGGTTCTGGCAAAAAGTTGTGAAACGTTTGTGAACGTCAGAATTGTGCAAATGTTGGTCGCGGATATTTTACCTGCACTTCAAAATTATATTGTGTGAGTATTTTGAACTATTTTTACGGATTTGATGAACCATATTAAATAAAAAATAGTCTCCTATCTTTCTCTCTATGTTTTGATCTCCTAAAACGAGTTTGAGTTGGTAAAATCAAGGCAAACTTAGGGTAGGGTTGTCAATTATTATTTTGATAATAAAACTAGTGAAATTCCGCGGTTTTATATGCGCAAGCGTAAACGTAGTTAGAACACAATATAACCTTTATGTTTTACATAAATATCCTAAAAAACTTATTATTTTAATATTTTGCTAAGTACCTATAAAATTAACAAGTTTATTGCATTTTTATTTGAGTAATTTTTTATGCAATTTCTTTATCTACGTCTATTTTTAGGAACCTTTATTTAGTCTGAATCATACATAACACTATATTACTGATTTACTTACTTATACGTAGTTTTCTTTTTTGCAGTTACAAATATCTTGTGAGGTTGAAAAAGGCAGTAATGAAAAAATAATAAGAAGAATAATAATTGACGTCAGCCACTTCTTTTCATAAAAATTTCAAATCATGGTCCATTAGGTTGCAGCTTCACCGAACCACAACTTATAATAATAATAATAACAATAATAATAATAATAATAACAATAATAATATTGTTCGGCGCTTTCTAACTCCGAGTACTTGCACAGGCACAACCTAGTAGTCAGAATTCTACACCAGGAGCTCGCTCTGAAATACGGTCTCGTGGACCGAAAATTGCCGTATTACAAGTACTTGCCGGAAGCCGTGCTCGAAAATGACCGCGCCAGGCTCTACTGGGACCGGGCCATCAGCACAGACAGGACTATTCTTGCGAATAAGCCTGATATTGTGCTGATGGACCGGGCACAGTCAAGGATATTTTTGGTCGACATTACCATTCCGTATGACGAGAACCTCGTGAAAGCCGAAACAGACAAGCAATCAAAATATCTGGACCTGGCTCACGAGGTGACCGACATGTGGGGTGGTCTGCCGACCGAAATTATTCCTGTAGTCGTGTCTGCAAACGGGTTAATCCCAGCCAGCCTCTCGGACCATCTGAGGCGACTGGGACTCCGTGACGGACCGCTCCGGGCTCAAATGCAGAAGGCGGTGCTCCTCGATACCGCCCGCATCGTCCGCCGGTTACTTTCCCTTTCCCCCTAACCCTCAGCCGTTTGGTCTCCCCTGCCGAGGGCTTCCATCTGGTTGGGCTTGTATTTATTTATGTATTATTTATTTATTTATGTTAATATATTAAACATATATTTAAGTATATTTATTTTTCCCTTTATATATTTATCCAGCCCAACCAGATGTGATTACTCTATTAATAACCCAACAATAATAATATAATATTATTTTGTATTTATTTTATTTTATTGATATTTATGTATATTTATCTTGTCATTTTAATTTATAATTTTTATATATTTAAATATTTATAGAACCGAACAGATGAGAAGAATATAGAACAGATGAGAAAATTATATGGATACCCCAGGAATAATATACATATACATGTATATACATATATATATATATATATATATATATATATATATATATATATATATATATATATATATATATATATATCCTATACATTTAATAGCTGCAGCTGTTTGTTTATAATTTAAGGAAGTTAAAAAAATTTTAATCAATTTCTTACATTCAAGATAATAACATTGACTTTATATTTTATTTTGTTCTATTTATTAATACCCACCCAGTATTATTAATCACAAATAATCACAATATCTCATTAGTTATTGTAATTGGGTAAAAGATATCTATTTAGTTACTAATGCTATATTCATTATTTTAATAATTACCTACCCAGTAGGTAAATATTAAAATAATAAATGTAGCATTATAAATAGTAAATCTCCCTCAAACTCAATTTACTAATATTGTTCCTAAATGAGGAATAGCAGATAAAAGATTAGTAGGTAATAACTATTGCTCCTCAAAATTATATTTGACCTCAAGGTAAAACAAATCCTAAAATTCAGTAGCTAAATATAATAATAATACCTACTATTCAAGTATATTTTCAATATGTAAGTAAATGAAAATATCAAAAATGAAGCACCATTAGCGTGTTAAGTTCGAATCCATAATTAACATTTCGACAAGTATTGTAATTTACACTATAAAAGCTAATTCAATATTAGCAGTATAGTATATAGTTAAAAATAATCAAAATAGTCATTTTTATTAATTAGATAATATATGAGAATACATAATTCTAATATAATGCAACTAATATACCGAATAAAGAAAATTAAAATACACTTATCATTGTCTGCCGTGTCTATTTCCATAAAATAGTTCATTGACATTGAAAAATAATATTACGTTCGTACCAGTAGGTGGCGTCTGCAGATTTCTTACGCGATATATAGTAGCGAGAGCGTCGGCAGACCAAACGCTCAAGGTCGTTCGCTAAAGGTATGGCCTTAAGGGGAAATATAATGTCAAATGTAAGTACTCACTTGGACTCTCTAAACTCTTCTAAAAGTATAATAATTGCGGGTGATATTAATATCAACATAACAATCAAGTCTATAGAACCACCATATGAATTAAAAGATCGCATCAATTACTTAAATATGCTGGCAGTGTACGGTATACTACCTGGTCACACAATCCCTACCAGGGAAAAAAATTGTTTGGACCATTTTATGATGAAAATGAATAAAACCAAATTCCATGCAACAATAGCTGTATTACATACTAGTACTACGGACCACTTTACCACATTTCTTTCGATATCAAAAATAAAAAACCATCAATTAGCAAGCAAAACTAGAATAATTGTAAATTATGAAGCTGCTGCGCTAGACCTTGAAACTAAAAACCTCACAGAATTGCTCTACTGCAATGACCCGGATGCTGTGATAAATGGTCTAGTGTATAGTCTAAAGGAGATAATTAAAAACAATACTGTCGTTACTACTATACCTAAAAAAAATCGTAACATTAAGCCATGGATCACGCCTGGAATTCTGCGCTGTATCCGAAATCGAAATAAATTGCAAAAGAATGTAAAAGACGACCCCTACAATGAACTTAATAAAATTATATATATTAGATATCGAAATTTTTGTAACAATCTTATTAAAAAACTAAAAAGACAATATGAAAGAGAATTATTGAATAAATCTATTAATAATAATAAAAAATTATGGAAAAATATTAAAAATATTACCTTTACCAGTATGAGTAATAATAACAATAATATAGATCTACTAAACGTCATGCCCTCCCCAGCTGCATCTGCGGATTACGTAAATCACTTTTTTGCAAATATAGGGAGACAACTGTCTCAACAGGTACAGCTGTCTCAAGAGGAATTGAATGATTATTTGCGCAACTTACCAACTCAGTCAAACTCTTTTGTTTTGCTTGACACTGATCAGGATGAGGTGTCTAGTACACTACTGTCACTAAAAACGAGCAGTGCCCCTGGCTGGGACAACATTCCTACCATATTTCTCAAGCGTGTGAGACTTCAAATTGTACCGATCTTAACTCATTTCATAAATCTTTGTTTTCACAAGGGGACCTTTCCATCGCTATTTAAACAGGCTATCATTACTCCAGTTCACAAATCAGGGGATAGAGACAGTGTAACTAATTATAGACCGATCTCTGTCTTGCCCGCCATTTCTAAGATAATGGAAAAGTTGCTCAATTCGCGGTTACTTAACTATCTGAACAGATACAATATTTTATCTTCCTCTCAGTATGGTTTTAGACAGGGAAGATCGACTGAAGACGCAGTTTCTGCGCTGAGCTCGCTGGTGGTTGAGAAACTTGATAGTCACAAAAAATGCATGGCAGTATTCCTTGACTTACAAAAAGCGTTTGACACTGTCTCTATCCCTATCCTGTTGCGTAAACTGGAAGCAATTGGTATGAAGGGAACACCACTTAATTTGCTCAAGGACTACCTGTCTAATAGGATACAGAGGGTAAAACTTGATTCCTTCATTAGTGGAGACTCGGAAGTGACATATGGTGTACCTCAAGGTAGTGTCCTTGGGCCTACTCTTTTTCTCATTTACATTAATGACCTTTGTGATATGAAAATAAAAAATGCTCAAATCCTTTCATACGCTGATGACACAGCCGTAGTCTTCAGTGCAGACTCATGGGAAAACGTAAGGAAACAGGCTGAGAGTGGCTTGAAACAGATAAACAAGTGGCTAAGCAATAACCTCCTTTCTTTAAATACCACCAAAACTAATTATATTTGCTTTAGTATTTATAACAATACACAACCACCAAAAGACTTTTCTATAAAAATACATAAATGCAATACTAGCCCAAATGTAATAACTTGCAGTTGTCCTGAAATTCAGAAAGTTGACCAAGTAAAATACCTAGGCGTCTATGTAGATCAGAGGTTGTCATGGTATCCGCAGCTGGAATATGTTTCCTCAAGACTCAGAAAATTAATCTGGATCTTCAGGATGCTGAGATACGTGGTGCCCAGGATGATTGACAACCAAACTAGCTCTGAAAAAGGTCTCCTTATTAAAATATATTACTCGCTGGTGCAATCTATCTTGATATATTGTATATCTATCTGGGGTGGTGCTGCCAAAACCCGTTTTATTGAGGTAGAGCGTCATTTACATTAATGACCTTTGTGATATGAAAATAAAAAATGCTCAAATCCTTTCATACGCTGATGACACAGCCGTAGTCTTCAGTGCAGACTCATGGGAAAACGTAAGGAAACAGGCTGAGAGTGGCTTGAAACAGATAAACAAGTGGCTAAGCAATAACCTCCTTTCTTTAAATACCACCAAAACTAATTATATTTGCTTTAGTATTTATAACAATACACAACCACCAAAAGACTTTTCTATAAAAATACATAAATGCAATACTAGCCCAAATGTAATAACTTGCAGTTGTCCTGAAATTCAGAAAGTTGACCAAGTAAAATACCTAGGCGTCTATGTAGATCAGAGGTTGTCATGGTATCCGCAGCTGGAATATGTTTCCTCAAGACTCAGAAAATTAATCTGGATCTTCAGGATGCTGAGATACGTGGTGCCCAGGATGATTGACAACCAAACTAGCTCTGAAAAAGGTCTCCTTATTAAAATATATTACTCGCTGGTGCAATCTATCTTGATATATTGTATATCTATCTGGGGTGGTGCTGCCAAAACCCGTTTTATTGAGGTAGAGCGGGCCCAGCGAAGACTAATTAAGACCATGTGTTTTCAAAATTTGGGGTTTTCAACCGAGCGTCTTTACCAAAACACTGGTATTCTTTCTGTTAGGAAATTATACATAATGCAGGCAGTTTTAAGAAAACATTTATCCTTGCCTTACAATCCTGATATCAAGAATAGGAGAAGACATGACATTGTTGTACGAGCTCCTCGAAGCAACACTGCCTTTGCTAAAAGACAATATACCAAACGGTCAGGACATCTATATAATACAGTAAACAAGGTATTGGGAGTATATGATAAAGTCTTTTTTGAATGTAGAAGACTTCTTAAGATATGGCTACTCCCTAAGTCTTACGATGACACTGAGGCTCTTCTAGAGTAATGAAGCAATAATTAAATTACATTATATTATTTTAGAATTTTACACACAAACACACCACTCAGTTTCACACACACACACACACACACAAACAAACACACACACACACACACACACACGCACATACACACACACACTCACACACTCACACACACACACACACACACTCACTCACATACACACACACGCGCGCGCGCATTCAGGCTTATGTTGCTTAAGTTGCTTTGGCTGATTTATAAATGTAAATAAATAAGTATATTAAGTCATTTTTGTTAGACCACATATATTATTGTTACTTATATATTTTTATTTTGTTTCGTAATTATTATTTATTAAGTTTTCTTGTAAGAAATGACCTATTTTAAGGAAGAGCAGTGTCCCCTGGCACAGGCTGATTCAAGCTTAAAAGGAGACACTGGTCACATATATTCTAAGTACTTAAACTGTTACAGCAAAATAAAACATTATTATTAAATGGCTTAACAAGATCCTTCGTTATGCCGAAAATATTGCAGCATTAATTTTGAAATAAATATATGGTAAAGTTGAGGATTAATGTTAGTGATTATGTTAGACGAAAACACGATTTCGTAAAATTTTCTCGATAGAAAAAAAATCCAAAGTTACCTCCAAAATAAACAATAAACCGCTGTTATTCATAAAATACTTTAAATAAGATCATGAAACTTTGCATACTAACCGAACTAACTATAAAGCAGTGCTTATGTTATTTACTTTTTTTAAAATACCATTATTTTCACTGTAAAAAGAAATTACCTAAACTATTGGCGTCTTGAGCTTGAATTCTGTCGCCCCGTTAGTATCGCCTCGGCCTTTGAACGGGGAGGTTGTGTCGCTTACGATCAGAATATAAATTACGCAACAGTGCGACGTAAAATTAAAATGGGAAATAACCGTGATAAAAATAAGAAGCGGCTGGCTTGGCGTTAAGAAACAGGCATAAATATGATAAACCTAATGAAATACGTGTCTAACGACCTTTCTACTTACAGTATTAGTAATTACAAACATATCGGTACATAGCATACGACGCGCGGGGAAGTGGGGGCGAAATTAGAATTTGAGCTGACTTACTCTTCCCTCTTAAGGCGGTACCCCGACCAAAACCTGGCAAAAGTGCGTTTTTCAGAGACTATTATCTCATTAGTTATGAGAAATAAGCTACATCTAAAAGCGCATTATTCATGTTCGATATCCTATCATCACATTCCACGTTCTAATTTGTTTTTATGTGTTATGAATACATTTAAAATCTACTTTTAAAAAATGACTAAAATTATTGATTACATGCATCTGTTGCTAAAGGAAATGCTCTAACCATTTGAGAATTACACTAATGGATAGATCATTTAAAAATCTATATTTTACACGTTTTATTTAATTTCTTAAGTTCGCTTATCTCTTTTAATAGAAATAACTCCAAATATTCGGGCGTATTTTTCCGTGATATATTGTAGCGAGAGCGCGTGGATTGTATGGGACAGAACGCTCAAGGTCTCTCGCTAGGGGAACCGTCTTAATGCTACTGTTTACGGAGACCCTTTTTACTGGAAACGCGGCATTCCATCTCAGTCCTCACGGGTGACAACGCGTCTGCATTTTTATTAGTAATCGAGAATAGATGTGGATGTCTATGGCCCACAGCAACCACTTACCATCAGGTGGACTGTGTGTTCGTTTGTCACCCTATTCTATAAAAAAGCCCTTTCTATTTTGATTTTTGCTGCCCTATGGCATTAAGCGCGCCCTATGAACTATTTTGTGCATGAACGTAAAATAACAAATTTAAAGAATTTAGATTAGAGACTAGGTACCAAAATTGACATTAAATTATTGGTCAATAAATTTAAAATTATTAGATTCAGGAAAGTCAATTCGCAACCACTAATAAATATTTAATGATGTTTGTGGGGTATTTGCAATAATTGTTTCTTTTTTTCCTTTCTTAAACAAAACTGGTTGATATTTTTTTTAATTTCTAATTTTAAGGAGGAAGATTGGGAGACAAGAAAATGTCAAAGGGTATCCTTCGAGAAGAGTACAAAGATGCTGATCTGCTGCTTTTATGGATAATATTTTCGACTCAGTTAATGGCAGTTTTAAAAAGAAAAGATGCCAACACTCTACTTGGACCTGCAACAGCTCACTCCATACATACATCGCAAAACATGGATGGATGCCAAAAAAGTTTTTGCGTCTATGATGTTTATATCTTCCACAGGTAGAATCTATTCCAACTGTAAACAATTGGGTGTGGACACTAGAAAGGATAGAAGTTTTATTAAAAAAATTGAAATCGATTTTGGCATTACATCAGTGTGGTTGCGTCATCTAAATCAGGACCCACTGGAAAATTTCTTTAGATCGGTTAAACGCCATGGATGCCGCAATATTAATCCAACTTGTGACCAATATGAGTCAGCTTTTGCTACCCTTTTGGTTAATAAATTAAGTAGTGTCCACACTCATAGTAAAAACTGCGAGCTAGATTATTGTAATGCTGTGCACACTCTCATTGTTAATGAAAATTTAGAAGCATCGTCAACCTGCACATTTGTTTTCACAAAAATTTTAGAAATAAACCCCACGCCAATTACAATGAAACTAGATATAAACATTATGTTAACTGTAAATATGCAATGTCGTTATTTTAACAGATTCAAGGAGTGCGCTTTTTGGCTTAGAGGGTAATGAAAAAGCTGATATTTTAGCCAAACAAGCTATTTCGGAGGGCACTGACATTAATGTTACCCCTTCATTTCAACATTATATACTTTTATTAAAAAAATATTGTTATGACCTCTGGAAGGAATATTTTGACGAAAGAGCAAAAGAGAAGGGTATATAGTACCGTACGATCCAGCCGCACCCAATGCACTTAACCTGGATAGATAACCGAATATTGTTTAGACGCGGCACTGTAATAGCATTAAGACTCAGATCTGGGCACATTCCATGCAATAAATTTTTATACTTGATGCGAAAAACTACCTCACCAAACCGTTCAACTTGCAATGGCATCGATGATGTTTATCACATTTTGATAGAATGTGCCCAGAACTCCATAGAAAGAAAAAGTTGTATTTTACACTTGTCATTGATTGGCAGTATTAATAGTATTTTATCAGACCCGTTATCAGACGATGCCAAAAAACTTTGTGTTAGTAAATAAGAGATTAAATATTTAATAAGTTTATTTGTTAGTATTTATCCTATTTAAGAATTTTGTTGTACGAGGGCGTCATAATCGGTTCAGCGACAAAGCCCTTTTTCTAAGAATAAAAAAAAACTGAAAATATGACCTATTTTCTGAAGATGAAATAGAATACATATTATATATATACATATATATATGTATATTACCGTAGTGTTTGGATGATTAAAATGCATATTCTCGTGTATTTTGTTAAAATACACGAGAATATGCAGGTAGACGATGGCTTTGTATTCCTTGCAATGATTTGATTCAATCAATTTCAGATATTATGCGGGATATAATCAATCGTATTTTAAAGGACAATTTTGAAAATGATCAGATAAAAGAAATTATAAAAACAAGCATATTATATACTCTAATTGATTTTGATTTTATGAAATGTAATGTGCATAAAAATACATTAGTTCATTATTTGATTAATATTGTGACGCGTTGTCAGATTTTTAATAGTTTTAAAAATGTTAATAGAGTATTAGCTGGCTGGGAGAAAAGAAGTACCTAGATGATGATGAGAACTATTTCCAAATTAAAGCCAAAAAGTTAAGAAGTAAACTTTAAAAAAAAAGAAATAATTACTCTTGTTGCTACCAAAATGAGTTAATAATATTTAATTACTGTTACAAATTTTATATATTCATGCGTTCTAAACTAATTTATCAATGATATGTAATAATACGCCTAAATTTATCCACCAAATTATAAAAGTAGGATTAATGAATCTTATTTTTTTTTATACAAATGTATTTTTATAATTAGCAGATATGTCGTTATTAAATAGGTTAGATATACTCTATGAGTCTATAGAATGCATTATTGCAATATTCATCAAATACTTTATTTTTAAACACAAGGTCTATTGCTAAAGATTGGTGATACCATAGAATACTATAATACACAGTAGAATGGCTGTCAACTTTATTTCGTACGAGGAAGACTGAATAAATGTACACATTTTAGACTTTTGATTAATGTTCAAGATCATCATTAAAAAAATCATTTAACACATACGTTTAACACCAACATGTTTATTTGTAAATAGGGTGCAATTTGGCATTTTCTAAATAATTTGCATGCGAAATTTGGAAGCGATTGTAACGTCAGAACACATCTAGTGTTGACATTTATACGTGTGAATTGACGTGTTAGTGACATTTTAGTGGCTACGCGGGCTCCGCCCACTCCCCCGTTCTATTATGTATGTATTATAGTATTATATGGGTGATACTATGGGAGTATTTGCCACAGTATATCAGGTGGGTTGGCAACGGCAGCGTTTTTTTTTCTGAAGAGGCTGCTACGCATCTCATGTTTTATAGTCAACCAAATCTAAGAAATACGTTTCGACGTTTCACATTAATCATTCTGCAATAACTTTGCACAAGCGTACTCACACGATTTAAAATAACCTTTTACGTAAATCCGAAGAATTATGAAGTTATCTATATTGCATTACAATGTGTATAGTTTTTTTATCACTAATTTAAATTTGAATTTTTCAAACAAAGCAAAATATTAAAAAATACCCAGTATTAATTTTTTTACAATGACGTCGTTTCAATGATATGTCGCTATGTATATTACCGTAGTGTTTGGATGATTAAAATTCATTGTTATGTGAATAATCGGCAAAATATTCAGATAATCAGTAAAAATATAGAAATAATCGAATCATTAATTTTTTTAATGTATTATTGTTTATTTTCAAAATTCCTTAAATTACATGAATCGTGAATAAAACAAGTTTATTTTTTTAAATTGCAAATTAAATTTGTGTAGGCAAAAAAACTCATAGGTAAGGCCGTGCTAAGATAACCACTACATAATTTCAATATCTCCCCATTTCGGTACCAGTTACTCGACTCCACACACTCATTCTTAGCGCGATGTATAACGCTTTTACAAAAAAATCCCAGAAAATATACAAAATTTGACGTAAGTACACTAAGTTCAAAAACTTTATTAAACTAAGTTTGTATAAAAAGGGTTATTTTAATATTAAGGAATGGAAAGGTATCGCTACCAATCTATTTCTAATTTGTTTTGTGTTGTAAATTGTAACACGCATGATTGTAAGCTACAACACGTACGAATTAACTTGAGACTCCGCTGGAATGCGACCCCCTTCCCGACTCCCCGATACTCTCCGTACCGATAGCATTTTTGTTACGGATACGCGTCTCGACTCTAGTTCGATATTTTTGATAATTGTTTGTTGTTTGGTTTGGACTTTTGTTTGTTTTTGTTATACTTGAACGTTATTTTATCTGTTTGTTGTTAATTGCGTTGTTTTATTGTTAAGTTTGGACGTTGTGTTGTGCCGTTTTCTTGTGACGCTTAGGAGTTACTCCGCCTTTTTATTTTTAAAAAAGATGGGAGGAAAGACAATACATAGCCAAGCACGGACACTTGCTCTAAAAGTTTTAAATTATAAATTAATAATATTATAAATGAGAAAGTGTGTATGTTTATTTCTTTGTCCTTCCTTGACGCGTTAACTAAAAATAATATTATATATATTATAAAAAATAAATATTTAAAATATATAAAAATGGCAACAGTATATCACTTATTACTTCACCCCTTGCCAGAACATTTTATTTTGTTTTTATTAATAATCTCATACAAATCTCAAAAATTTCAAATAAAAAATTATTACGACGCATTATTTTGCACACCGTACATTGACAATTACGTCATCGGCCCAGGTCTCAAGTTAATTCGTACGAGTTATATTTTTTTAAACTAGTCCCGTTGGGTTTCTTGCTGGTTCTTACCAAGACAAAGGTCTTTTTTGCTAACCAGTAGTAAATGAAAAAAGTGAATTTCAATGAGTATTATTCATAATCTATATTGAATAACAAACGTTTCTGTTTCGAGAGCTTACTGTGTGTAATTTTGTGATTTTGCGTATGTGTTCTTATTTTGTGACTCGGCTTTAACTTTTTGGACTGTTTCTTCTATATTCGTTGAAGCATGTGCCCACGTCACAAAAGATGATGGTGAATCGAAAAGTGGTAGAAAAAAAAAACAAATTATTATGGATAGCTTTGAAAGAGACATTAATTTTGACTGCATTATTGAAAATCAAATAATAATTAATTTAAACAACGACAGTTCAAGTAGTTGTACTGAAAGTGTTTGAATAAATTTATTTTTAATCTAGTTTCAATCTCAAATTTTTATAACTGTGCCTCTTGAAATCAGCAGTAACAACAAATACAAACAAACTGATAAATCTTGTGTTTTAAATTATCCTTTTTTAATTTATTCTGGTATTATTCAAACCAAACTGCAAATGATTACCAACTCTAAATAATCGATATCGATTTTTTCAAGAACCGAATATTGTACGTTCCCATTTTTTGGTTGGCATGCTTGGTGCATTAAGTTTGACAACTGTCAAAAGGTATTCGTTAGATTTGGTTGACTAGTTTATCTCTGTCGCTTCTTACGACACCCACGGGATGACATTGAGCAGTGAATTCTCTTACGCCGTCATTATAACTACAGGATACAATACACCACATAAATTTTTGTATTACATATTTTATTTAAAAAAAATGTCATATATTATATAAAGTGAAATAATGCAAAGAAGCATAATTTATTTTGAGCTTTAAATTATTTGATATAAGTTATTATATAATGTAAGTTTAAGACGTCTTCATTACTAACACACTACTTTATTATTTGCTTTCAAATATTCATTATTATATAAATATTATTGCTTGAATATTCGTTTTTGTCAATATTCGATTCGATTTTATACAATATAATATACAATATGCAGAATTGCTTACTTGATTAGCAATTGGTTTAAAATTCATTTCAAAAATTATAAATCGCCGCAATTCCAAAGGACCTCAATTTTATTATCGTTTTCATTTAATCTTAAAAGATTAACAAAAACAAATATTCAAGATTGGATTCGATTTTAATTTGAGAGGGGCCGAATATGGATTTCACCGAATACGAATATTCGGCCGAAAGTTCGGTAAAACTTTTACCGATCCGAAAATTCGGCCGAACATTATTCAACTGGATAACTTATGTCGAAACTTGTTACCATAAAGCGCGCGATATTATATAGAAAAACTGACGACCAAAGTAAAGTGAAATGTACTAATGTAATGTAATGTTTCTTTGTTTGATTCCAAAAACAGTTTATCAAGCTTTCTATTTGCTATAATTGGAAATAAACCCAAAGTACTTCGAAAACATAACATTTCAAGTAGATTTAACCCATAAATAAAATATACTTTCGACAGTAAAATTATAAAAGACATGACATTACTCAATTCGTACAATTCAATACAGTGGACATTTTGAGTACCACTTAAACGAATATTCGGTGATTTAGCCGAAAATCGGCCGAGTACGAATATTCGGTAAAGCTGCCGAATACCGAATATAAAACGAATATTCGGCCCATCTCTAAATTTAATGGAGCAATAATGCAGAATTGACCCTTTTTACTGGAAATGAGGCATTCCATCTCAGTCCTCACGGGTGACAACGCATCTGCATTTTGATTTGTAATGGAAGATAGATGTATAGTGCCACCAACTTATCTGTTCAGGTGGACAAAATTGGAACTAAGACCGCCATTTTGTAAATGACATTTTTATAAAATATAAATAATAACACTAATTCTCACTAATTTTAATATATTAACACGAAATTTGTTTTATTTTATATTATGTGTACCTAATGAATATGTAGTCACCTATTTCCTCGGCCAATTTCTTAAATGGCAATAGTAAGCACTCCACTAGCAACTCTGTAAACTGAACAGATAAGTTGGTGGCACTATAGATGTCTATGGGCCGCAGCAACCACTTACCATCAGGTGGACTGTGTGCTCGTTTGTCAGCCTATTCTATAAAAAAAATGCTTACTTAATTAGCAATTGGTTTCAAATTTATTTCAATTCCAAACGATCTCAATTTTATTCTTGACGCATTTTAAATAAATAAATATCATTTTATTGCCACTTTCAAAAAACATGTTTACATATAAATTAATTATTTAATCTTAATTTAATTTAGGCAAACGGAGGTGACTCAGCTTTTGCTTACATGGAACTAGATCCCTTGAAGCGCTGGTTTTCAGGCACTCCTTCTTCCCTGAGATGTTACACGGGTGTTATGAGAATTTCGAGTTCCTCAATCACCTCTTTCATTTACTCATCTATCGTTGGAATTCAACATGGTATGGTTGTGAAATTTCATAATTATTAATAATTTGTGTGTGTGTGTGTGTGTGTGTGTGTGTGTGTGTGTGTGTGTGTGTGTGTGTGTGTGTGTGTGTGTGTGTGCGTGCGTGCGTGCGTGCGTGCGTGTGTGTGTGTGTGTGTCAGTTTATAATACACGGGTATGTTTTATAAGGGTTATATCATAATGTTAAAAAAAGTCTCTTAACTTTGTGTATTTCCAGTAGGTATACTTCAAGTTTTCTGCAGCAATTTGCCGCTTCAGCAATGCTGATTTATATATAGCTTTGAAGCTTTCCGTAGTCCTTTTATTTCTCATAGGAGGGGGCAAATCGTTTCATATCCTTGCTGCAACAAATTTAAAACATCCTCTGTACCGCGTTGTTTTATATTTTGGCATACTTAACATGTTTAACGAGTTCGTACGAACTCTATAAATACATATTATAATTGAAGAAGTTGAGTGCAGATTTACATTATTTAATTTTTTTAAATTTTGTTCTTATCTTTGTTTCAGGCTGTTCATTAATTTCTATATTTAAGTTGAATAAATGTACTGATTTATTATTGTAATAACTATTATGGTATTTGTGTGCTGTTTTTTTAATACATTCTGTAAATATAATGTTGGTTTTATTTATTTTGATTTTAATTATTAATATCTGTGATGACAACAAGTATATATACGTAGGCGCTATATATACATATATATATATATATATATATATGTATGTATAAAACGAACTCCAAAAATAAAAACAAATGTTTTTTTTATTTTTGGAGCTCGCTGTCTACATTCCGTGAGTGCTGGAGACCCTTGGAAACTTGGAATCACAGAGTACTTTTTATATAGGGAACTTGGAATGATTGAACCGTAGACAGATTTAACTTATAGTCAACCAAATCTAAGAAATACTGTTGTTGTTGTTTTTATTATTCGCTCGAGAGAGCAGGCAAAGGAACTAAGCCATACAGCCTTGTGTTTTTTAATTTGAATATATAGAATATAGAATTATCGGTCCAATATTTTCAAAAACAGGAATGCCTGTTATTTGGATGCTACAGAGGAGCTTCTTAATAAACTTGAGCGCTTGCAAAATCAGTGTATCCGTTTTATATTTGGGCTCAAGAAATTTGCCCGTGTATCTCGTAAGCAACTCAAGTGGCTCCCAAATCGACTTCGAAGGAATACTTGATTGTTATGTCTCCTCTATAAAATTTTGCACAACCCTTCCTCTCCCACATACCTCAGAAGCCGATTTTCCTTCACCCATCCTCCGGACAAACCATGCAGATCCCTTGTTAAAACTCTTCTTGACTTTCCCGTCTATAATTCCGGTTTTTACTCCCACTCCTTTTCAGTTCACGCGGTAAGGTTATGGAACTCACTACCGTCAAATATAAGAAATGCCGAATCTTTATTGGTATTCAAGAAACGTCTTAGAGATAACTACTTTGTATCCTGTTAATTAATATATATTATTCTATTATAGTAGTTTAGTTTATATATATCATATGTAACTATCGTATTTATTATTATTACTATGTATTGATTTATTTTATTTTTATTGATTGTTTTATTTTATATAATTTACGTAACGTTGTGTATATTATTTATTTTTAGTAGTACTAATGTGTGCACTATGTTTGCAATTTCAATATAATTTCCTTTATGGGTCTACTGGAAGATATTTCAGCTAATTATGGAATAAGTAGAACCTTTGTACGAAATTACTATAAGACTGCTTCTGTATCTTGATGTGTGTACATAAAATAAATTAAAAAAATAAAAAATAGTAATACTTTTTGAAAAAGACGATGATGAGACAAAGAATTAATGTTTAATAAAAACCTAAATTTCAGATATTTAAACCTAAGTAAGATAGGAGGAGTAAGACATTCAGCCTGTTAAGAAACAATAGGAGTTGTTCTCATGGAGCCGGTAATAAGTCTTAAATTCTTACTATTATTATACTATTCGTGAAATAATTACCTAAAATCGCAACGCGCCCAGGCGAAATAACGCAGTCAGGGCTAGCGCGTTAGAGGCGATTGAATGTTAGTTTTTTTTTAACGCTGTTTACGTATATAACTTTTTGTAAATATTGTTGAAATAGTTTTTGTTTAGTGTTTAGTATATTTAATTATAGGATAAATTAGTTCAAAAGTTTTAATGTAATTTAAGAACTACATATTATGTATATTACCTATTATTTAATAAATTTTAATATGGCAAAACGTCGTTCCTACTATAACTGTTGCTTAGATGGATACTAAATGAAATGACCAACAAAAGGTTTCATAT
The DNA here is from genome assembly GCA_036936625.1 of Parnassius smintheus behrii. Taxonomy (NCBI): domain Eukaryota; kingdom Metazoa; phylum Arthropoda; class Insecta; order Lepidoptera; family Papilionidae; genus Parnassius; species Parnassius smintheus. Next base: position 52,144,463 of record JAUPFT010000001.1, read on the forward strand.
CATTCTTTAAGTTAGGTACCGTAGAATTTTAGAAGGAAGTTATGAAAGGTGAATTTATTTAATTATTTTTGTTAGATAGGTACTTACAGCAAAAAAGAATTAAATAGGTAATAATTTGGTCTACAGAAGAAATACCTAAGTACTTTATTACAAAAATTAGTTAAAATTTACTTCACTATCCAAGTATTTACTTACATACATATAATTGTCTTTTGTAACTCAAATATTTTAAGTTATAATAACACAAAATACTGAAATTAAAACTTTATATACTAACAAGATTTTTAACTAAGTAGAATAGACATTTCTGTTAGAAATCGTATTTCAGGTTTATTTGTTGTTTATCTACCTATTTCTCCCAAGCGTTGCGATTCCCGACGAATGACCTCGCAATTTGCATGCGTTAGGCATCGCAGAACTCACATAGGGGCGAAAGTATGGTTAGTCGATCATAGTCAGAATATTAGTTACTTAACTACTACTTCACCTAACTAACATAATTAACATTTCGCAATGTATTTTTTTACTTTCTACTGACATCCCTTAATAACCACGAAAAGTCCGCCGTGACTTAGGAAGCGGAATAGATGCAAAGTAATATGGACACTAGCGCGCAGCGATAAAGATTTATTTAGCTTGCGTGCGATATTTATCTGAATTATAATAATTATGTTGGCTATTAAACGTCGGCAAGCAGTCGACATCAAAGGAGTGCAACTTCTGTACGTAGTACTATTATTTATTATGTGCTAGCAGTAGTATGCTTTCTGTGTGTTTTGTTAAACACGTCCTTGTCAGCACTGAATATGAAACTAAAGAGTGGAGACAGCTCAAGATTGGTGTACTTTTATTAAACTGCTAAAAACAACAAAACCATATCTTGGGCTTGCCCTAGTTTGGAGCCCTAGCTTCGCCACTCTGCGGCGTCTGAATCCAAACTGATTTAATGGTAAAAGACAATATTTTTCTAGATAAAATTCTAATCTGGATTTTATAATTTGCTCAAATATTTTTCCCATACAGGATGTAAGTGCCATAGGTCTGTAAGATTCTGCAATGTGAGGTTTTTTTCCAGGCTTTAAAATGGGTATCATACAATCTTCTTTCCAACCGTTAGGAATAGGTGTATGAAACCATAACATATTATATATTTTCAAAACTAGTTCTCTACATGCAGTATTCATATTTTTTAAAGCTTTATATGGGACAGAATCAAAACCACAAGTAGTGTCCTTTCTAGAGTTAACAGATAAATTGAATTCGGACATGGTAAAAGGTTTGGTAAGATAATCACAATGATTATCATTTGAGGAGTGAGGAGTTAGAGGTGAATCATCTGGAGTATATTTTTTCAAAAATTCATTACCCCAATTAGAATCTATGACTGATGTGTTATTATTAACAAACGTTTTGTTAAACTTTTTAATGTAATTCCATACTCTAGTTAACGGAGCAGATCTATTAAAAGTTTCACATAGTGTTTTCCAGCTGAGCTGTCTTTCAGTCATCAAAGTAATTTTTTTATCATTTTGTAGTCTTTTAAAATTAATATAATTTCGTTGTGCATGCATTTTTACAATTTAATACCGCCTCTTTGTATTTTAAATTCCACCAAGGTAGAGAATTTTTTTTTAATTTCTTTTATGTGATTGAAAGTTGTTATTAACATTTCGATTAGAAGACTGATCGGATGGCATGGATTCATGCATGGCTTGTTTCACTAGTTCTATTAAATCTGTATAACATTGTAAAGGATTACTATAATCAAAACTATAATTTTTTATTAAATTCTCTCTATCTGATTAAAACTACTTTTACGGATTTTATCGCGTTTATTTTTACTTTTTATTTTTAATTCCCGACGTTTCGGGCGCTTTCCAGCACCCATGGTCACGGGGGACTGAGATGACTGACGTCCCGATCTCATTGTTAAACCCGGAGTACCTTCAGCTTTTTTAATTATTGTTTATGGTCCGATCTATGCAAAATGAACTAACTCTGTCTTGAGGTCTTGCAGTGGTATGCTTGGGTTTAGTTTTAATTTTATTGATTATAGGATCCCAAGCAGGTGGTAGTACCCAGCCTCCTTCTCTATTGAAATTAGGATGTTTTTTAATTTCAATAGCCTCACGTATCATCCTTGGTAGGAATCGGTGTTCTTTCGCGAGGATTTGTGGTCTATCAAATCTGATGTAATGGTTGGGGCCGTCTAGGATATGATCACAAACTGCAGACTTCCCGGAACGTTGATGCTTCACATCAGCTATATGTTCTTTTACGCGGGTCCTAATTGATCTTTTGGTTTGTCCTATATAAGAGAGACCACATTCACAATCAAGCTTGTACACTCCTGCATCTTGTAGAGGAATATGACACTTGACGGATGGTAGGAACTGACTAATCTTCTTCGGCGGCTTGTAGAATGTTCTAATAGAAGCTCGCTTCAAGATATAGCCAATCTTGTCTGTGACACCTCTGACATATGGTAGTACAGCAGGCACACGCTCGATTGTGGCTGGCTTCACTCGGTCACTGTGACGTAGGCGCGGGACCCGAAGCTTGTTGTCGTGCAGAACTTGCTTGACGTGCTGAAGCTCGGCGGCCAGGTGTTTGCTGTCACAGATCCCTCGTGCTCTCTGTAACAAAGATTTGCCCACGGTAGCTAACTGTGAAGGATGGTGGTGAGATTCACCGTTTAAATATCGGTTTGTATGGGTCTTTTTCCTATACACAGTGTGACCAATGGTGTTATTAGGATTTCTGATGACTAACACATCTAGGAAAGGTAAGGAATTATTTGCCTCTAACTCCATAGTAAATTGAATTTTAGAGTTTATGGAATTAAGATGTTCTAAAAATGCAGTTACTTTGTCTGATGGTAAAATTGTGAAAGTATCGTCTACGTACCGCTTGTAGATCCTTGGTGTAACAGGTGCAGTAAGGAGGGCTTTCTCCTCAAAGTCTTCCATGAATATATCGGCGACAATGGGAGATACAGGTGAGCCCATCGCCACACCATCTACTTGCTTGTAAAACTCTTCCTTCCACAATAGATAGCCAGATGTAAGGCAATGTCTTAGTAATACTGCATATTCTGCTGGCATGTTATTTTCCTCTAGTTTCCTAGTTATAATTGATATGCAGTCTTCAACAGGTAGGGATGTAAATAGAGACTGAACATCAAAACTGACCATGGTTTCATTGTCAGTAAGATGTAGGTCTTTTATCTCACTGACAAAATGGTATGAATCCTTAGTGTGTGCTCTTGTGTGTCCTCTGAGTGGTGATAATATTTTAGCTAAGTATTGAGCCAATCTGTAAGTTGGCGAATCAATCTGACTCACTATTGGACGTAAAGGAGCATTCGGTTTGTGTATCTTTGGTAACCCATACAACTTCGGTGGTTTGGCACATGAAGGTATTATCGAATTAACGTCCAGATTCAATTTTTCGGAGTATTTCTTAATTAGATCGCTAGTTGTTTTAAGCGTATTAGTTGTAGGGTCTGTTTTGACCTTTCGATAAGTAGTTTCATCCGACAAAAGTTGTTGTATTTTAAAATTGTAATCTGACGTATCCATTATAACCGTAGAATTACCTTTATCTGCGCGGAGAATCGTAAGCTCTGGTCTGTTGCGTAAGTTTTTCAACGCGTTAAATTCATTTTTGGGGAGATTTAATTTCGGCGCTGAACTTCGACGTAACATAGACGAGATGTCTTGACGTATGGCCTCTAAATCTTCATTACCAATATTATTTTTATACAGACAGTCCTCAACACTACAGATAATGTCCTCATACGGTATTTTTCGCGGTGTAATTGCGAAATTAATACCTTTTTCTAAAACTTTTATTGTAATAAAAGTTTTAGCACTGGTTGTACAATCTAGTTTTTAGAGATTGAGGTATACCTGACGAGAAGATATGTCGTAATTTCCCGAACGCTGCCCAGCCGAGTTGAATCCGTCGATTGACCTCTCGGTCGAAGTTGGACTTACCTAGTCGGACTATTTGTCCCAGGTAAACGTACTCGTCAACAACTTCGAGCATAGTGCTCCCAACAACTACCGGCATATGTGTGACATGGACATTAAACATGATCTTTGTTTTGTCCATGTTCGTCTTAAGACCTATCCGTTGGGAGACACTGTTTAGGTTATTGAGCATAGTGCTTAAGTCCTCCAGCGATTCTGTCATAAGGACTATATCGTCGGCAAATCGAATGTGAGTGATGTACTCACCATTGATGTTAATACCGTAGCCTTTCCAGTCCAGTAGCTTGAAAACGTCTTCCAATGCAGCGGTGAAGAGTTTTGGGGATATAACGTCACCATGTCTTACACCTCTCTGCAGTTGGATAGGTTTCGTACTCCGGTTCTGTTCTCGGATAGCCATTGTAGTCCTACTGTACAAACACTTCAGCACTTCGATATACCAACAGTCAACTTGGCACCGCTGAAGAGACTGTAGCACCGCCCAAATTTCGACGGAGTTAAAGGCTTTCTCATAGTCCACATACGTCAGGCAATGTGGCAGATTGTACTCTTCGAACTTCTGTACAATTTGTCGAAGGGTATGTCTGTGGTCTATGGTACTAAGCCTTTTCGGAAACCGGCTTGTTTGGGAGGCTGGAAGTCGTCGAGTCTGCGTGCGAGACGATTCGTAATGACTCTCGAAAACAGCACGTAGACGCGGCTCAGAAGGGATATCGGTCTGTAGTTCATCAAGAGGGCGTTGTCACCTTTCTTGAGGAACAAGAACACCGCGTTTCTGCTCCACGCCTCCGGAGTAGTGCCACGATGGAGGACGGAATTAAAGAGCCTCTGCCTCTGAAGGACTTCAAGTACCGGTTTTCCACCCACTTTCAGAAGCTCCGCTGTAATTCCATCCTCGCCCGGGGACTTGCCGTTTTTAAGGTGCTGGAGAGCCATTCTAATCTCGCTCAGACTGACGTCCGGGATATCATCGGAATAGTGTCGGATAAGACTTGCTCTTGGATCGTTACTCACATTTGCGTGTGGCTCCAATGATGATGTGTACAGCTGCCCATAGAACCTTTTAATCTCACTCAGAATCTGGGTGTCCCAGAAACGATGCTGCGACACTCAGTCTTCAGCTTTGACAGTTGGCTCTTACTGGCAGACAGATCTCTTGCAAAGACTTTGGAAACCTGGTTCCGCTCGATCGCTTCTTCAATACGAGCAGTATTAAAGTTGCGCAAGTCTCGTCGCATGCATCTGGAGATCTGTCTGTTCAGTTGCTTGTATGCTGTCAAATCTCTTGACGATTGCAGCCTCATCTCCCGTCTAACAACCATGAGATTAAGAGTGTGATCGGAGAGTTTTTGTGTTCTTCTGCGGCGGGTCTGGCAGAACTTAGCTCCGACCGCATAGACAGTTTCCACGAGCTTGTCATTCATATCGTCCACTACATTGCAATCTTCTATGAACTGAAAACGGTTACGTAACTCGAGCTGAAATGTTTCGGGATTCTGGATTAGAGCACGAACAAAAGCGGCGTAAGGCGTGGGCGACATGGGCTACCGCTTACGGCCTCGCGATCCAGGGGGCCTCGCGCCCTGGAGGTTTATGAATGACTTAAAACCGTAAACGCGCCGAAATAAATTTCATTGTCATGAATCGATATTATTAACATAACTAAATATTTTTTATTCAGTTTAGTAACATAAGTTAGCGTTGCTATTGCGGGTAATCCCCGCTGCGGGGCGACCAGTATATATACAGTAATCTATGGGGGCGACAAGGGCCGAGGATTCCCCTTCAGAATACCGACTTTATTTAATCGTGGTCGCGTGGCAATCCAGTAAAGAGTGCGGTACAGTAGCCCACGTGGTTGCTGTACGTATATTTTTGCGCTATATGCTGAGTAGATAAACGGAACAGACACAAAGCTTCTTAAGAACTTGCAAAATTGTTACCTATTTTGGTGGGGTTGTCACTATAGGTGAAGACAAATTAAAGCTCTTGAACGTTTACGTATATTTTGTGACTGGATTAAAGAACATCGACAAACTTAATTCCAAAAATGCTTGTCTGGTATGTAACAGTTTATTGAAAAAAAAAACTGTTATGATCTGCCAAAATACTTTAAAAATAAAAGAGTAGCCAAAAAGAAAAAGATGTTGGATTATGAAGGCAAGGATTAACCTATACAGTCTCCTAAAAGTCGGTATTAAACAGATTTTTTCAACATCATGCTTGTTCAATTATAACAAATATGGATTTTAGATTTTTGGCTTTAAACCCACATTATGAAAATTTTTGTTTCCTTTGTGACTTTTCTTTTGTGAAACAAGTTAAAAAATATTCCAAACCATCTAATATTAAAATAACTGTCAAGATTTACACACAGCCCTGCGAGTGGGTGAAAGCAGTGATTTTCAACCTTACGAATTATGTGAAGAATTACAATTAATGATCCGTAATTTAACTACCTTCGTAACGGATGTGAAACAGCTTCTCCAATAAGTTACGGAAAATAATTAAAAAAATATACCCAAACATTTACATCTTCATTTAGCAATACCGATCAGTACAGCCTCCGCTGAAGGAAGCTTCTTAAAATTAGTACTCATTAAAAATTATCTCAGGAATGCAATGTCACAGAAAAGTCTTTTAGCATTGAAAGTTTTATCTATCGAGGCAGATATAGCATCAAGCTGGATTATGAGGCTATAATTAAACAATTCAGCAGGATAAAAAGCAGAATATCTATTTCTTCATTTTTCTTTGAAATTGTTTGGTGTTGGTACTTAACGATTTTGTAAAAATATAAATTTCGTATCAAGTGTATTGTTTTTTATATAAGTAATCCGTCTTCTTGCGGGCCTCGCAGAATTTATCTTGCCCACATACAATTTAGGTCTTGCGCCGCCACTGAGCACGAAGGGGACGGAGCGTTGACTTCATTAGACGAGACCTCTCCAACTTAACGTTTAGGTTCAGTGTGCCTTTAATCATTCGGTGATCGCTGCCAGTTTTCACCCTTGCGATCACTGAGACATCACTGAACAGTTGGCGGCTGGTCGTTATAATGAAGTCAATCTCATTTTTTGTCGAACCATCGGGGCTCGACCATGTCCACTTCCTGTGGGGCCGCTTCTGGAAGAAAGAGTTTATCATAAAGAGTCCCTCTTTCTCCATAAAGTCGGCCAGCTGGCGGCCCCTACGGTTCCGTTGCCCTACTCCAAATTACCCTAACTTCAACTCACCGCTTTCTCTTGTGCCTAGTTTTGCGTTAAAGTCTCCCATCAACACCGTGTAGTGGGTTTTGGAGGAATGCATGGCTCTGGAAATATCCTCATATATTTCCTCCACCTCCTCATCGGGATGTGCCGAGGTTGATGCGTAAACCTGTATGACCTTCAGCGAATACCGTTTCGTGATTCTGAGTATCAGGTACGCAACTCTAAGAGACACACTCCAAATCTTTACAACGCTGTTGACGAGGACTTGTGGACGATAAATCCGACACCTCCTTGGGTACAGGTGGTCGCCCTCCCGGTGATAGAACAAGTTGCCGGACTCGAGGATTACCGTATCCTCCCCCTCTCTTCGGACCTCGGATAAGCCAATGATATGCCAGCGCAACTTGTCTACCTCTTCTTCCAGCTCCAGTATCTTCTCGTTAGTCCTCAGGGTGCGTGCGTTATATGTTGCCAGGTCGAGTCATCGTAGGTGGCAACCGAACCTCCACCGGAGATTCTTAGCACCCCCTGCCCCGCCGTTATCATGGTCGCCACCGTAGCCAGGAACAGCGGGGCTGCCGGGGACTGGGGGCCGTTTGTTTGCGTCGTCATTCATGGTGGATATTTGCCATAGTTGCCACGCTTGGCGAGCGGGTTGGTAACCGAAGTTTTTTATTATACTATTGTTGTTATTAGGAAGATGCTGCTGCCCATCTCCTGCCTGTCTCCCTTTGTCGCCTCTTACGACACCCACGGAGAGATATGGGGTAGTGGATATTCTCAACCGCCACTACACTGTATAACACATATTATCTTCTTGTAAGTCGTTAACATAACAAAAATTCTTGAATTAGAAAGATTAGTGGGAACATTAGTTATGACTCCTGTTATTTCTGTCCCTGCAGCTGGGATAGATGCCTTCATTTTGTAATCTCCTCCCTAGTGAATCCTCTCTAGGAAATGCATTTTTAAAAACTTTTAATTTTGTATTTATTCATATATTGCACATATTTAACGCTTTTATTGAACCTCTTCATATGTGTGGACATCATGTCCCGCGTGCCAATTGGCCTTCTTTCATCATTTGATTCGACAAAGACAACAAAATCAACGAGGACAGAGTCCTCAGGGTAACTCCTGTTGTAGTCAGATACAAAGTACGGCTTATACTTGCGCTGCTCTTTCTCAGAATCTTCCTCAGTACTGGTGTACACTTCTTCCTCCTCAGTCGTTTCTTCAAAAACTTCATCTTCTCCCGGCAACTTTTTTTTCTTCTACGTTTCCCTATGATGAGGAAACCCAGTAACGATAAAACATAAAAGTTTAGTGCCTTAAACACATTGAGCTAATATGTACTACGTACTAGAGGCGACGCTGCATTCAACTACTATGTTCCATTCAACTGCGGTGCATACACCGCACTTTAATCAGTCACTCGCTAGGCGCTTGTAGAGTTGACACGTGTCGTGTTGATTTAAAAAAAAATCTCGTGATAAAAATATGCCGTCGTGCGTACTTAGATATTGCACAAATAATTCAAGAAATGTCAATAAAACCAATGAATTCCTTTTCATTGGTTAATAAGATACGTAATCAATAAAAAAAGTATTATAAATTAGTAATAAAACAAATTATTCCTAAGACGCCATCTTATGTTACGTAATATAGATTATGAAATTAATTTTTTACAGATGCGACATTTCTGTGGGTACTTAAATATAGGACGAATATAATATTATACACATTTTTTTTGTAGAAACATATATGAGTTATCATAATCAAAAAATAGGCCAAATTTTTATATTTAAATCTGCTAATTATTCTTATATTTTATTTTTAGGTTTCCACATCAAAGATAAAGTGGAATAAATTTGTCAATTTCTTCAAAACTCTCGCGTGCCCAGTATTTATGAACGGCTCCTATTCTAATTTAAATAAATATATTTGTAATTTAAATATTATATTAACAAGTTTTGTTAAACATACATTTAGTATGTTTTTTTTTATATCTGAGATAGATACCTTTTAAAATATTGAGATAAAAATATCATTAAAATGTAATTGTGATATAATATTATATTAAATAAGCAAATATAGTATACAAAATACATGACAAAATTTAAAAAAAATTTCTCGATATAATTTGCCTATTTAACAGTACAATCTTTTATTACCTACTGATCATTCTACCTATGTTAATTCTATGATAAGAAAACAAACCGCGCGAACACAGAGTAGCGCACATTTTTTGTTTGAAATAGCTGTTCTAGTACGTAAGTACATATTAATTCAATGCTTAAACAAAACAAAATTAAAACTTTAATTTAAAAAAAGGCGCCTATCACGTTTCAAGGTTCCCGCGCTCATCTTTATTCCGTTTGACTTTGACATTAAAATTATAATTTTTAATTTGTTTGAGAATTAGATTTTTTTATTAAGATTTTTGGCTTGGATGTTTGTTTTTCAAGCCATGTCTTCATTTCATTCGAGATCTTCGTTTTTATAGACTTTTTCTTCACAATGTGCTGATGCATCACATTACGAAGTTTTTGGGAGATTTTGACGACAGCTCAACCTAGCGGACAGTCGATGAAATTCATAAGGGGCCTAAGCGATCAAAATAATTTAAGATCGATCGATCAACTTAATAATCGAAACAGTTGCTCTGTAGTTTTCTGTAATAGTTCACGTGCACACATACTAAATACAAAAAATCACGTCACTTATACTTATCAAAGTCTACTTCAAACCATTATTCAAAGGATAAAACAGAAGAAACAATCCGTCGACGGTAAAATTCCCGCCAACACTTCTGACCATGGAGGTTAGATGATGACAGGAGGACGATCGCTACGCGCTAAAGCGTAGCCCGCCTGTCCATGAAAATTTGTAGAATTTATAGCCACGCTGCCGTCGGTAAGTAGTATAAGTAGTAATTTTAAATTTTTGACAAAAAGAAACATTAAAATTGTGAAATATTATAAAAATAATGATAAAGATTATTATCTTTATCATTATTTTTATAATATTTATTATTATTGATTTATTATTATAAATCAATAATAATAATAAATATATAGATAATAGAATAATAATAATAATAAAAAGATGATCTGAAGCAGAGATTCGCTGCTTGGGGAAAGCGGATTCGGCGATATACCGAGAGGTCGACTCGGTTCAACCAGAATCGTCTCTTCCAGAGTGATCAGAAGAGGCTCTATGAATCATTGGAGCGACCAATGGTAAGTGGAACGGGCCCAGCACCGAATCAGGTCATCACTGTAACAATCTGGCGCGGCCTGTGATCAGAGCCCGTAAACCACAGCGAGGGCCTTTGGACGGAAGTTGTGGCGAGTCAGTGTGCGAGTAAAACGCCCACGGACCCCGTCATTATAACGCCGGATGACGTAAATGAGGCGGTCCGTAGAGCCCCGAACCGGAAAAGTCCGGGGTTTGTGGTGTGTCACACTGCGCTCGCCCGACAGTTCCAAGAGGCTCTTAACCAGAAGTCGCTCCCGAGCCTCTTCACTGCTGGGATCACTCATTTGGTTCCTAAAGACCAGGATACCACAGACCCGAGCAAATACCGCCTCATCACGTGTCTACCGACCATAAACAAGACACTAACATCAATTTTGAGCGCGAGAATCACTCGTCACGTGGACTCAAACAAGTGATGTCGCGCGCTCAAATAGGATGTCGGGTCAGTGGTCGTGGAACCAAGGAACTACTTCTCATTGACGCGGTCATTGACAAAGTGGTGAAACGCAACCGTCGGAACTTCTCCGCTGCCTGGATAAACTACAAAAAGGCATTCGACTCGGTGCCCGTGGCTAAAGAACCCTCTTCCTCGAGCTGTACAAGATTGACTGTACAGTTAGAGACTTCCTCGAGCAGTGTATGGGGCAGTGGAGTACGATCCTTTGTCATCTGGGCGAGCAGATGATGGCTGCGGAAAACCACATAAGGATAAGAAGGGGCAGCTTCCAGGGCGATTGTCTGAGTCCAATCTGGTTCTGCCTCTCTTTGAACCCTCTCAGTACTTTACTGGAGGGCTCCGGGAGGGGTTTTCAGCTTCGGAAAGGAGGTACAAAAGTGACCCACCTTTTCTATATGGATGACCTCAAATTATTCGCCTCCAGTCGCTCCCATCTTGTGGAATTGCTAAACATCACGTGAATTTAGCAATTCTATTGGAATGGAGCTGGGACGGATAAGTGTGCGGTACTCCATGTTGAAAGGGGAAATGTTGCTAACTCTGAGGGCATAGACTTATCTATCATGTTATCATCAGTTTAATGACCCTTTCCGAGGCTGAAACATACGGATACCTGAGTGTGTCACAGAACATCGGTATCGATGAGGCTGGTATGAAACAGTCAGTTTGCAACGTGTTTTACGCACGCTTGACTAAAGTGCTCAACAACCTTTTGTCTAATGTGAATAAAACACACGCACATAACGGTTGGATCATGTCTGTCCTGATGTATACCTTGGGCATACTCAGGTGGACTAAGACTGAACTTAACGTCCTGGATAGAAAAGTCCGCACTACTATGACGTCCTATAGGATGCACCATCCGAGATCGTCGGTAATAAGGTTGTACAAACCGCGAAAGCATGGTGGGCGTGGCTTTTTGAGCGCGCTTACAGTCTGCAGTGTGCAGCCTCCGTTATTACTTCCTGGCGAAATCGGATGATCCAAGCATGGATCATCCGATTTCGCCATGTAGAAATAAGGACGTCATTTTTTGTGATAAAGGACTTACCCCTCTATCCTTAGCCAACGAACAATGGCAAAACCCGGCAGTGCAGAGCATTTCCGACCAGGAGACCGTATGAAAGGAGAAGAAGCTCCACGGGAGGTTCTACAAGGCTCTACATGAGCTTTTCGTAGTAACAGTTGCCTCCCTCCACTGGCTACGCTTTTGGTGACCTCTTCGTAGAAACCGAGGGTTTTGTCTGTGCAATACAGAATCGGGTTATTAAGACCAACAACTATCGGAGATACATCCTAAAGGATGGTACCGTCGACATCTGTCGAGCTTGTCGCCATCCCAGTGAGTCACTTAGGCATGTCATCTCCGGTTGTTCGGCGCTTTCTAACTCTGAGTACTTGCACAGGCACAACCTGGTAGCCGGAATTCTGCACCAGGAGTTCGCTCTGAAATGCGGTCTCGTGGACCGGAAATCGCCGTATTACAAGTACTTGCCGGAAGCCGTGCTCGAAAATTATCGCGCCAGGCTCTACTGGGACCGGGCCATCATTACAGACAGGATAATTCCTGCGAATATAATTCCAGGAATAAGCCTGATATTGTGCTGATGGACCGAGCACAGTCAAGGATATTTTTGGTCGACATTACCACTCCGTATGATGAGAACCTCGTGAAGGCCGAAACAGATAACCGAACAAAATATCTGGACCTGGCTCATGAGGTGACCGACATGTGAATTATTATAGTCCCTTCTGCAAACGGGCTAATCTCAGTCAGCCTCTCGGGTCATCTGAGGCGGCTGGGACTCCGTGACGGACCGCTCCAGGCTCAAATGCAGAAGGCGGTGCTCCTCGATACCGCCCGCATCGTCTGCCTGTTTCTTTCCGTTTCCACCTAAACCTCGGCCGTTTGGTCTCCACTACCGACGGCCTCCATCTGGTTGGGCTTTTATTTATGTATTATTTATTTATTTATGCTACTATGTGAAATATACATATGTTTATATATATTTATCATTACCCACAAACTATTAAGAGTACTAATCATTACCTTTTATATATATATATATATATATATATATATATATATATATATATATATATATATATATATATATATATATATATATATATATATATATATATATATATATATATATATATATATATATATATATATATTCAGCCCAACCACATGAGAATACACTACTAATACCCCAATAAATCAATAATAATTAGTAATTTATATTTGTTATATTATAATAATTTAAATTATAAAGAACATAATTTATAATTCATTTATTACTAAATAATAATAATAATTTCGTTATTTTCTTCCTTTTTTGAATGATATTAAAATCATTTCAAACTAGCGCACAACAGCCCGCTTTTATTGAGACAACTTAGCGATCGCAGTGCCTCACTTATTTTGTCCATATTTCTGGGACATATTTTCTACAACGTTCGTTCGCCTGTTCTCTGACCGCAAACTAATAAGAGTACTAACGTATCTCTAACCTTCATGGTCCGTAGGAAAGCGCTATATAAGGGTGGCGCCACTGTAGCTACAGCCTAAATTTTAAAGAACGTTTTATAATTTTTTTATTGCACAGACTATCAACATAATGCTTTTTACAATAATTATTTTAAATGCTTTAAAAAATTTTTGTTTTCAAAATCACTCAACGTATTTTACGGTGATTTTTCATACCCCTTACGCTACTCGAGCGCTGTTGTGGAGAATTTTTGAACTGTTATATACTGCTTACACACACAGGCGGGCTATGCATTAGTACGTAGTGATTGTTCTCCTGTTCTCTAACCTTGATGATATTGGGTATATTCTTATGTATTTGGTTTAGAAGGGCTAGAACCCAGAGCCGTAAAGCTAATAAAAAATATTATGTGTATGTATTTTTACTTTAATATTTTTTCTTTCCTTCTTTTTAATAATTATTTATCATATTTTTAGGTGTTATACGTAAAAATAAAAGTAATGGTGTTATGAAAGATATATACATGCTATAATGCTTTTTATATCCGTTAGATGTCTATCATAGCCTTCCTATCGTAGACAGAGAAACCTTTTTTTTCTCTGTCTACGCTTCCTATCCTTTGTTGTCGTTGTTCCCGCTGTTACTCGCGAGATGTCAGTCCACGTTCATACAGCATGTAAATTAAAATTTTGTTTCACTTTTATTCCGCTTTGTTTTGCGGAGGTGAGAGGACATGGTGAAGTTGATTTCATGTTCACATGTTGCGATCAATGTTTTCCTATTTATAAGGTATTTTTTGAGTGAACAATAAATTTATATGCATAAATAAGTGTTCAAATATAAGAATTTTAATAGTGTATGTGTTTGCTACGTTAGAAAACAGCTTTATTTGCGCAATTATACTGGAGACTTGATGTCAATAAACTTGTCGGTGATATTTTATGGGAAAGGTGTGCCGCGTCGTCCCTGTACCTGTTGGCGACGGGAGGATTTTTGAAGTCGGAGTGATGGCGAAAGTTGGTGGCGCCTGAGTGGGTTCTACCATGGTGTTGTGGACATAAGCGAGGTGAGTGGCATTGGGAGGCGTTCTGGGGCGCGACAAGGCAGCGGGCGGGGCGCGGGGCGTTTAGAGCACGGACAGCGTGCATTCACCTCTGACCCGCGCGCGGGGCGAGCGACACTCAAGGTCGGTGCGCCGCCTGAAGGTCGCTGGTCACGTGACGAAGGGTGCTCACCCCCGCGCGTCCGCTCCTCGCGTCTTACTCTGAGCCCTACGTTTGTTTGGATTAACAATCAAGCAGTCAAGTGAATTGATAAATTGAATAAACAACACTTAATTTTTTTTAAATCTGTCTAGTTGCAAAATTTGAATTTGTATTGAGAACCTGTAAGCATTAGGTTATACAGACGTTGAGTTGATTACTAAAATTGACAGAAATATGCTCATCGTAATTACAATACTTGGAAATTAAGTTGTAGAATAAAACAATGGATTTTTATTAAATTCACTATTTTTGCTTGTTTTCAAAATACACCAAAGCGGCATTGTTTCTATTTATAAAATGATAAGCTTTATATATCCTATTTTCATGTACTCCTATGGAATAGAATAAAATGGAATAATTTTTTATTCCATATAGATCACAAGTAACTGTAACCGTAACGAGTGCTGAAAGGGCACATCTTTCGGAGATAATTACACTACAATGATATTAACGTGCAAAAAAAATAGTTTTTTCCTTATTTCTTTCTGATTATACCTACTATTGTGCTCATTTTCTTCTCGCCACCTCGAGGGTAATAGCTGAAAATCAGTGTTTGCTCTCTGAGCAATATTAATCGCTGAGCTATGACCCATTTGTTTAACTGCAATACACATGTATATTTAGGTCATAAGTTTATGAATTTTTTTCCGTAATACTTTGATTGTGCTAGTTTAATCACTGAATTTACGTGTATGATCGGAGATACAAACAAACGTTTTATCTATCTATCAAGTAATTCTTATTGAAAGTCAATATTTGACGTTACCACTGTTTTGAAAAAAGAACCTCTGCCTGTCAAGGATCACAAAATATTTACAAATTTTACAGAAATTTAAAGAAAATTACAGAAACAGCTTGGAAGCGACCACGTCATTCCCATGAAAATACCTTTAAGAGGAATAATATTATGGAGAAGAAATAAGGTGTTGAATGTTCCTAGCACGTAGCGCGTTTTTATTGGTTTTTGAGTTGAAATGAGTAAGAAATGAACTAACAGTCTATGGTAGTTGTTTTTTCTTATCAATTCATCATGAGCTATACTTATATATATATATATATATATATATATATATATATATATATATATATATATATATATATATATACTTTAACTGGTTTATATATTTGATCTTCCTTGATCGATGTACTTTCATTTCATAGAAGAATTTGTAATACATAATCATATAAACGCATTTAGGTATAGTAGACAACGAGGTTATTGCGTTAATTATTAGTAAAAAACATATTATGTGTCAATAAAGAAGTTAAGATTAATTGATCTATTATTGGTCAATCACTGCAATAAGTCACAATAGCACTTTCTTCATCTTCTATTCTTTATTGATATTCTCAAATTTATTAGTATTTTAAAGTTTATTGCATTCACATAGATACTAAAATCAATATAATATACAAAAATTTATATATAGTAAGTACCTAGGTTGACCAGGTTTATTAATTAAACTGGCTGTTACCCGCGATTTCGCCTGCGTGTTTTAATTTTTTTTGCGGGGAACCTTAATTCTTTTTCAAAAATAAAAGTAGCCTTAATTACTACCTATCATAACAGCTATATGCCAGTGAAAGTCCCGTCAAAATTTGTAATCTATTTCGGAGATTTGCCTAAACGAACAGACAGACCGACAAAAATTATGAGAATTGGGTTTTGTTATAAGTACCGTATATACTTTCATATGCATTTAGTAAAAACATTTGACATTACAAACAGACACTTGAATTTTGTTTATTTTATAGAACTGTACCGAATCTTATAATCTTATAAATACTTTTAGGTAAGATAGGGCGTACATAAAAATATCTTAAAGCAGGTGTTATACCACAATTTCTTATGATAAAATACATAATAAACTTACATTGTACTGTTGAAAGTATTGCTTTGCCCTCGCGAAATATGAAAGGTGGCAAATCAACAGTCCTTTGTCTACATAAGTGTAAATAAGTATGTTAAAAATTATTGCGTGTTATATTAATTTAAATTTTCACAATATACATAAAAGTTTAAGTTTTTATGCTACGCTATGTTTACAAAACAGTTCTTCATTAAATATTAACTTAAGAAATCGAGTCATATGCGGCTCAAATAGCCACAACTTTGTACATACACAAAAATAATATAAAAATATTAACTATTAACTAGTTATTAGTTTCATCAGTCACAACCACATAGTGCCTTCTTTCATTACGGTTTGATGATGATTTTTAACCAAAAATTTCATCGGTCATCATGTTTTTTTCCTTATACAAATTCGGAGTATATTTTCTTTCATTACTTACATAAATGATACATAAGCTCTAATGATTGACACTCAGATACGTAGGCAGGGATTACGGACTTACATTTAACTCTCTCGACTCTCGCCTCATTCACATCTATAAAGTAGTGATCAAAATCAGTTAATGGTGCTCTTAATTTGACCCATCTTTATCGCCAACTTCGTCAGTAGACTTTCGTATAGGGTGTCTTTTGCTGACTGACTTCTGCAGCATTTTGCTTAGTCTTGCCTTTCATTGCAGAAGCAATATTCGAGTATATAGACATAGGCCATTTGAAAAACGCTGCATGGAATGTTGGGGGATTTGTCCATACTCTCCATTCTGGGCAGGTGTGACGGTGCTACCTTTCATCATCAGTTAGTTAAGTTAGTGTAGGCGACAAACTTGGTGTATTTTCAGCCATAAGCACTAATGCAGTGGGCATTTAGAGAAAAATGTTAGTATATTCTCATTTACAAATTGGAAGTTAGATTTAAAAGTAACTTATTGAAAAAAATATTGGTTTAAGGCGTGTAACCTTATGACGTCCCATATAATGCAAAAATGTTAAATGTGATATTCAAATTACTGTTTTCGGTTGATTTTCATTGCCTACAATTATCACTTAGTGAATATTATTATCATGATGCATATAATTGCCTTTTCATTGATTACTTGTTTGTTAATAAAATGACTAGGTTGTAATTCCATCTGCATAATTATTCTAATTTAAATTCTTAGCAATATAGAATAGAATACGTTTAAATTAAGCTGTAAGTCGACCGCACCCGCGAATTGCAAAATGAATGTTGAAACAGTTATTTGAGAGTCACATTTGTTTGTTCTTGACTCATTTGTCACTCTTGTATTAATAAATATAAAAGAAATTACACATAATATTTTATGTATAGTCGTATCACTAAATTATATGTTGTATTATGTGAATATCTTGTAAAACCCCAACCAAGAATGTTTTGCGTGGTAGAGCCATGCTACAGTTGTAGCACGAATGGGTTGACTCGACCGGGGACCACGCTCTCATAGAGTACCAGCTTGAAATAGCAGCGCTGCTGTGTATCGTATGGTGAGTGTAGAGAACCAGAGACCTATTTTACTGGAAACAAGGCATTCCATCTTAGAACTCACGGGTGACAACGCATCTGCATTTTGATTCGTAATCGAGGATAGATGTAGATGTCTATGGGCTACAGCAACCACTTACCATCAGGTGGACTGTGCGCTCGTTTGTCACCCTTTTTCTTTAAAAAAATCCTAGGAATGGTTATTCACTGTGTTGATTTTTTTTTGCATGATAATTGTGGATCATTTCAAATACACAGTAATTCAAATGCAGATCGCGTTCACGACCTCGAATTTTATTTCGGCACAAATAGAATTGTTTTGACGGTCTCTTGGCATTTTGTCGCTGCCTAGATACAAATTCGAGAATAGTTGATTGCAGTTCTAGATTACAAAATTTATAAGCATAGTTTCTTTATCTTCAACAAACATCTACCGATGTGTCACCACCAGTAACGTTAGTATTTTATTTGGACTATAAAGGCTACTTAATGCGTTCTATATAAAAAATGGCTTGCAGTATTAAAAAGAGTTCGAGTCGTGCGCGACTGTACTCTCACTACTTTCACGTTTGGCTGTGTGAGTGTGGCTTGGTGATTGTGTGCGTCGCGGCCGGTGACCTTGCTATCAGGCGGAAGCGTGCGGACGCGTGAGTCAGCGCGCGTCTGCCGCCGAGTTCGAGGGAGCAGAGACCTTCGCGTTGTCTATTCCTACCTAGTTTAATCGCATAGAATACACTAGATAAATGTCGGTGCTTTATTGCGATATTGTCACACGTCATAAATACTAATATGAAATGTATTGCATTACGCGCTTATTTTGTATTGGTTATTTCCTAGGCTAAGTACTTCTTGCTGTACCTATTAATCGTATTTTAGTAACTATTGAAATATACCGCAAATCATGGAAAATTAATAATTAATTTGTTTTCACTTGCACAGATATTGTTGATAGTTTTTATGTATGTACGTCGTACATATTATGTGCATTACAGAGCCTTTGTTCGACATTTGAATTTCTCTTTCCATCCCGTTTCATTGACGTCATTGTGGTCATGATATTTTTTTTAATTATTCCCGGTTATGGATTCGATTGTGCGTTCTCTTTGTACGCGATACGTTTTTAAACGTGTGACCTTGATCAATAGAAGGCGACGAGACATGTTTTAAAGCAACGATTGTTTCTACGGATGAAATTTAATGAAGTTACAGTCTTAACAAGTACCAATACTAGCTGTGCCTAGTATTGGTACCTCCTTGTAATTATCTACTTCATTGTTGTCTGCGGGGGACGAACCTAGCTCCTGGACTACTACAGCTCTCAGAAATGAGAAAATCAAGCCTTTATTTACCCAGTAGTGGGACGTTTAAGCTTAGATTAAAAACAAAATAACGATTAATCGGCTTGACTCACTGGCACTGCGAAGAGATGCTGCATATCTTTGCATTTTTTATCGCATTTACCACGGATTCCTCTGAGGAATTGTTTCGACTAATTTCAGCCGCACAATTTCACCATCGCACATCGCGACTACACTCGCTCTACCATCCATACCATCTGAATGACTAGCGGTCCACCATAGTGCGATTTAAAAAAAGTTTTCTTCCTGGCACAACTTCCTCGTAGAAACTTTTACCAGAGATTTTTTCCGAACCGATACGACTTGGGGACCTTCAAGAAAAAAGCCAACTCCTTTTTAAAAGACTGGCAACACATCTGCAATTCCCCTGGTGTTGCAGTTGTTCATGGGCGGTGGTAATCACTTACCATCAGGTGAGCCGTATGCTCGTTTGTCCACTTTCCTGTAAAAATAATAATAATTGATATAGCATAATATAACCTATTGACATTATTGACGTGTTTTATAAATGTATATAGGTACCATCAGGGCAACTCGGGCTTCAGGCAAATAACACAAAATCGACACGAACAAGTCATCAACGCACACAAATTAATTAAAAATACAAATCTAATGCAATTCAAAATACCCGGCGAAGTTAAACATCGCAAGGAAACCTGTACCTATGTCTGAAAAATAAACATTTCGAGGTCATGTGAAGTTCGCCAACCCGCACTGAAACAGCGCGGCGGAATACTTAGGTACTACAAAAATATTATCTAATACTATAACTATATTGCAATTGCAATAATGTTACTTTAAAAAAGTAAATGACATCTAAAAAAACTGTCTTAGCACCGAATTTTTAAGGTATTACGTGGAAATCATTTTATTAGTGTATTGAAGAATTAAAGTCTGAATTCAAAACTACTATGTGGAATTATTTAACCCTTTTTCTGTGGCCAAAGGAATATCACAAGTTCCAGGTAACAACTAGAATGTATAAATAACTACCTACTTTAAGAACTTCATAATATTTTCAAGCCCTGAAGTATATAATCTATATTATGTTTCTCAACTTCTATAAGTTGGGAGATCGCCGGCTTATTTTTGCATTGTTGGACATAGGACTGACATTATGTCCAACAATGTAAAACTAAGACGATGGCTAAGCAGGGATGACTGATTTAAATCAGACTGATTTAAGTTTTAAATCATGATTTAAATCACAATCTAAATCGCTTGATTTTGATTAAAAAATCATATAAATTTAAATCAACATGTATAAATTAATGTAATAGGCTGAAAATGAAATAAAACTAGTAAAATCTTTTATTTCTTTATGTTATTTTTATTATTCTACTAAAATAGTGTCATAAATTTGGAAAATCAACAAAGACTGTCGCGATTTTTCCCTTTCTTTGTTTGACACTTCGAAGTTTACCAAAACTGGGTCCTTGAAATAATACTAGTTTTTACGGAATTTATCGCGTATATTTAACTTTTTAAATACCCGACGTTTCGAACGCTTTACAGCACTCATGGTCACGGGCGGGACTGAGATGTTCAACGTCCATATGTCATAGTTAACCGCGGTTACCATAGATTAAAATTTAACTTTTGTTCCGATCTATGCAGTATGAACTTATGGTTTCTATACACAGTATGGTTCAAGGTGTTATGTAAGCCCGGCCACAGTCGAGCGTGTACCTGCTGTACTGCCATATGTTAGAGGAGTTACTGACAAGATTGGCTACATCTTGAAGCAAAACATAATTCAAGCCGCTGAAGAAGATTGGTCAGTTTTTAGCACCAGTCAAGTGTAATGTCCCTCTGCAAGATGCAGGAGTGTACAAGCTTGATTGTGAATGTGGTCTCTCCTACATAGGACAAACTAAAAGATCAATAAAAACCCGCGTTAAAGAACATAAAGCTGATGTGAAGAATCGACGCTCCGGGAAGTCTGCAGTCTGTGAACACGTACAGGATCGCCCCCGTCACTACATCAGATTTGATAGACCGCAAATCCTCGCTAAAGAACACCGATTCCTTCCAAAGATGATTCGCGAGGCTATTAAAATCAAAAAACATCCTAATTTTAATAGAGAAGATGGCTGGGTGCTACCATCTGCTTGGGATCCTATAATAAATAAAATTAAATCCCAACCCAAGCATACAACTGCAAGACTTCAAGGTACCATAAGTTCATACTGTGTAGATCGGAACAAAAGTTAAATTTTAATCTATGGTAACCGCGGTTAACTATGACATATGGACATTGAACATCTCAGTCCCGCCCGTGACCATGAGTGCTGTAAAGCGTTCGAAACGTCGGGTATTTAAAAAGTTAAATATACGCGATAATTTCCGTAAAAACTAGTATTATTTCAATGTGTAGTGTTCGCGTAAATATAAGAAATCATTAAAACTGGGTCCTTTTTTCTTCCAGCGTTACTTATCTTATTATCATCAAAATTTGCAAGTAATTTTACAACATTGTCAACAAGTTCAAGTATGCTAAGAAAAAAAATGAAAAATACCGAATTTTTTGACGTTTTTTTTGTGTTGCCAGGTGCAACATTGTAATCCTCCTACGCCAAAAAGTGTTACCAACTCGTGAATTTCAAAATAAACAAAAAAAACAATAAAATCATGATTTTATTAAAAAAATCAGCATGATTTGATTATAATTAAAACAATCATGATTTTTCCATCCCTGTGGCTTAATGAATAAATGTCTAGATACTTATGGTTTCTGAAAATTTGACAAAATGTTTTATAGTAGGTGGTAGAGATCACCCCCTTATCTTTATTTGCTGCCAAGCAGCAGTGCGTGCACTGCTTGCTGTTCGTCTGAAGGGTAAAGGGTATTAAGAGCTCAATATAATTACAGTGAGACATTACATCTTAGTCCTCAGTAGCGACATCTGTACTCTTATTAGCTTGTTAGTTTGAAATTGATTGCAGATTTTCAAGGGATGTAATAGCCATTACCATCGGTTAAGACTTCGTTAGTTTGTCCTTCCATTTAATAATAAGAAATATTTTGACCTAAAGTGATTTCTGAATCGATTCAAAAAGACTTCATTTGTTTGTCCTTCCATTTAATAATAAGAAATATTTTGACCTAAAGTGATTTCTGAATCGATTCAAACTAAGCCAGTTTAACACAGATTTATAAATTAATGCTATTGATATACTCAATTTTTATTATAGAATAAGTGTGACAAACGAGCACACAGTCCACCTGATGATAAGTGGATGCTGTGTCTACATCTATCCTCGGTTACAAATCAAAACGCAAATGCGTTGTCACCCGTGACGACTAAGATGGAATGCCTCGTTTCCAGTAAAAACGTGTCTCCGTATCTCTACACTCATCGTACTAAACACAGCAGTATTAAGCTGCTTTTTACGCTGGTATTCTGTAAAAACGGGGTCCTTCCCCGGTCGAGCCGACCCATTCTTGCTATAACTATAATATAGCCGCAGCGTGGCTCTACCACGTATAAATTTATTACACTTATGGTATGTGTTAGGTGTGCGTAACTGTACTCCATATATTGTATGTATTTGTCTGTCAGTGTTAAAACACTCGCTATGCAGGGAACGGCTGTCATTGAACAGTATGCAAATGAACAGTTCTCGCTTCAACGGCATCAACATTCAAAGGCATTGAGGTTTGAGGTATAGACGAGAATGAAATTGTATTCTTATATTCCTAAAAACATTATTGCAAATGTTAAGTTATATTTTAAATGACTGTAACATTGGTGACTAAGAACTTCGTTCGAATTTTTTTCATTTTTCTCATCTTACTTTTTTCCTGATAGGGTTCTTGATGCAAGTACGCCGTACGTGTTATTGTCGAATTAACAATTAATCACAAAACAAGTATAGTGGATGGTGAGCCGTGCTAGCTCAGTGGCTAAGAGCGCTGGATTTCACAGTACGCGAGCAACCCGTGTTCGATCCCCACCGGCACCAATGAAACTGTTAGGTGCTGATTTACCATGTGTTCGGCGGTAAGGAAAACATCGTGATGAAACCTGCAAGTCTGAGAAATAAAAAAAACAAACTATTCCGAAGATTATTAGTTTAAAACGTATAATTATAAGCTGTCACTTTAACACCAAATGGGAAGTTGGTAGCGAGAGCAGGCAGAAGTACACCTACACCCGTTTTTTTCTTCTGTAATTGCAGTCACCATTGTTTTGTCGCTTTCAACCTTTCAATAGTCCCTCGTTTTCTAACTACGTCACATCACTAACGACCCTAGCGGTATTAGTGCTGTGACACGGTTCCCGCACGCGACACAGAATATCGTTGCGATGCGATCGCTGTAATGCCTCCCAACCGTTATGCGATACGACTATATTATAATAATATGCTTATGTATTGTTATAACGGATTTGTTTCGTGATCGGGCTGTGATAAACAACCTTTTACCATGTAAGGACATATCTGGGAGAAAATTTCGAAAGTTTAATGTGTTACTATTGCAACATTGCTTTCACTTAGTCGACTGTTTGAATTTCTATAATTATATTTGGAATATTTTTTTTAATGAGGGCAATGGAAAACTGTCTCACAGTCATCTGACGTGACGGATAAGGACCAATGTTGATAGGTACCGCTTACGTCTTCAAATTAATTTTTGAACATTTTACTGGATATACATATGCTGGCCAAAGAGAAACTGCACACTAAAGAAGAAAACAAGAAATAAAAGACCGACGCTATCGGCTGCGTGCATAATCTACCTACTTAATATTTTAATATAGTTTTTTAAATAACACAAAGGCAAAAAACGCTGTTTCTTTTTTTATATTTAATGACCACCCCATTGAGTTCGAAGTTTGATTAGTCTTAACAAGTATGAAATCAGAAAAACCTGCAACCTTCACCGATAAAATTATCACAATATAGCTTATCAGTCCGTACAGAGGAAAAACATGGAACTGTATGTCGGAACTGTCCTGTATATGTTGTAGTAACTGAATTACAGTTTTCTTTTAATTATGCTTTTATTTTGTCAAACTATCCAAGATTGTCGTCTACTAGTATAAATATTTTGTATCTTTTACAGTTTGGTACTAAACTTGCCAGGAAGAACTCTTCAAGGCTCAGTTGAAACGAGCATAAGAGCTTTTGCACACTGCATCTAATCCGATTGCGAAAAGTGTTGATTTAAAGTAGCGTAATACTATTATTTGTATGGGGGGCTGTGTATTACATCCGCATTTCGTTTTACGTCGAGAATATCTCTAGTTCGGATCATAATATTCACAGATTAAAATAAGAAACAGTATTATTTATTTGTATTAACACTAGTGCACTTCTTAGGAATCCGAGCCATCACGCGTTTGGTGGTGTACCTACCTGCCCAGAACTCTTTATTTCTCCTGCGTCTTCGTACGTATAATTACAGCGCCAATAGTTGAGGGCGATAGAGAGGGCACGTGATCTGTATACGAAACAGCACCAGAATTACCAAAACATTCGAATCTCAAGCGTACATTGGAAACATCAATTATCGTCTATTCGTTAAAATCTAATAAATCTGAACACCAATGTGTATTTAAATGGGGAAGAACTGAGCCCTGTTGAATCCAGTCTTTCATGGCATTACTCTTAACGCAAAGCTTCAGTGGAGTCCCCATATATCAAAAATAGCAAGCAGACTAAGCTCTGCAGCTTATGCCGTAAAAAGATTAGGGGTCTCACCAGTGTAGAGACAGCTGTATTAGTTTATTTCAGTAATTTCCATAGCAAAAAAATGTCTTACTGGATTTTGCTATGAAGAAATGCGGCTGATTAAGAAACTATTTTATTTAGCAGAAGAGGGCCATAATAGTTGTTTACAACCTAAAATCAAGAGTCTCTTAGAGAAAAATTTAAAGAAATAAGTATATTAACTTTGGCCTCAGAGTATATTGACGAAAATTTAATGTATGTTCACAAAACAAAAGTGGTTTTAGTAAAAAAAGTCATATACACTGTAAACACTAGAAACAAACACAAGCTAGTGATACCAGTTTCTCGACTCCACAGAGTTTAGGGCTCTTCACACGCTAAGAAAAGTCGCAGGGTCTATACAATAATTCGTGTCGTTTCTACACACGAACTGTGTACATACATTGCTCCGGCGCTGATAAAGAAAAAAATATTGTCTGCGATAGACAAGACGAGCTCGGTGTTGTTGCGGTGAAGCCCCCCCCCCCCCCAAGGGGGAGTGGGTGAGTTGCTTCAGATAGTTTGAGTTTTTTTGTACATGTGTGGACGTGTTTACGCACTTTGTCATTTTTCGACAAAATTCTGTAAAAAAAAACAAAAGCTGTTTAAAAAGGTTATTATAATATATACTAATACATGTTTGATAATAAATAACCCCTGGGAATGAGATGGTCGCTTCCAATTTTTCAATTCCAATTTTTCAATAAGAATTACACGTGATCTATTGAATTTGTAACTATATGGAATGAAAATTATTCTATTCTATTCTATATAAGCGACAATCGCACGTTCTCTAATTCTGATCGGACGCAGTGCGCAATCGACTTCCAGATCGGTCCGAGTTTTATAGATTTCTATTTAGATTGAAATCGGATTCGAATCGTAAGCAGTGCATAAACACCTTAATATTAGCTTAACCTCTTAAGGTCAAATATTGCTCGGAGCCGTCACGACATGCAATTTGTAAGTCGTCTACATATCACCTGTCTCGTGTAAGCAATTTGCGTATTTATTTACGGGTGCTTTGTAATCTGGTAAATTTATTTAAGCCTTCAAAATATAAACAAAGTTATTGTAGCCTAATGGCTGAGGTAATACGGACCGAAAACTTGCACGACAGTCGTCGAATGGCGGATTCAAACCCACGAGTGGTTAACACAACCGGTGTTAATAATGTTAATTTAATAGTGTGACTTGTCCTAATCAAAAGAAGAAAGAATAAATTTTAATATTCATGTCATGGTTTTTATACGTTTTTATTATTCTTAAACTAAATTATTATCCCAAGGTATGTGTTAATAGTAGGGATGGGCCGAATATGGATTTCACCGAATACGAATATTCGGTCGAATGTTCGGTAAAAATTTTACCGAACCGAATATTCGGCCGAAAATTATTCGGCAGTGTCACTTCGGTACCCAACCAATTTATGTCGAAACTTGTTACCGAAAAGCGCGCGGGATTAGCGCCAGACCCTGCCCTTCGCTCCCCCGCCACACCTGACATGTTATTGCTTCGTCTAGTACTGAGCAAATTGCCTGCACAATGCACATGCTTATGTTTTGACTATTCTTGTGATAAAAACGCATTTCGTTGTTTTATTCTTAGTAAAAATTGATAATTATATGATAAAAACGAGCGGCAGGAGATTTACTATTTGGAATTATTTTAGAAAAACTGACGATCAAAGTAAAGTGAAATGTACTAATGTAAATGTTTCTTGGTTTGATTCCAAAAACATTTTACCAAGTTTCTATTTGCCATGATCGGAAATAAATCTACAGTTCCTCAAAAACATAAATGTATAGATTTATGCATTTGAGGCACTCTAGAGTAAGTAGATTTAACCCATAAATAAAATATACTTTCAATAGTAAAAGACATCGCATTACTCAATTCGTACATTGCAATATATTGGACACTATGAAACCGAATGTTCGGTGATTTAGCCGAATATTCGGTAAAGCTGCCGAATATGCCGAATACCGAATATAAAACGAATATTCGGCCCATCTCTACTATTAACTAGAGATTAATAATAGTTTCTTTATAATATATTAAAAAATAACGTAGTTTGAATTAATGTATACCTAATGTCAATACATATTAAAAGTTGTTAAGAATTTTTTGCCGTGCCTCTAAAACTTACGTACAATTGGAATTGGTACCAATCAAAAATCTCAAAAAGACATATCATATCATTGCTATATTGGCATTAGGTACACAAAAGGACGACATTCGGTACAGGGTCGCTAGAATTTGAGCCATAACGCCGTTTTTTCCTCATAGTCGTTTTTAAAATTATTCTTGAAGTTATATTATTGTAAATAAATAATGTTCATTACATTTTTGGACAAATAAATCTATCGATTAAAACAAATGTTTAAAAATATTGTGCGCTAGTAAAAATACCATGAATTTTATAGCAGAATGGAAGGCAATCACCCTATTAGATTAAAAAAAAAATAACTAAAATAGCTACAAACTCTTCCCTTAAATCAAATTACACTATGTAGGTATACAAGCAAGCTCATAAGAGCATGGAATAACTTAGCAATTTCGTAATTTTATGTACCTAGTTATATTAAATTAAAGTACCTACCGTATTTTTAAGAGGATATAAATTATAAACAAATTAAGTAACTTATACTATATGTAGTAGCATTACACATTACAGCGACGAAAATTTTCCAACTTTCTCAGTTGGCAGCAGCAAAACTTATTCGTTAAAAATCAGTGGCGGTATTTGAGGGCACACTTAGCACCTGCCTCTACACTTTTACTGCGCTGCGAGTGAGTAAACAATTACGAAAGCGCCAATTTCGATGCTCGGGTCAGGTGAGCGGGCGCCACCATGCTAACATTTCATCCGTTCACGTTGCATTCTGACCCCGCGGCTTGCGACATTCAGCATTCAGCGGCAAAAGTAAAAGGCTTGGATTCCTATGTGTAACTTCAATTTCGTAGGTTCTCTTGTATTAAATAAGTAATACGTATATTTATTTACATATTGATTAAAATAGTATTTTTATATATAATAAAGGTATACATACAGTCAGACAGGACAGGATACAAAAATAAATGAAAAATTCGAAAAATAACCGAACATTTTACTAAACGGTTGGACTCTTTTTGTGCCTAGGATTTCGTTTCTTTTTTTGCGCCCGAAGCAATTTAGGGCAACCCTCCGGTAACTGGGGAGGGAGGTGGAGAATACATATAGCGTACCACGCAGCCGGCTGCGTGGTTATGTGGAGACTTTTACCCACCAAACTCCACCTTTTGGGTTTGGCTTACCGATCTGACAAGAGATCTTTAAGCCGTAAACGGACGCGACCCTCCTTGGCAGAAGCCGCTTAGAAGTGTGCCTAACTAAGGCAGATTAAGGAATGCGTTAAGTAGGCTCGACCTGAGCCGCCAGAAGGCAGTTCAGGTCAGCCGAAAGCTTGTTGATCTGCTGGGGTCCGAGAGAGAGTTTCTCGGTCTGCGCACGCTATAGCGAGTGTGAAGAGGGGCTGCATAGGCAGCTGTCTCGCGAAGCAGCTGTCTCGTGATTTTAGTGGGACCCTGAGGCTTTGAAAAATCTCTCAGAGAGTGCTTTGAGTAAGGATTTCGTCTGGATAAGTAAAAGCGGGTGCACTGCTGTGTTCCAATCTGATGGGAGACAGTATGATTTCAGGCCATAAGGCCGACGGCGGAAGGGGAAGACGGCTAACTCGCGAATTGACAGGGCGGCTGTCTTTTTTAAAACACACTAAGGGTTAATAAGCATGACTGTGTCTGTGCCCAGCTGTGGGTCGTATGTAGATTGTACTGTTTACCATTTAATTTAATAAAAAAATGTATGATATATATTTTTGATGAAAATGCTATAACAATTACAACGAAAAAAATTATGTTTTAAAGTTTTAGTAAAACACCCAATTCTGTTTAGAAATATTACATTAACCATTTAATGATTATGAAGATATATATCTGTTATGCAAAATAAATACATATACGGGTACTTGTTATAATACGATACATATATCTGTAATGCAGAATTAATCAAGATGACGCCAGGAAATGAACCAACCGTTATTCTGATATTGAATACTAATTGCGAGATCTACCCACGGAAGAGAAAAATAGGTTGCTATCACTTTTTTATACAAATTTACATTAATTAGTCGTAAGATGTATTTGAAAACACTAGACGTGGGTTTGGTTTAAGATTAAAATTCTCCTTGATCTTTATGTTTTATGCTAATTCTGTGTGTAATATTATTGGAATATTGGTACAGAGTATTGACCTTGCCTTGGTACGTGACTTCTTCATATTTACGATATATGAATTAGAATTTAAAGTCGTAATTAACTAGGTATTATATTAGTGTCAGCAGGCAATGGGTGCGTTTGGCAGAAAAAAGCGCTAGCAAGCGCTTACAAGCGCTAAAATAGTTTTCGGCCAGGACACGATTGCTACTTCAGTAGCGCTGACACATTCCGCCATTTTGCTTATTTAATTTGTTTGTTTTGAAGTAGAGTTTATAAGTTGTTTTGTGCAATATTAGTTTTAAGTAATATAATGAGATGAATAAACATATGCATGTTATTAAAAATCATGATTGGTAAGTTTTTAATATGAATACTTTACAAGCATATATTTAAATTAGGTTAGGTTCCCCGGTAAAAACTAACATCGTGTCCTGGAGGAAAATAGCTACTTACGATTTGACAGCGCTTACCGCTTACGATCGCCATTTTGCTTACAAGCGCTTGCTAGCGCTTTTTTCTGCCAAACGCACCCATTAATATCGGTTTGCTCTCAGATTATTAAATTTTGAGGTGAGTGTTATTGTCTTGACCTTGTGACTGTGTGATGGTGGTGTGAGAATATACACTACCCTATATCGTAACATAGAGCCGTGGTAGCTCAGATGGTTAACGCTCGCTGTAAATATAACAGAACTCGAGTAACCTGGGTTCGATCCCCGCCGGCACCAATGAAATTGTTAATGGCAATTTTAAGTGCTGATTTACCACGTGCTCGGCGGTGAAGGAAAACATCGTGAGGAAACCTGCATGTCTGAGGAATAAGAAAAAAATATTTCGGATACATGTGAAGTTAGGCAGATACTTCCTTGCCCTAAAACCCTCTCAGAAATGAGGGGAGGCCTGTGCCCAGCGTGGGACGTATATAGGCTGTAACTTTACTTTACTAACTTTTATATCGTCACATGGAGTCGTACAAAATCTTTCTAATAATAACTAAAAACAAGAAAACTGCAGTTCTAACTCGTCTGCCAGGAGTAGTTGCGATGGCAAATATGCCGCCTCCTATAAGATAATCTATGGGGGAGACCTGTGTTCAGTGGTGTTCAGTTGTAACAGTTAGAGCTTTATCACACTGGCGATTTGCAAGCGAATTCAAGGCGAGTCCACAACAAGCGCGCGGCTATGGAGTCTAGAAGTAGGTAAGGAATACAGACTGTGTATTAAAAAGTGTCCATAGAAACCATTAAATAAGGGTGGCGCCACTATAGCTACGGGTTAAATTTTAAAGAACGTGCCGAAAAATATTAGTAGAATAGACTTTTCGAGGTAATATTTACTAAATAAAATTATTTTAGATTTTAGAGCTACTGAGCAGTTTAGCAGCACACTTAAACAGTCGACAACTGCTAAGTTCATTTCATCCCAGTAGCTACTCCAGCGCTGTTGTGGAGAGTTTTTGAACTGTTATTTACCGCTTACAGATGTGACACTTTTTAACTATTGTACTATGGGAGTTGGTACATACTCCTTACTTCTACACTCCATACGCGCGGCGATGACGCCGCCTCACAGTGCAGTATAAATAATAGACCGCACGAATAGCGAAGCGCCGCCGCCGCGCCGCGCGCCGTATCCACTTTATTAACGACGTTGAACCACAGAATAAATAATAATAGTACTACGTGGTTGAACTTTGAAACTATCAACGATGCGCTGTTGTTTATTCTGTGGCGCGGTGGCTTCGTGGCGCACACACGCCTCGCTTTGAACTCGCTTGCAAATCGCCAGCGTGATAACGCCCCAATGGTATGTAACTCCTTGTTACAGCTCTTATTTAATATATTACGTAGCTACCTAATTTTTTTATAATTTCTTTCACTTGTAATTCAATACCCTTGTGGTTTTAGTACACCTCGAACGCGAAGCGAGAGACGTTTTTTATATAGATTGAGGTGATACCTCCAAAATTTGGTGGTTTTTCTACTTTACATATTTTTTTAAATTTTATAGATTACAAACCAAATTTTTGTTATATGACTTTTGACTATACCTATGACATTGGATTTTATAGAAGGAAAACACAATAATATGTAATTTTCTCGATAGAAAAAAATTGCAAAGTAGGCTCTAATTAGTTACATTTCTACATGACACCACAATATTTTTACAAATAAGTTCATGGAATTATTTTTAAGGCATAATAAATAAACATGTCTAAGTTCGCATAAACCATTTTTTAAACAGGCATATCAAAGTTTTTTGCACACAAACACACACACACACATCCGTACGAACATCCACGTGAAATTAGTCAGAATAGCTTCCTGGGATCTCAAAACGTCGATATCTAATGAAAACTAGATTTCCGATAATAGGGGTGAAACGAATAACTTCTCTATTTTTGAAAATTTTCAATTTTCTTAGCGGGAAGTTAAAAAAATGTTGTTTGGCGCTTACTTAGTTTCTTTTCGGAGCGTGTGCTCGGTAAAGCTATCTCGTAATTTGCGTTTTATGAAGTCATTGCATCATTTTCATTTTGACACTCTCTCAGTCGTCCGTGAGCTTCACCGACAAAGGGATAAATAAGCTACGCCCCCAAAACTACGATTCATTTTCAAGGTATCCTCTTAAGAGTAAGAAACGAGCGCACAGTCCACCTGATGGTAAGTGGATGCTGTGGCCCATAGACATCCGCTCAATAAGGAATCAAATTGCAGATGCGTTGCCACCCGTGAAAAATGAGGACTATGATGATCCTATACACTTTCCATACCAAACGCAAGCATTAAGCTGCTATTTTACGAGCGTGGTTCTTGCCCGGTCGAGCCAACTTATACGTGACACAACTATACCTAACTGCAGCATGACTTTACCACGTTTAAAAATGATTGCGCTTTACTGTCGACTTTACAAGGTGACGCTACCCGCTAGTAAAATTCGGTATATTATTTTAAAATCACGCTAATACTTGAAGAAAAACACGTTAATATTAAAAGAAAATATATAATGATTAAATCTGATGCTTTTATTTAAAATTTATTCTATCCTAGAGGTTAAAGCCTTTGTTGATTTTTTTTTTCACCAAAGTCATATTATACCAATGTGAGACTTCAGGGGATTGTCTATTCTATATACTGACTCTGTGGTTTCATATTAATTATACTCATTATTTTTAGTTTCACACGTGGTGGAGCCAATGTTGCAGCTATATTACAATAGTTGTAGCAGGAATGGGTCGGCTCGACCGGAGAACAACCATGCTTTCACGGAATACCAACGTGCTTACTGTGTTTCTTAAGATGAGTGTAGAGAACCGGAAACCCTGTTTACTCGTAACGAGACATTTCAACTTAGTCCCCCAAGTGACAACGCATTTTGAATTTTCATCGAGAATTGATGTAGATTTCTATGGCCCACAACCCACATTATCCACTCATCAGTTGGACTGTGTGTTCGGTACTCACATTTATCCTATAAAAATAATTTAAACCGATTTCGTTAAAAGTATGTATTCTGTTTTTTTATTTTTAAGCAATCTTAATAAGAGTTTAAGTTGCATTAAAATTTAATACTGCAATTTAATCGTGTTAAACTTTAAAACCTTTTGAGTAGCAGCTCAGAAAAATAATTGGACCTCATAATAATATTTTACAATCTTGATTTAGAGCATCACGGTTAAATGAAGCGAAGAGTTTATATCCACTATATTTTATTTTAATTTGAAATAATATGCATAAATATTCAAGGAACATATTTATCGCTATGTATTCAGACCCCGTTATGAGTCAACCATAGAGAAGAGTCAACCAAGCACTTGGACGTTGCCGGTTGTTATCGAAACTTGTTTAATTAAAGATGTCTCCATTACGGATTGCTGTTATAAGTTGGTTAACTAAGTCCGTGACCAATATGTACAAATAAAAAGCTATAGGTACAAATAAAAAGCTATATTCATAGCCTTCATAGCGATATGCCCCACTTCGTCGCGGTCAAATTTTAATTTTTGTCTGTTTGGTAATTGTAACTTGATGAATAGACCACAATATTGGATACAAATTTAATACAAATTTTGGTAAAATTACAAAATCACATCTATTGCTAATAAAAAACATGAGCATTCACTTTAACCCGTATCTAAAAATAAATTCTTGAATATTATAAAAAAATTGTCTTGTTTCGTAATCACTGACTGCACACTGACAACTAATAGAGATGTGTCAATCATTCATTTCTCGTGACCGAATCATTCTAGTACATTTCGTCACGCGTACCGGTACATTCAGATATCATTCAAATGGAATATTTCGGGATTCGGTCGGTTTTCGACTCATCCACTACTCACGTGTTACAAAGGTTCCGTCAATTATTGTTTGTGATTGGTTGTACCGGAACATTCAGTAACAGAAGAATGAACCATCAATACTTTTAAGTCTACCAGCTCAAACGAACGAATCATTCATGATTGACACATGTCTAACAACTAATTAGGGCCTCGATTGACCTGATTCTTCGGTAAGGTTATTACATTCATATTATATCTTGACCTAATTTATCCCTAGGCGGCCAACGCTAGCTTGTTGCTTCCTATTTGAGATTATGTCGATACTGCTTCATCATCATCGACATTACACAAGTCCACTGCTGGACATAGGCCTCACCCGAGGAATGCCACAAACCACTGTCCTAAGTCCAAAGTTTTATGCGTGGTAGAGCCACGCTGCCGCTATATTATGGTTGTAGCACGAATGAGCCGTGGTAGCTTGGATGGTTAACGCTCGCTGTAAATATAACAGAACGCGAGTAACCCGGGTTCGATCCCCGCCGGCACCAATGAAATTGGTAATTGCAGTTTTAAGTGCTGATTCACCACGAGCCCGGCGGTGAAAGAAAGTATCGTGAGGAAACCTGCATGTCTGAGGAATAAGAAAAAAATATTTCAAAGACATGTGAAGTTTGCTAACACGCATTGGGGCACCGCGGCGGACACTTCTTTGTCCTAAAAACCCTCTCAGAAATGAGAGGAGGCCTGTCACCAGCTGTGGGACGTATATAGGCTGTAACTTTACTTTTACCCTCATACCGGCAGGTGCTGGAAAGACGAAACTGGTTAAGATGGACTGATGTCCTGATGACTGATGCTATGCTGTTTGAGTTGTGAATTTTGATGAACTACAGGGAATAAATTAATAAATATAGTACCTAAATATGATTAATGGGTATATATATACTACCGTCCTTACTAAATGAAAGGTTGGTGGTGATTGCAACTTTGTTTATGTAAATATACATTATACATACATATAACATACGTACTTAAATATACAACAATTGTAGTATGATGATATTTAACGCAAATACACTTGGATCTTTATTTGTACTAATGTCCTCCAAACCGAATTTCGATCACGGACGCTAGTATCACTGGAGACTAGCCATCTACGTCGAACAGGTTTTAATAGTGTAAGATTGTGTGCACAAATACAAACACACTCTATTTCCTGACTCTTGAGTGTCGCTGATTTTCGCCTATTTAAATTAAGGTTTGCTTATCTCTATATCTGTCTTTTTGATTGTGATTAATCATCTTAATATTTTGCATCATTATTTATGCTTAATATTAACACTTATTCGAAAAAATATATCTACAAAAAATACATACGAAGTACGAACCCCACGTACAATAAACGACCCTGAAGCGATAAGCCAATCATCAATACGTCCCTGAGTCCGAGTTTTGCAACGGTCTGCAACGTTCGAAATCCAATTCCGCGAAACCATTACGGAATGACTCATACAGGGTTACGTCGGGAACTGGTCACACCGGTGGCGCCGCTGCCGTACTTACATCTCGAAAATCGCGTTTTGGGCACCTACAAACGTCTGTTTACCCGTTTTGAGTCACCGAGTTATTTCTCTGGACGAGGTTAGTCATTGCTTTCAATTGTTTCTTATCTATGCAGTACGTGTTGATGATAATATAAATCTATTTTCAACCGACTTCAAAAAAGGAGGAGGTCCTCAATTCGACTGTTTTTTATGTGTTTTACCTCAGAACTTTTTTCTAGGTGAACCGAATTTGATAATTCTTTTTTTTTGTTTGAAAGCTGATGCTTCTCATGTGGTCTCATATAAAATTGATCGAGATCTGACCCGTAGTTTTTAGGTCTATCCTTAATAATGCGTATTTAATTGACTTCGACTACATTAATGATGTTCTCATTTTATTTATATAAAAGTCGGTTGTACAAAATTTTTAATTTTACCACTTGTTACGATAAAAATATGAAGTGTGAAATGGAAGTAAATTTTAAGCAACTATAAACAAACCACTTGACTAGAGGTAGTATAGAGTTGACTTGAGAGTTGAATGATAACAGAGTAACAGCCTTTGATTGGGTATAGACAGGTATATAATCAAAGGTAACAGCCTAATACGTGCCTGATACGTTCTACGTGATAGATACAAGCTGCAACTATATTATGGTTGTAGTACGAAGGGGTCGGCTCCGAATTTACTCTACATTTAAACTTTTTATAGTGACTATGTTGATTTTCTTTAACCGTCTCAATCAACATCTATTAAGTAATTGGGCTAAGGATTACCACATTCAGATTCAATTGCATCAGATCGGATTCAACACACGAATGGGTTCTCTCGACCGGAGAAGGAGCACGCTCTCACAGAATACCACCAAGATGCTGCTGTGTTTCGTATGGTTAGTGTAGAAAACCGGAGAGGAACTTTTAACATTTTAAAGTTTATACCACCAGTTTTTGATTACCAGGGCCGCGTTCATTAGTTTGCATGGTACATCGTGTGCATGTGTGGTTAATCCTTACAAAATAAATACTATGTGAAATTTTTCAAAATATATATAAATTTTTCTTAATCAATCAAGCGTAAACTGCTTAATAGATTTAGATGAAATTTGAACACAGTCGCTTAACCCTTTTTAATGGTAACGAGGCTCACCTCAAAAAAACTGAGGAGTACCTCAGTTTTTTCGTTGTAGAGCCACGCTACAACTATGTTATAATTGTAGCCATATAGCATGAATGGGTCGACCGTCGACTTGACCTGGCAAGGACCACGCTCACAGAATACCACGATGAACTTTTGTATTTAGATAATGTTTTGCTTTACAAATTTATTTACGTAGGTAAATTTCATCTCAGAGAAAATAGTTTTTTTTTTCAATACGAAGATACCAAGCAAAGAGCGGCCGACGACTGTTAAATAAATTCTCCTCTTTTCGAATTGTATCTTTACATATTAACTTTCATAAAAATAAAGGTGGTGCTGATTCAAAAGCTTGGTACAGTAGAGCGTCGATTATCCGAACTAATGTCCTCCACATAGGTGTTCGGAAAACCTGTTTGTTCGGATAATTGAACTATATTATTGTATGAGCAATATACTAATAAAAACATATTTATATTATGTAATATAAATTTAATCTTTTACAGTTGTAATACAAGCTCGAGCATTGATACGATTATTTATTTTACACAAGGTGCCGCTAAATCACAACGCAAGGCAAGAGTTTTTCGTAGCAAAGCCTTCCAATTGAGTTCAGTTTCGTCAGGATTGTAAATGTTTTCTAAAACATAATTTTCTTGTTTTAATACGTTGCTTAATTTGATATTGAAAGAATCAGCTGCTGAAGAACTAGCAGATAGCTTTTCTCCTTGTATTTGAAGCTCACGAATGCCCACGTGCTTGATTGAAAGTTCGACGGCCCTCCAAGTCTTTCATTTAATGTTTTGCCTATTCACATAGACCGGCATCATAGATAGGTTCTCCATGTGATTTTTTTTTGTGTAAATCACTTGTAAACTGCGTCATCGAGATCGGTGTTCGTGGCGAGCTTCATAGTTTTACGAATTATCGACCCATCGGTAAAATTATGTTTGGTTATAAAATTGGATATTGTTGTCTTTTACGGTTTAAGACATTTATTTCTCAAAAAGAATACAATTCACTTATCATGAGAAATAACAAGTTAATAATTAGATACTGAATAAATAAACTTATGAAGAACGGCAGGTACTTGTAAATGCTCTGTTAAGTAGTGGATACGCACAATCTTGTTACTTGTTGTGGGTAACAAGAAAAGTACGTGTACAATTACATATCGTTATTGAAAGAAAGTCTATAGCAATTACACATAGTTCATATTTGCTACCAATTTAGATGGTATTTTTATGTCAATGGTTATATTTTAAATAATTCGTAAAATCAAATTAATTAAAGAAATAACATTAGCTTTTTGAATAAGTTTTTATTTTTTGTTGTATTTAAAATCGAGAAAAATCTTTTAAGATGTGGTGCTTTAATGTTTTTTGTATAAAATAAAGGATTGGATCTCTTTTATATTATTAGACAATTTATTATATTATAATTCTGCTCCTTCGTATTTTTTCTTCCGTAGTTAGTTCGAGGTTGTCTTAGGCAAATGTTATTTTGTCGTCTAGTAATACGTTTTTGTATTAGTCCTTTCTTTGTAAACGTTATTTTAGAGTGTATATCTTTAATGATTTCTTATATTTACGCGAACACTACACATGATTAAAACTACTTTTACGGATTTTATCGCGTTTATTTTTACTTTTTATTTTTAATTCCCGACGTTTCGGGCGCTTTCCAGCACCCATCGTCACGGGGGACTGAGATGACTGACGTCCCGATGTCATTGTTAAACCCGGAGTACCTTCAGCTTTTTTAATTATTGTTTATGGTCCGATCTATGCAAAATGAACTGACTATGTCTTGAGGTCTTGCAGTGGTATGCTTGGGTTTAGTTTTAATTTTATTGATTATAGGATCCCAAGCAGGTGGTAGTACCCAGCCTCCTTCTCTATTGAAATTAGGATGTTTTTTAATTTCAATAGCCTCACGTATTATCCTTGGTAGGAATCGGTGTTCTTTCGCGAGGATTTGTGGTCTATCAAATCTGATGTAATGGTTGGGGCCGTTTAGGATATGATCACAAACTGCAGACTTCCCGGAACGTTGATGCTTCACATCAGCTATATGTTCTTTAATTAAAGTAAACGCGATAAAATCCGTAAAAGTAGTTTTAATCATGTATATCTTTATTTAATAATTTATGTACTAATATGCTTGTATTATATTTATAAATCTGTGATAGTGTCATTAATTGAGTTTCTTTGTAAATTTTTTCAGTGGGAGTTAGATAGTGATAATGGAATAGTAGTTTAATTATTTTGTTTTGCCATGTTTCAATTTGCTTTAGATTTGTTTTAGCCGCAGTACCACACACCTCTATTAGGTAGTCTAGATGAGGTTTTATCATGGAGTTGTATATAATATATCTCACTGATTTTGGCAGACAGCGAATATTACTACGAAGCGCACCCATGATAGAAGATAGCTTAGATCTTAATTTATTTAGGTGCGGCTGCCACGTTAAGTGTTTATCTAGGTGGCGTCCAAGATACTTTTCTGTACTAACTTTGGTTAAGGGTTCATTATTTATGCCGAGACTTAAGCCATTTTCGGTTTTTTTGTTTTTAGCACTGAAAATAATGTTACCAGTTTTAGATGTGTTGGTTTGTTGGTCTTTTGGTTTTTATATCCGTAATCGTCGACTTAACCACTTTGTACTTCTGAGATAACTTAGTTGCAGATTCGGGTTTCTCTAATCATTTGTTAATCTCGTATTTATATTTTATGGAAAGTTTACGTTTAGACATTTTATATTGAGAACTAATAGTGCAAAATTAACACAACATAAGCGTATAGCGCTATCGGTACTGAACGTAGGCCAACACGGGATACTGCGTGGAGAAGCGAGAAGGTGGTCGCATCCCAATGAAGTGCCGAGGTAACAGTTTGGTTAAGCGGTCGTTCGGTTATTCGACGTTGGGATAATCGACGTTCTACTGTATGTTTGTCTTTTGAGGGATAATAGGTTTGGTATAAGTTTTGCCGAACATACGTATTGGATCAAACACATGTTTGGTCTAGCACTATCCTTATTATACTTAAAAACTTAAAATGTGTATTCGCCAAGTAAGTCAAGATGTTTCCGCTGCGAATTGCGACACAACCTCTGAAATAGCACTAGAGTGTATGACTATCGTGCGTTAAGAATTAGGATAGACGATAGTCATAGCTTTCTGTACTACGAGTATCCATTAATAGAATAGCTTACAAAATAACGCCAAGCGGCACGAACAAAGTCGTCAATGGAAATCTACGCAAACTAAATGAACGTTACAGAAATCTTGATTATGATCAAGAACACAACAATTTCCGGTTGAAATATTTGTCCTTGTATAATTCTTACGAACACTAGTGAATAAACGAATTATTTTTAGATAGTTTATGTATTGACGGCTCCGTAGCGCAGTGGCTTACCAATGAATTACAGCGCTAAGGGCCGCGGGTTCGAATCTCGCACGGAACAAGTATTTGTATAGACTACAAGTACATATTTGTTCCGGCTCTAAATGTTTGTCCTTGTGAAATTTATGTTTGTAAACTGCCCCCATGATACTGGAGAAAATCCTAGTGTGTGTGTAACGTTTTAAAAAAAATTATGTTTTTTCTTAAAATAAACGTTATCCTCGTACTGTGATTTTCTCATGTATCATGGAGGCAGCTTACATACATAAATTACACAGGTACAAACATACACATAGTTCCATGCGGGATTCGAACGCGCGGCCCTCAGCGTCGTAACTCATTGCTAAGCCACTGCGTCACTTAGTCGTCAAGATTGGTCTTGTTTTATAGGTTTTACATAGCACAAATATAAAATATTTTACCTAAAGTGTATATAATCCGCATCATATCGTACCGTTACAGCCTATTAAAGTCAACTACTGAACACAGGCCTCCCCCATAGATTGTTTCATAGGGGATATTTGCCATAGTTGCCAGGACTGGCGAACGAGGTGGTAACCGCAGTTTTTTTTATTTTTGGTCGTTATTAGGAAGACGCTGCTGGCCTTCTTCCGATTTGTTTCTCTCTGTCGCCTCATACGACATCCACTGGATTATATGGGGTGGATATTCCCCACCGCCACTACACGGTCACTTGACAAACGGGTGCAACTTAAAATATAATGTCATATCATTATAAAAATATAATTATAATAGTTTAATATTAGGTATATCACTAAAATATTTAACTATAATATAATAAATACCAAAAGTGTGCTGACTTAAAAACATAGTACCCGGTTGACCGAGCTTTGCTCGGTATTTTTTGCTCGGTTTTTTTTTAATTCGTGTGTTTTGGAAATTATATTTAGATACAAATTACATACTGATGAAATACGAATAATATTTTTTGATCTTAGCGACATAATAGAAAAAACTGAACCGGTTATTTGAATAAAAAATCATGAGTGCAATTAGTT
This sequence comes from Parnassius smintheus behrii, assembly GCA_036936625.1. NCBI lineage: Eukaryota > Metazoa > Arthropoda > Insecta > Lepidoptera > Papilionidae > Parnassius > Parnassius smintheus. The sequence continues at coordinate 52,185,225 of JAUPFT010000001.1, forward strand.
TAATTTAAATTTTCGTGTTTTTAAAAAATACTAAAAAAGGGCTCGAAAAAATAGATTTTCTCAAAAAAGAAAGGAACTTGAAAAAAAAAATTAAAAAAAGTCAGTCGGTCGGTCTGGGCTTCGAGCCCATGGTATTACGATTTTGTGACCGCCCAATATACCAATTAAGCTATTTGTAATCATTAATAAACTGTCAAAATTTACCTTCTTATTCTAATATATATATATACACATACACATACGAATATAAATTAAAACAAGTAGGTACTACGTATTTGGTAGGCAGATTGTTAGTCCATTTTAATTGTGAGAAATAAAAGTGCAAAGTATGAAGTTCCCAGTGGATTCTTACAACAATCAACTTCATGTTAGGCATAAGCATTGACAGCCGTCAGCCGTCGCGGAATGCGGCTGCGGCGACCCATTTACCATGCCTTCCCTTTCCCGTCCCCCTCATCTCCATCACGCCCCTCTTTCCCCTGCAATACCTTGCTGTAGGCGATACCGGTCCTGCGCGCCCTCGATGCGTTACCAATTCCGCGTTACAAAATACAACTAAACTGCTAAACGCGTGGAAAGTGCAAGAAAAACACGCCAAACACAACCACAGTTGTCAGATTCAAAGACGCCATGTTGATTTATATGTCAGATTGAATTATGTTTTGACAGTTTGAAAACATTGTGTTCTTTAAACAGTTATTGAATCTTTATGACAACAATAATGTTTTCCATACGGACCGCGTTTCGATGACGGCGTCCAGTCTTACGAAAATAAAACATCTGAAAGGGACGGGATTAAATGGCAGGAGTGTGTACGTACTACGCAAGCACAGCCAGGGCATACGCAGGGCCAACGGCTTTACGTGCTTTCCGATTTCAACCCCGTGCAAGTTGAAATATCGCCAACTTCCTAACTCTAAGTAATGCCACAAACCACGGTCCTGAGTTACCTGCATCCATCAACTTCCTGCATGTCTTACCAAGTCGTCACTCCATCTAGTGGGGGGGGGGGGTCTGGACTGCTAATGAGTATTTATTGACTGGAAAACCGATTAACTGATTTTGGTCCGACCCGGGAACACAACACAATAAATAGTCGCATCTACCACCACTAGACGTCCATTGCAGTCATAATTTGAATCTTTATAGTGCAGTAATTGTGGTTCCGTATATAGACAATCTAATATTTGAATATTTATTTGGTTGTTTGTTCGGCTTTTATAAGTTCCTACTTATAAGATTTTTTATTTTATTTAAAAATATACCCTGAAGCGGCGAGCATGTATGCGTAGGATGTAAAGAAAGCGAGAGAGGTGTGTAAGGATCGTGTAAATGGAAGTCCGTAGTCTCTGCCTAGCCCCTCTGGGTGATAGGCGTGAGTGTTTATGTTTATGTATTGTGTATTTTTTACGCAGGCTCTCTAAGGTAACTGACAAAAAAGAGGCACAATTAGTATTTTAATTTTATATCATGTTGAATCTATGATTGGTTTTTTTCACACTTTTTTAAGTATTTGGCTTATCTATTTAATACATAGTATGGTGTTATTTTTTCTTACAAAACCTAGTCTTTTTTTAACCTACTAAGATCTCAGGGCAGTTGTCACTGCTCGGCTCAAGAGGCTGAACAGCGATTGAGTAAGTGAATTTTGATAATAGTCTTCGGATTTTTGGATAGTTGGATATTAGACGATGTAGAGTCTAGTATCTAGTTAGTGCTGTTAGTCTATGCTCTATGCGACTCTTACAGCTTCATCTGTCACAGGGCTCGCGGCCTTGCAGGCCTAATTTGGACGTGGTAGAGCTAGTTGTAGCACGAATGGCTCTGCTCGACCGGGGAAATTATAACGTATATTAACGGACATTATACATTTGGACGTTATGATTTAAATATCACAGCATTTAAATCTTTAGCCGTAACACATTATATGATTATACAATACCAATGACTGTCGACAAACCACGGTCTTGAGCCACTAGCATCCATCAAAATTCTGCATATCTTACCAGGTCATCACTCCGTATAGTGGGGAGTCGCTCTACAATCCGCTAACCGGATACTAAGATGTCACTCGATAACCTTTCTTCATTTATCAATCACGGCGCATGTCATAATTGTAAATTATTGTAGTGGAAAAAACAAAATGTAAACATTGTATTTAAGTGATATAATCTCTTATGTCTTTAAATATCTGGTTATAATCATTGCATCGAAATAGATGTCTCGTTACTGCAACGTATGCAAGGAATTTCCTTTCCCCGTTTTTTGCCACTCAACACATTTGCTATTAGCAAAATAATATGATTCATAGTCAGTCGACAAACTGGGTCCTGGTTAAGGGTAAGAATGCATTACTCTGTTGACTCACGCCATTCAAGTTTTTCACTACGTGCTACGTTTATCTGTAGTTCTTTGGCACGTAGCTGACTGGTAAGGTGAACCTGATTACAGGGTCCCGGATCCGAATCTAATTACTGAATAAATAAATGTGTCGGAGAGCTAGAATTGGCTGGTGACATCTCCCGCAAAACTGGCAAATGTTGAAATATGTTCTAGAGTAGAGATCAATAACGCTACTTGACAAGATATAATGATGATCCTCGTAAGACAACCTGAGGAATCCCTTTCACGTATCGGTGACTGATTTGTGTCTGTGGTATACGGGGTTCCTGTCCAGCTGTAGGCTGTCGTGACTGATGATGATGAATCACTTTAACTATACTTGAATGCTTTTATTGCGGTAAATGATTTAAGACGGTGGTGTTGCGGGCTCGAGCCTCATTGGTTAACAGGTTCTTAGTCCCTACCATAAACGATTACGCTAATACCGCTTACAAACTAATTACGTAGCCCAATTTGAAGGGTGATTTAGTACTAATGCTCATAGAGTCATCATTAGCTAATGTTTTTTCTTGAAAAGTCAATCAACTGCCGTAACTTCTATTCTATACAGCAAGTGTATACACAGTTGATATCATACATTGGTAAATTAGTATTATGATGTGTGTGAAGTTTGGACAGAGACAGAAAACAAAATATACGGACTATCGATCGGTCGCGTCTCATCACACATAAGCTTGCCCACTATCAGGCTAGAACTTCTGCACCTTAACACATGTGGTATAGGAACGATAATCGCTGATGTTTTGTCTTATTTGTTCTAGTATGGAGGCTGTATCTACATATGTGGTGATGTTGTCCGAAATTGCAGTGTCTGCAGAAAATTGATGTCTGTGTTGATAATCCTATTTATTTAAAATTTACCAAGATTTGCTTGTATAGATTGTCTTTGATTTTTTGTCATCATTTTAAAGTGAAGTTAGTGTTGTTACCCAGGACTTTTTCGGTTGATGGGAGAAGGATAAGTTCATTCACTTTTTCGGTCAGAAGGACACGTGCAATATCAAAAATGTAACTGATGATAATCAAGAACCTGTTCATACATCTGGTATCCGCTGTAGGTTTTCACTCTTTCGGTGTATATAATTGATCGAAGCTTTCGGTGATCAGATTAGTTATTTAACCGACAACCGACTGGGGATGGAGAGTTTAGATTTCGACTCTGAGAGCCTGAATTTTTGTGCGGATTTTTAAATAAAATAATTTGTATGATTAAAGACACAATTTATATCCTCTTTCTGGTCTTGATTTTGAACAATATGTTAAGTGATCTGTTATTGCTTCGCTGACCGATTTTCATTTCAGTGAAATTTAAAATTCTTAACACACTTAGTGGTACTAATACTACGGAGGACACCATGACAGTACATCTGTGTTCCGGTCTGAAGGATAAGAGCCAGTTTAGTTAAAGGCGAGACATTCCATCTTAGTCCTCAGAAGTGACTACCCTTTTTTATTATGGGATAGGGTGACAAACAAGCACACAGTCCACTTGATAGTAAGTGTTTGCTGTGGCCCGTAGACATCTACATCTATCCACAAATACGAATTAAAATGCAAATGCGTTGTCACCCGTGAGGATTAAGATGGAATGCCTCGTTTCCAGCAAAAAGGGTCTCCGGTTCTCTACACTCATCATACGGAACACAGCAGCGTTAAAATGGTATTCTGTGAGAGTATGGTCCTTCCCCGATCGAGCTGACCCCTTAGTACCATAAATATACTACTAATATAGCTGCAGCATGGTGTAGACTACGTATGAAAATCTGTAGCCTTCTTAACATCAGGTGAGCCGTAATGTCGTTTGTCACCTCAGCTTTGTAAAACAAAATACTTGCTACGTTTATGTCACATAATGTTAGTAAGCTCGTGCAAACGGTGGGTAAATTAGCGTTTAAGTCTAAAGATAATATAACTTTATTGTAGTTTGTATTTCGCTATCAGGTATCTAAATCATAAATCACTAATTATTAAAAAAATTCAATGACCTTTGGGTTTTACACACATTTTTGTTTCTTTTTCTTCAAATACCTATATATTAGTAACTGATTATCCTTAATTAAATAATTTAATGAAGTGGATCGCATGAAATGACGTCATTGAGTTCTTAGTATTTAAATATGCCAAGAGTCTGTCTAAATGTGAAATCTCTGAATATACAGACTGAACGGATATAGGTAGAAGAGACGGCATTCTGATATGTTACATCGTAAATAAGTCAATTGTGACCAAAAATCACATATATATTTGAGATTTGATTACCTAAATAATGTTTTAACTAATAGTAATAATATAGTCTGTATGAGTAAGTTTAAGTGAGAGCTTAATCGAAAATCAACCGATGGGCACCTCGATTTTATGAAATGGTTTCTTTAGTGTATGTTATATTTTATTTTGTATTATTTTTATCGTTCAGAAAATAGCGCAAAAGCCGTTGCAGTCTCCATGGCATTATTTATATAAGGATCAATGAATCATTTAATAAGTATTTAAAGCACGTTAGAAATGTGGAATCTTATAGGTACATACAAAGCCATTAGTCATAATTCTTGTAACTTTTACGTAGATTCAGTTGACGATTTAAAAAAAAATTACAGGAAAATAACCATCATAAGGTATATTTTTAAAATTTAAATTGCCACACGCGAATTATGTATACGGTTGTGTCACTGGCCACATTTCGTTTTAACTTTTTTACATGTGATTTGGCTTCTTAGTCACATGTTCTTAATTTAAATTATTAAAGACATTTACACATTATTTGTTTTTCACAAATATATAAATCCTTTAAAAACTCTTCAGCTTTTAAAGCTCCTCAGCTTAAAGGAGGAGCCGTCATGAAATTTGACAGAGAGGGTGTGCTTGATTGGCATTACTAATCAGTGGTTATTATGATTTTAATGCAGAGCCACGCTGCAGCAATATTATGGTTTTAGTACGAATGGGTCGGTTCGACCAGGGTAAGACCACGCTCTTACAGAATACCAGTGTGAAATAGCATCTTAATGCTGCTATGTTTCGTATGGTGAGTGTAGTGAACCGGAGACCCTTTTTCCTTGAAACGAGGCATTTCATCTTAGTCCTTGGTGACAACGCATCTGCATATTGATTCTTAATTAAGGATAAATATAGAGGTCTATGGGCCACAGTATCCACTTACCATCTGTGTATCTGTATGTATCTTCAATAAAGTATCAAAATGCAGCCTGTGAGAGCGTGGTCCTATACCGAGCCAACCCATTCGTGCTACAACCATAATATAGTTGCAGCGTGACTCTATGGACTCTAGAAACTAGTGTTATGTTACGTGATTGTTGATGCCCTACATAAACTTTCAAAAAAGCATTACGTACATTAAAGCCTATGAAAGTTTACTGCAGAATATAGGCCTCCACATGGAGTGCCTCTTATATATATATATATATATATATATATATATATATATATATATATATATATATGTATGTATATAAAACTAAGTTATACAACCAGTGCGTGTTGCCAGTGATGACATATGGAACTGAGACGTGGTCCTTCACTGCTGGCCGTATGAGGACGCTCAAAGTCGCTCAGCGAGCTATGGAGAGGGCTATGCTCGGAGTTTCTCTGCGTGATAAACTTAGAAATGAGGATATCCGCAGTAGAACCAGAGTGACCGACATAGCCCGACGGATTAGTAAGCTGAAGAGGCTATGGGCCGGCCATATAGCTCGAAGAACCGACAACCGTTGGGGAAAAAAGGTTCTCGAGTGGCAGCCTTGTACCGGTAGACGAAGTGTAGGGCGACCCCCCACTAGATGGAGTGACGACCTGGTAAGACATGCAGGAAGTCGATGGATGCAGGTGGCTCAGGACCGTGCTTTGTGGCATACCTTGGGGGAGGCCTATGTTCAGCAGTGGACTTGTAAAGGGCTGTATGATGATGATTATGATGATATATATGTGCCATAGTTGCTACGCTAGGCTGGCGGGTTGGCAGCCGCAGCTTTATATAGATTTGAGTAGTTATCAGGAAGATGCTTTTGTTTCTTGCTTCAGTTTCTCTCTTACGGCCACGGGACGATATGCGATCGTAGATTTTCTTACACCACCCCTACACGGAAACAAAAATTTAATTAAATGGATGGATGGATGACCTTTTTTACCGTCTGGAAAAAAAATGGAGTGTAATATGTAAAAGGAGTAGAAGTCTATGGCACTGATATTTTACAAAAAATAAAAACAAAAATGTTAAATTACATAAATAAATAAATTATAATATATCGAAATTCAAATCATATAAACCCTACTTTACGAACGGCAATAAACCAATAAATTATGGGCATCTTTGACCTTGTCACTTCGCAGGGTCACAGAATCAAAAAAGGTCATCCAGTATAATTCGGAGTTTTAGGAAAAATATATTATAAAGACTACAACTGTTATGGAAACTCAATAATTTTAATAATATTTTTCGTTAAAACTTACCTACACGGGACCGTTGTAATAGTGGTAAATAAATATCTGGTAAATTATTCAACTAACCTCGAAGATATTGTGTTTTTTACATTAAAAGTGCAGTCGAATTGAGAACCTTTGTCTTTTTAAGTCTCTTAAAATTTAAGCTGCGTGCAATCACTTTATCTAGAAACAACATTTTTTATTAAGCATTTTCTTTTATCCGTTAAACTAGCTTAAAAGGATCCATGTTCAAGAAGAAACGTTTATAAAAATACAGGAAAACAGACTTAGATAAAACAAATTCACTAAATACAGTTCTTTAATCCATGTATAAGTCCAGCTCAAAATAACGCTCATATCATGATTTTGTTTTTTTCTTGGTGCTTACAGTCATTGTTTGAATATTTTTGTATCTCGTAATGTTATACATACTTCTTTAATCATTAACACTGGGCTGCAAGTCACATTACCCGGATCACAATCAAAAGAAGGATACAATATATAACCGGTATCATGCAAATAAACTTTGGTCTCGCACATGAATAAACATGAAGTAATCGCATTTTGTGACCTCTCAATACCTCGTGGATTACTGATTAAAATGAAACATATCGAATGAGTTTTATAGTTTCTACCAGTAAACTTCAGGACATGGGCCTCACGTACTGTTGGAAAAGTTAAAGTCAGAGTAAATATACGTCCCACTGCTGGGCACAGGCCTCCTCTCATTTCTGAGCGGGTTTTAGGGCAAGGAAATGTCCGCCGCGCTGTTACAATGTGTGTTGGCGAACTTCATATGCCTTCGAAATATTTTTTTTCTTTTTTTCTCGGACATGCAGGTTTCCTCACGATGCTTTCACCGCTGAAATGGTAAATCGGCACTTAAAATTGCAAATTATTGTTGGAAGATTTTACTGTATTCGCCTGTCATCGCGGTGCTAGCAGTAAATTTAGTCTATGGCTCCGCCACCGACATTGTTTGGATACAGATGATAGGAAAAGCGGTCAAACCGACACCCAATCAAAATTTCAAAGGACTAAGAAAAGAACACCCCTAGGGTAGAGTTGGTGGACTGAGCGACACCATGGGCCACTACAATGAGCGAGCCAAGCTCACTTGAAGTGGTACTAAATAACTATATACAAGGCTGCGCAAAAATTGTAAGAAAAATTGAAACAGGTTCAGCTGTCACAACAAGTCCCAGAAACCCTGATATGATGCTTTGGATACCATATTCTTTTCTGAAATCATATACACAAGTTATACTATAGTAACTTGTGTATATGATTTCAGATGCCCATAATTTATTGGTTTATTTCAGTCAGGAGGTTTTCATGCTGGTCTGCCTTTCCGGTGATCCTGTTATGGAATACGGGTACGCGACCCCGGCTCCCCGAGCTACTGTTATTCTCATACCTTTCCTGCCGAGATAACAGTATCCTTACACCTACGCTCCTACCCCCAACCTTTTTTTTCCTTTTTCCAAAATGGTAGCTTCCTCTACCAACAATAGCATACCCAAAGAGGGTTGGTGTCAGGCAGGCGGCCGACTGTAAAACTTTTGCCAAATCCCATGCAGTAAACTTATGAATATTACGAGTTGTGGGATATATGACAGGGCTAGGGCGTACCCCGCAGGCGACGCGCAGGAGCAGCACCCGGCTCCTGTGGGAAGTGGGCAAGGGTTGTCGCACCTTACGGAGCGGGTGCGACGTAAGAGGCGAGCCCGTAGAGAGAAGAATGTCAGAGTGAGGTTTGCAAGCTGGAATATAGGTACGATGACTGGAAGAGGAAGAGAGTTAGCAGATGTTTTGAAACGACGAAGAGTGAATGTTGCCTGTTTGCAGGAAACAAAATGGAAGGGCAATAAAGCAAAAGAGATTGGGGAAGGATACAAGTTTTATTACTGTGGAAGTGACGGGAAGCGAAATGGAGTAGGAGTTGTGTTAGATAGTGGAATGAAAGAACGAGTGACAGATGTGAAAAGAGTAAATGACAGAATGATAGTTGTTAAATTAATGATTGAAAACAAAGTAGTGAATGTTGTAAGTGTGTATGCTCCGCAAACAGGCTGTGAAGAGAGTGTGAAAGAGAAGTTTTGGGAGGAATTTGATTGTATGATGATGGGAATACCTGAGAGTGAGGATGTTTATATGGGAGGAGATTTTAATGGACATGTAGGGAGAGTGAATGACGGGTATGAAAGAGTACACGGTGGATGGGGGTACGGAGTACGCAACCGTGAGGGGGAAGTTCTTCTGCAAGCAGCATGTGCTTTCGACCTGGCTGTAGTAAACACGTGGTTCCAAAAACGAGATCAGCATCTTGTTACTTATAAAAGTGGCCACCACGCGACACAGATCGACTATCTTCTGTTAAGACGGAACCAAATCAAGAGTGTAAAAAACTGCAAAGTGCTTCCAGGTGAAGACTTAGTATCCCAGCACCGAATTCTGCTGGCTGACATCTGCTTAACTGTTCGCCTCAACAAACATAAGGATCGTCCCCCACCCAAAATAAAGTGGCATTTGTTGCATAAGGAGGAGTATGCAAGTGAATTTAGAGAGCTAGTTGTAAACAAGATGATAGAGATGGGTGATATGGAAGGAATGAGTGTGAATGAGTGCTGGAAGGAAATGGCTGATTGTATCCGAAGTGTGGCAAGGAAGGTGTTAGGAGAAACAAAAGGGAAGCGTATGATAGATAAGGATGGGTGGTGGTGGAGTGAAAGTATTAGAGAAGTTTTGAGAGAAAAGAAAAATGCCTTTAAAGAATGGCAGAGCGTAGAAGACCAGAATGAATCCATAAAAGAAAGTAAGAGAGAGGCGTATAAAGAATGTAAGAAGAGAGCGAAGAAGGAAGTTGCTATTTGTAGGGCAGAGGCGCAAGATAAATTATATCGGTCCCTTGAAAGCCCCGAAGGTCAAAAACGACTTTTTCAAATTGCAAGAGCGAGAGAAAGGAATGGAAGAGATGTTTCACATGTAAAATGTATAAAAGATGATTCTGGAAGGATTTTGACTGACGATGAAAGTATAAAGAAGCGATGGAAGGAGTATTTTGAGAAATTGATGAATGAGGAGAATGAATGGAATGGTATGCTTGAAAACCCACCAGTGAATATGGGCTTAGTGAGAGAAATTAGTGTGGAAGAAGTAAAAATGGCTGTTAGGAATATGAAGAATGGGAAGGCAGTCGGCCCAGATGGAATACCAGTAGAAGTGTGGAAGTTGCTCAGTGCGGATGGATGGAAGTGGTTGAGTTTATTTTTCGGTAAATTGTTGCAGGAAGAACAAATACCTGAGGAATGGTGCAGTAGTATACTGGTCCCCATTTTTAAAAACAAAGGAGACGTTCAAAACTGCAGCAGTTACCGGGGAATAAAACTCATGTCACATACTATGAAAGTCTGGGAAAGAATAATAGAGAGAAGAATGAGAGAAGAGTGTGAGATAACACAAAACCAGTTCGGATTCATGCCCGGTCGAGGTACGACAGATGCCATTTTCGCATTACGCCAATTGTGCGAAAAGTACAAGCGCGTGCATAAAAATCTGCACATGGTTTTTGTCGACCTTGAAAAGGCGTACGATCGGGTTCCCCGTGAGGTTTTGTGGTGGGCGTTAAAGATGAAAGGTATGCCTGGGAAGTATGTGAGGTTGGTCCGTGCTATGTACAGAGCATCCCGTACATGTGTACGATCTGCCGCGGGAACTACGGGCAGTATCGATGTGGCGGTAGGGCTGCACCAAGGGTCGGCATTGAGCCCTTACCTCTTCCTACTGATTATGGACGCTTTGACGTCGGACCTGCAGGATGAGGCACCCTGGTGCATGCTCTTTGCCGATGACATCGTGCTTGTCGGGGAAGAAGGCATCGAGGTACAGAGCAGACTGACGGGGTGGCAACAGAGGCTGGAAAGTGTTGGCTTGAAGATCAGCAGATCCAAAACCGAATATCTGTGCTGTGATTTCGGCGGTCTTTCCAGTCCTGTACCCATGTCGTTGGATGGCGCTATACTGCCTACCTGCTCAGATTTCAAGTACCTCGGTTCCCTCATTCAAGGCGACGGCGGAATAGATAGAGCTGTGCAGCATAGGATTAACGCAGGGTGGATGAAATGGCGACAGGTCACAGCCACAACGTGCGATCCCCGAATGCCAATAAGGCTGAAGGGGAAAATTTACAAATCGATCATCCGACCTGTCGTCATGTATGGAAGTGAATGCTGGGCCGTCAAGAAGAAGGATGAAAATAGACTGCATGCGAATGAAATGAGAATGTTACGATGGATGTGTGGTGTGACAAGGATGGATAAGATAAGGAATGAGTATATAAGAGGAAGCCTGAAAGTAGCGCCAGTGGTAGAAAAGGTGAGAGGAAGCAGATTGGCATGGTTTGGGCATGTGATGCGGAGGAATGAAAGTCATATCACAATACGAGTGTTGAATATGAATGTGGAGGGACACACGGGCAGAGGAAGGCCGAATAAAAGATGGATCGATTGTGTGAAGAGTGATATGAGAATGAAAGGAGTAAGTATGGAAATGACGGCTGATAGAGAGGAATGGAACAAGAAGGTTTACTGCGCCGACCCCAGATAATGGGAAATGGTTTAGAGAATGATGAAGTTATACTATAGTAAATAGTTAAGTTACATAACAGTAAAATATCATAACTACGATTCACAAGAAACAAAATATATTTAGAATTCTTTTAAGTTACTGAAAAGGAAACAGGTTCGGAAGGACCAATTTCAAACGAACCAGACGGGCTGGAACGTTCGATAAAGAAACAGAAGGGAGGAATCGAGGCTTCTCTCGATCCGGCCTCCTATAACGCCTACGTTGGGTTCGGGAACAACGTATGTGATCTCCGCAACGGAGTAACACACTAGGGCGATAACCTCTTTCTTTTTCAGCAAGTAGGTTCAGACGGGGATTACGGGTCTTCCGAAGTCGTCCCGGTCCCGACGCCTTAATTCTTCGATGTGGACTGTATAACTTTAGGGATGAATTACTTGGGAATAAAACAGCAATTATCTTCAAACCGTTCCGTGAGAGAGTAATCACTTTTCCCTATCACTTCCCTACACTTTTTCTTCTTATTGACTGCTGGTTTTTCACCTTTCCCGAAGGATTTTCTTATTTTTCCGAACTAATTCCCCGAACGAATTGCAATAAAACCCGTTCACTAAGCTACCCCCAGAGCTATACGCGAAAGTGAGCCGCGCCATTCGCGTGCCTGCGCAACTTAATAACATGAATTTGTACTATTACTCTCTCACGTTTCACTTAATTTCTTTATTCACGTAAGTCATACACAAATACAAGTTATCTATTTAGATAGCACAAAACAATATCTACACCATGATATACATTATTTTTTCGTATCACAAAAATCCTTTAATTTATAAAACAAAATATGCCTATTTTAATCACAAATTCAAAATCCAAACTTCTTAAATATTTAACACAGAAAGTTAAAACAATGTTTCCCACTTGAATTTATACATATGTTAACTAATACAATAGTTTAATTTACATTTTCTCTATTTATTTCACTATTTAAAACACTTTTAAATTTCTTATACAAAACTATCATTATTTCACTTATACACAGGAATTTTCACATAAAAATAACACAGAATTCACCTTTTTAGCACGTACAATCAACCTGAAATGTTTTACAAGTCATTTTTACATAAATTGCTGAAATTACAAACATTTTAAATTTTTACATATTCGGCCTCCTAAGGGCGTGGCCAGCGTGCTTCCGTGAACTCACACTATTTGAACAACTAACTTTGCACGGCTCTCGGCTATCAGAAAAAATGAAAGTCTGAAATACACTTAATTTTAACAATATTATGTAAACAAGTGCTTCTACATAATTTTCAAACTGTAGGAAACTATCTCTGATAAGATTCTTATCAGTTATCATGTTTCTTATCAGATAACAATACAAGTGAATGTTCTCATTAATCGATCATAACAAATAGGCATTTGTTTTCGTACAAACATATCAAATTTATACAAGACAATACTTATGCAATTGATTTCCGTTAATTCTGTTTATGTACAGAGTGATCATCTCGACCGGGGAACCAATCCGATCTCTAACTTCACTTTAATATTCCTTTGAATTTACAGCGTTGGAAAGACGATTTCAACCGGGGAACAATTCCGGTAACATAATTTATAACATAAAATTCCCTATATGAATTTATTGAAAGATATTACTTAGAAAACAGTAAACTAGTCCGGCCTGGGAGTTGCACCCAAGACCTTCATATCATTAATTCGACATTTCTTTAAGATTTAACTAAGCATTTTCTTATCAGAACATTTCTATTGGACAATGAGTCTTTTGAAAAGTTATTCGTCATCAGCTGACTTAATAAACTGAAATATTCTTATAGGCGCGTCGCCAACAATCTCCCCCCCGTGCGTTAGCACCATCATTTGGGAGGCGTCGCGGGTACCAGGACTATTATTCTGGATGTAGGTCTCCTCAAGATACCTGTGCTAGTAATGACGTCAACCACTCTGGTGTGACCGTCTGGTCCCGGTAACGTTCTACTAATTTTGCCTTTCGGCCACGTATTTCGTGGCAACGAATGATCTATTATCAAAACAATATCGCCCTCTTTAGGTTCCATGAACTTTCCGTTATTACCTGTTCGCGGTATTAAGGTAGGCATGTATTCCTTCAGCCACCTTGTCCAAAAATGGTCGGCTAACCTCTGTGCAGCTTTCCAATTGAGTTGACCCGTCAGATGCCGCTCTAGAAATAATCCAGGTGGTCGATCACCACATGAGCGTCCCAGAAGAAAATGATTGGGTGTCAATCCCTCTTCAGGACTATCCATAATTCCATACTGAATGTTACCAGAGGCCTGGAATTTACTGTGTGCTCTGCTTCTAAAAGTAGCGTATGTAGAACCTCCTCTCGTGGGCTCCTTTCTCTGAGCGTAGCGGTCAACGCAATTTTAATCGACCTTACTAACCTCTTCCAGGCGCCACCCATGTGCGGTGCTCCCGGAGGTATAAATTTCCATTTAATATATTTCTTAAATGACTCATTTTTCATGCTCTCATGGCATTCTTCGCATGCTTTCAATAATTCTTTATTCGCAGCTTTGAAATTTGTCCCGTTATCGCTGTATATAACGGCTGGTTTTCCTCTTCTGGCGATAAATCGCCTCAACGCCATTATCATTGACGCTGGTGTCAACGAGGCTGCTAATTCCAGATGTACTGCTCTGGTAGTCAGACACGTGAATAAAACACCCCAACGTTTTTCGTGTCGCCTTCCTATAGTCACACTCATAGGACCGAAATAATCCACAGCTGAGCATGTAAAAGGTGGTTCATGATGAGCTATTCTCTCCAGAGGAATATTTCCTTGTGGCACGTTCTGCGGTTTTGATCTGTATGTCCTGCACCACTGACAATGATGTGACACACTTCGTACTACATTACGTAAGTTCAAGACATAAAATTTCTGGTTCACCTCATTCATCACCGTCTGGTGATTGGCATGTCCAAAATGATGATGAACTTCTCTAATCATCATTTTAACGATTTCGTGTTTACCGTCCAATATGACAGGTTTTCTACTTTCCTCGGTCAAATTAGACTTGAAAGGTAAACGTCCATTTAAACGGAGTAAGTTATCTTCTCCTATTTCCATAGATAATTTACTTAAGCGTGAACTTCTTTCAACACTTTTGCCTGCTTTCAAGCATTTTATTTCCGAATAAAAACACTCGTCTTGAACGAACTTCCAAATTAATAATTCCGCTTTTTTCAAGAGCGCTATGTCCAACGCGCCATCGGGTCCTTTAACCGACTTTACTAAAACTTTGTTGGAACACATAACCGACTTTTCGGCTGCGTCGTCGGGTCCTTTAACCGACTTTCTTAAACTCTTGAATTTTTCTACCGCTTGTAAGGTGCGTGTAGTTGCCCCAAGGAATTTCTTAAAGCTGCTCAATCGTCCGTAGTCGGGTAGACTTAACGGTTTTTGCTTTCTTAACGCATTTACGCCCTTTGGCGATTTTTCTTCACCTGTTTCTAAGCTTTTTATGGTGTCCACTTGTTTGGGCCATAAATCTTCAATTTGCTTCTCATATTCCTTTTTCAACTCGCTATTTTTGTCGAGCTTTTTTTCAATATTCAACAGGCGACTTTCAACCTGCGCTCTATTCGACGGCATGCACTCATTGTCTGTGCGCCATAACAAAGCAGTCTCGTACCTATTATTAGGTATACGACGTACCGTTTTGTTCAAAATACTTAAAGCTCGTTCTTCTGGGTCGTTCGCGGGCTTTCTAGCCGACACTCCCAGAGATTCCAAACTAAAATAATCCTTGATCAATTTATCCATATCTTCCTCCTTCTTGGTGGAAATGTGGTTAACGATCTTGATCGGTTTAATACCACCCGATATGTGACCATGTAAAACCCATCCAAGTTTGGTGAGCGATGCTACAGGTAGGTTCTTACCTCCTGAAATTAATTCACGAGTAACTATGAGATGCCAATTGTCCTGACCAATTAATATGGTAGGTTTGGACCTCTCATACATCAACTCATCCTTAATCGGTGTCAAATGAGAACACCGTTGCAATAATTCTCGGCTTACCGACTGAGGAGAAAGGTTAAGTGACTTAATTGTTTGTACACTTATCTCTTCTAAGTCGCTCGAGTAAATGCCTTTTATCTTAACGTTTAAGCGATACGAACTGTCGTCGTTAATTCGCTTACCTCCCACGGCTTCGATACGTAATCCCTCTTTACGTCCGCGAGGCGCTAATTTCTGAGCCATACACTCCTCTATGAGTGTCATGGTCGATCCCTCATCCAGAAGAGCTGTTGTCTTGACCTTTCCTCTAGGTCCATACAACTCGACCGGTATAATCTTTAAGTATGCACATGCCAGTGCATTCACTGTACTAACAGTTGTAATCTGAGCATCTTTACCCCCCTCGTCCCCTTGTGGCGAGGTTTTTTCATTGGGGTATCGGTGTAGCATTCGATGATGTGACATTCTACATCCCTCTACACCACATTTTTTCGCTTTGCACTCTAACCTCCTATGGTTAGGTGACAAACATTGGAAACATACTTTCGCTTTTTTGACTGCTTCCCATTTCTCGCGAATATTCATGTCCTTAAACTTGTAACAACTCACTATAGAGTGCTCCTTGTTGCATATAACACACTTATGTGTTACCCGACTTGCAGGCTTATCCTGGGTTGTCATAACCACCTGTCGGTTGTGCCCTTTACTATTTCGGCGTTCTAGACGCTCGCTCGAATTACTTCGGCGCATATAGCGCTCGCTCACGGCACAGCTGCGTACACCTCCCTTTGCAGTGTGTACAGTTTGCTTCCTGAATTCAGGACGCTTCCTTTTTTCAGGCGCATTTTCATTGCTTAAGGACGTTCCAAATTGTTCACTCAATAAATTTAAAAACTTGGCCATCTTCTGTAACTCTGGCTCCAAAGGATACTGAGCTCGATATTCAAACCATTTAAATTTAATCATAGTTCCGAGTTTCTCCACTATGCGGCTCACTAACTCCGGTGAGTACAAATACTGTGGTTGATTCAACGCTTGTATCGTAGCAACCACGTTCGTAATACGACTTGCAAAAGATCCTATATTCCGGCAATCTTCTGCCAATCTTGGCATACGCTTTACATTCTCGATTTCGGCTAGAATGAGCATCTCTACCCTACCGAATCTTCTTTCGAGAGCGTTCATTATTTCTTCCGGTTCACACAAAGTAAATAACAGCGACTTTACCGCCTCTTTAGCGGTGCCCTTTAATGCCCTCCTAAGGCGTGCAACATTTTGCACCCCTGAAAATTGGCTTCTCGTGTCTTCAAACACCGTTTTGAAAATTATCCATTCACCCGGGTCTCCATCGAACACCGGTAATTCCTGGAGGAAATGAAGCTGGGAAGACTTATCTTTACCCGCTATTTTTATTGCACTCACAATCGCTTCGGTCAATTCTGACACCTCACTCGCGTGTGTTTTCTGTGCATTTCCTTGGTTGCGCTCGATCTCCGCCCCTTTGCGGCGTGATCGTTTACACGCTTCCTTATCAGTAATATCGGGTTGTGCTACACTAACCGGCGCGCTCATTATGGTCTGCTGAACCCAACTCCTTACGAAAGGTTCCACCTGAGTATTCCGCTCTTCATCATCCTCACTCGAGTCGATCTCCTCTTCTCGGTTGAGTCGTGCCAACTCCAATTGAGACTTGGCTAAGGCAGCAGCTGCCTGTGCTCGTTCGAGCTCTGAGCGTTCGAATTTAATCCGCGCCTCTAATTCGGCTTTCAGCCTCGCCGATCGCGATGACCTACTACCTCTCTGTGACCCTTTATCACTAAGTTGCCCGATTACTGTCCTTGACGATGCCGCTTCTTCGGTCCTTTGACCTACTTTTTCGACCACCGTTTCACTCCTTGAAATAACGGATTGTTGTGCGGTGCTGGCCTGCGTACCACTGGTGTCCGTCCTGTTGCTTGTCGTTGCCATGGACGTCCCTGAGTCCCACGTGCATGTGGACGTGTCGGTGGTGGCTCCACTTGAAGGAGTTGCTCCATTAGACGCAGTAGCTGTGGTCGCTCCAGATGGTTACGCTTCTTTAGCTTTTCTTGAGAGCCCTGTCCTTGTCCTGCTCCCTTCGCTTCTCCCTGTCTGGTCTTGTGCCTTCTTCATCTTGCAGGAAGGTGATTGTTGGCCTACGGTCCCTAACTGTCCCTACGGTCCCTACAACCCCTTACCTACAACCCTTCTACACCCCAACCTAACACCACTACCCCTCCCCCCCCTTATCTCCCAACCCTACAACCCTACTACCACCCTAACAGCCCTATCAGCCCTATCAATCCTGGACGGGGCCTACCGAGGTGAGCCGTCCAGGGATGGAGTGGTGCAGGAATGGAATGGAGGAAAGGTTTAGGAACTGTCCCGCCAAGGAATATGACGAAACAGTCGAGCGGTAGTGCAAGCGCAGTCTCGCTCGAGAGAACTGCTCCACCCGAAGGTGTTGTGCCAGAGCCCAACCGTTTGGCACCGTTAGGTGGTCGGGATGTATGCTGTGCTCGCCGCCCAGTTGCCGGTGACGCCTCGTCCGAGCGCCCTCCTCCGGCCGCGATGCAGTCAGGTGCCCACGCGCACCCTCGCCTGGCAGCAGCAGCGGTGGATGCTTCTTCCTGCACCCTGATGACCCGACAGGAAAATGCCGGACACGATCGTCCAACAGGAAATGCCGAGCACGCTTGCCCGACAGGAAAAATGCCAAGCCCTGCTTGGCCACGATGAGTGCCTTCACAAGACACCTGCGCCCGGCTGCGATACGTGCCCCATGCGAGCACACGCCCCAGGCCGCAATCCCGGTTTTCTTTCTTCCGGTAGTTCCAGGTCCAGTCCTTCAGCGCTGATGTCCTGGTCTTCTGGCCTTTGGTCCTATTGCTTCAGCTCAAACCTCCGGCTTCCTTCGGTTGCTGATCTTCACTCGGCTCCGAAGGTCTTCTTTTCCACAACCAGCAGTCCACAGCTGGTTTCTTGATCCAGCTGGCGAGGTTCGGGTGGTCCTTTTAATCCGGCTCCGAAGGTCCAATTGAAAAGGAAACAGCTTCGGAAGGTCCTCCTGATCCTGCTCGAAGGACCAATTGAAAAGGAAACAGGTTCGGAAGGACCAATTTCAAACGAACCAGACGGGCTGGAACGTTCGATAAAGAAACAGAAGGGAGGAATCGAGGCTTCTCTCGATCCGGCCTCCTATAACGCCTACGTTGGGTTCGGGAACAACGTATGTGATCTCCGCAACGGAGTAACACACTAGGGCGATAACCTCTTTCTTTTTCAGCAAGTAGGTTCAGACGGGGATTACGGGTCTTCCGAAGTCGTCCCGGTCCCGACGCCTTAATTCTTCGATGTGGACTGTATAACTTTAGGGATGAATTACTTGGGAATAAAACAGCAATTATCTTCAAACCGTTCCGTGAGAGAGTAATCACTTTTCCCTATCACTTCCCTACACTTTTTCTTCTTATTGACTGCTGGTTTTTCACCTTTCCCGAAGGATTTTCTTATTTTTCCGAACTAATTCCCCGAACGAATTGCAATAAAACCCGTTCACTAAGCTACCCCCAGAGCTATACGCGAAAGTGAGCCGCGCCATTCGCGTGCCTGCGCAACTTAATAACATGAATTTGTACTATTACTCTCTCACGTTTCACTTAATTTCTTTATTCACGTAAGTCATACACAAATACAAGTTATCTATTTAGATAGCACAAAACAATATCTACACCATGATATACATTATTTTTTCGTATCACAAAAATCCTTTAATTTATAAAACAAAATATGCCTATTTTAATCACAAATTCAAAATCCAAACTTCTTAAATATTTAACACAGAAAGTTAAAACAATGTTTCCCACTTGAATTTATACATATGTTAACTAATACAATAGTTTAATTTACATTTTCTCTATTTATTTCACTATTTAAAACACTTTTAAATTTCTTATACAAAACTATCATTATTTCACTTATACACAGGAATTTTCACATAAAAATAACACAGAATTCACCTTTTTAGCACGTACAATCAACCTGAAATGTTTTACAAGTCATTTTTACATAAATTGCTGAAATTACAAACATTTTAAATTTTTACATATTCGGCCTCCTAAGGGCGTGGCCAGCGTGCTTCCGTGAACTCACACTATTTGAACAACTAACTTTGCACGGCTCTCGGCTATCAGAAAAAATGAAAGTCTGAAATACACTTAATTTTAACAATATTATGTAAACAAGTGCTTCTACATAATTTTCAAACTGTAGGAAACTATCTCTGATAAGATTCTTATCAGTTATCATGTTTCTTATCAGATAACAATACAAGTGAATGTTCTCATTAATCGATCATAACAAATAGGCATTTGTTTTCGTACAAACATATCAAATTTATACAAGACAATACTTATGCAATTGATTTCCGTTAATTCTGTTTATGCACAGAGTGATCATCTCGACCGGGGAACCAATCCGATCTCTAACTTCACTTTAATATTCCTTTGAATTTACAGCGTTGGAAAGACGATTTCAACCGGGGAACAATTCCGGTAACATAATTTATAACATAAAATTCCCTATATGAATTTATTGAAAGATATTACTTAGAAAACAGTAAACTAGTCCGGCCTGGGAGTTGCACCCAAGACCTTCATATCATTAATTCGACATTTCTTTAAGATTTAACTAAGCATTTTCTTATCAGAACATTTCTATTGGACAATGAGTCTTTTGAAAAGTTATTCGTCATCAGCTGACTTAATAAACTGAAATATTCTTATAGGCGCGTCGCCAACAGTTACATAGTTCTTAGTATATTATGTGAAAAATTTCGTTTACGGAGGATCCCTATTTTACGCAAACTGCAGTCACTGTGACTGCAAGTTTGTTACCCTTGCCTTGTAATGACAGTTGCACCTGTCGCCCGCTATAAATAAAATGAGAATACAAATTGAATGATTTTTCCAAACGAATGACGGTGCAGTATTGAGATTGATAATGTTAAATAGAACGTCGAGGTCGCAATGCGTGCCGATTTACGCTACAGCGTTGTAATAACGTGTCGACATTCGACACACCTTGTTAAATTTTACGTCATATTTTAACAGGATCTTGAGAACATGACTGCGGAACTCGTTGGCTTCAAATACGGTACAATACTGAACCTTGAAACTGTTTAAAACGATCATTTTTACTTCAGAATTATTCATAAAGAGTACAATGTTCTTAATAACAATGTTTCTTGTATAGGCACAAGAAATATAAAACACTTTCCGAAGCCATCCGCATCCATCGACTTTCTTGTCTTATCTCCATCTAATCTACACTGTGCTTATCGATACGAGGCTGCCACATTAAAACATAAATTATTATTGTCAAATTTCTACGTCAAATGCTAAATTCACTCACGTGCAAAATGACTGACTAATAACCGGAAATCATAGGTACATCCGTTTTTTCTTCGAATATAAAACTGACAAAGGAGCTTTAATTGATAATTTTGTATTGCAACTAACTACAAACAAAGTCACAGATGCGTTATCACTCCTAAGGTTTTAGATGAAATCCCACAGAAAGTGGGCGACGAGAAGCACTATCACTAATGTATCTACGAGATTAAATAAATTTGCATACGCCCTTAAACATTTAAAAAACGTTACCAACATAAAAACGGCTGTTTTGTCCTACCATGCATACGTCGAGTCAATACTGCGCTATGGACTTGTAATCTGGGGTAATAGCACGGATCAAAATAGAACACTTCGTGGACAAAAAGAATGTATTCGAGCAATATGTGGGCATAAACCAACTGAATCATGTCAACAGGTGTTTAAAAAACTTGACTTATTACCCCTACGATGTCTTTATATTTATGAAATATGTATGTTTGTATGGAAGCATAAATATTTATTTAACACGGCGGATGATGTAAATCCTCGGATTCGGCGAAACCCGTACAAACTCATATTGAGTAATAATCCTAGAACAAGTAAATATAATAAAAGCTGTTTATCTATGTGTGTACGTTTATATAACAAGTTACAAATAATATTAAAATGTTAAATACTAGATTAAATTACTGGAATACCTAGTTAAGAATAATTTCTATAGTGTTATGGACTATATTAATCACAAGTCTTAATGTACGATAAAAATCTTTTGCGTGCTATGTGTAACTAGCAAAACATGTTGTTCGATTATATAATATTTGTAAAATCTTTTCATACCATGTTTTAAACAAATAAATATAAGTATTATTATTATTAATGTAAGCGTATTGGCTCTGCCCTTGCCCTATGGTATGGCCAAATGTAAAAAAAAAACAAAATCAAAAAACAGTAATTGTTTTATTTGTTGCCAGTAGGTAAAGGGAAACTAAAACGAATAAAAAAAATGATAGAGACCGATTTGATGTGACTGAATTAAAAGAAAAATTACGTCCCATTAGTTGGCACTTTGACACAAGACCAGGAAGGAAATGACCCGACGGCTCACACATGTAGGTTTCGTTATGATGGCGTGTTTCATCGCATGTCATTTGTTAAATCAATACTTTCCATTTGTTTTATGCCAGCAGCGGTAGGGGTCGCTCTCGCGTAATATGAAATAAAACAAGCACCAAGCCTCTAAATGCCACTGTCCTTGTGTATATTATTATATGTAAATTCGTTGGTGCATAATACGAGTAGGTATGCCAGTGATCGTGTAACTTCTGATCAACTTGACAGAATGAGCTCATATTCACAAAATATATTTGTTTTGACTATCTAGTGATAACAAATATATTTTTTGAATTTATAAATCATGTGATTGTTCATAGCAATGCAAGGTTCTATATTTATGAACCAATATATATATATATATATATATATATATATATATATATATATATATATATATATATATATATATATATATATATATATATATATATATATATATATATATATTTACAATATATGTTGCTTAAGTGCCACGAAAGAAAATCATAAAACCTTAACCCAATAGGTGGCGGTGTGTTCGAGTAATTAATAAATTTATATTTATAAACCTCGTCGCTCCACCTAATGGAAAAGGTAGGACAACGTCTGCTGAGCCACCAAGTCTACCTATATACCTAAACATAGTACATAGATATGCAGGCGATGTATTACGCAGGCAAAATGCCTGCGTCGCACAGCAATTACATTTCTTGTTGCACTCGATCCCAAGGTGTTCAACATTTACCGACAGCCGTCCGCTCGGCCGGCGATATTATAGTCACATTAGCCGACTACTAATATATGTATTGAGTAACTGAACTGTTAAAGCCGGCAGCCTATCAAGGCGAACGGTTACTGAATGAGTTTTATGTAATTAATAAGAGAACCCGTGCTTAAACTTGCGTAACTTAACCTTACCTACCCTTCATTTTTTTCAGCAGCAGCATTCAAAATATATGTGTATGTTGCTGTTGTCAAATAAAGTGAACATTCACACATAATTTTTCTATATAAAATATAAAACACTTTCATCAAGTAAATGGAAACATTTTTATCACGTTCAAGGCTGTATGATCTAAGCCCTTTGTCTGCCCGGCACGGAAAATTTTACTAAAAAATTGGTTCAGTTTTGGGAAACCAAGTTTTTTCATATTTTTTTTTCAAAATCAAATAATTAACGAACAAACGAATTTTTTTCAGCTTAACAAAAAAGCCTATTACAAAAAAGTTATTTCACGGAAATTTTCAAGTTATTTTGAAAAAAAAACGCGAGATTTCTTTCGTCTACGATATCTCTCGAACGAATCAACCGATTTTGATGCGTATCACGGCAATCGAAGTTGTTTTAAGTAGAAGAGCTTAGATTATAAATTATAGAAGTGATTAGATTATAGAATTGATCAAAACAAGCGTGTTAAAGTAATTCCAAGAAAACAAATTTTGAAAATTAAAACTCGAACTTTTGAGGTTTTAGAGAATTCACCGTGTCGATTAGGTCTAAATTCACAGAAAATCTAAGTTCAGCGAGGCTCTATACATACATAAAGACATACGGACATCATCGCAAAAATAGTCAGAATAGCTTCCTAGGACCTCGAGACGTCGAGATCTGATGAGAACTCGATTTTCAAAACCGATTTAAAACCATAACTTCCCCATTTTTTGAAAGTCATTGATTTTCATGACATGTAAATGTAAACAAAAACTAATACCTACCTACTTAAGAGAGTAATTGTGTTTTTTGCTACTTACAAATACTTTTAGCGTGGTTTCCTCACAATTGATCGAATTCCGACCACAGGTGACAGTACAGTAACCACTCGTAGTCCTAGTCCTCTAGTCCTTACCAGTTTTACTCGACTGCAAAGAGTCATTAATTTCTTCACGGGGTAATGTATACACTTTTTCAACGAAGTCCCAGAAAATATGCAGGACGGGAGGTTATAACAAAAAGTTAAAAAATTTTGTTAAGCCAAAATTATTTAATAACGATTATTAAACTACTAAAGAGAATGATGAATTAATAACCCCTGAGAATAAGGTAATCGCTACCATATTGTTTCTAAATGTTTTCATATTTAATTGTATAAAATATTATAATGTATTGATTTCTTGCTGGTTCTCCATTCTTCCCATGAGGGTTTTTGCATTGGTAAAGCTAAAAAAACTTTCAGTGGGTATTTTTGTAATCTATATTGAATAAAATTGATTCTATTCTATTCCTCATTATTGAATGAATGATAAAATCCGTAAAAAAAGTCTAGAAAGATCTCATGGTTTTTAATTGATGTCGGTATAACCAATTTACCAAGACGAAAAATGCCCAGACCTGCATCAGGCAGCACAGAAAAAGATGCAAGATATCTGAGTACTGTGGTTGTCAATCAAACTGCCAAGCGTAGGCAACGCTTTAAAGTATATTCTTCCTACAACGGGAAAGGTCCATGTCCAAAGAGAGGCTGAGGACTACGGTATGATGAAAAAGAAGAAGAGTGAGTAGCTGTAGTCTAGTTACGACCACGAGTATATGTCTAATGTGCGCGGAATATAAGTTCTAAATACAGGCGGCGTGTGTTTGTGAGTCCATCAATATGTGCCGTTCCTATGAGTATAAGAAGTCATTTCAGTCCGTATTCATTCAAACCCCATTAAATATTACAAAAAAAGGAAATAAATAGAAATCCGGTTGGTCAGGTACAAAAAAAATCATATTTCCATATGTAGGCCAAATACTCTCTTTTATAAGTGGTAGGGTCACGCTGCAAAATGGTTGTGACACGAATGGTTCCTCGACCGGGGTAGGACCACTCTCACAGAATACTAGCAAAAAATAGTGAGTATAAAAAACCGGCGACCGTTTTTACTGGTAACGAGGTATTCCATCTTAGTCCTCAGGGGTGACAACGCAACTGCGTTTAAATTCTTTGGTTTTGATAATCGAGGATAAATGTAGGTGCTTATTGGCCACGGCATCCACTTATTATCTGGTGGACTGTGTGCTCGCTCGTCAACCTTATTTTATAAAATAAAACTATTATGGCGGAAAAAAAACTTTATTAAAAATACACTTCTATTTTGTCATTGTCAAAATAGAATTTTTTGATTGTTCGGAAATCAATGACAAAATAGAAGTGTTTGTCAAAATAGAATTTTTTGATTATTCGGAAATCAATTACTTCTATTTTGTCATTGATTTCCGAACAATAAAAAAACGATATTTACAGATTATGCTAAATACTTTATGTAACGATGAAAATGTAACTCGGTAATACTTTTTGAGTTTGAATAACACAAGTACACAAGAACTAATTCTTTTGTTGTTCGCATTTAAATCTAATACATTTAACGCGGCGTGTTTTGTAATACGTAAGTATACACATACAGTTACCAACTGTAACGTTTCCCGGCTGCGAAATTACCCGTGGTTACGTTTATGTGTTGAAATTTTCCATGGAAGTGTATCAGTTGTTATAACTGGCGATCTTACTGTTGTTGGTGTTTTAAATGTAAAGTGAAAGTTAGAACCACGAAGGTAACGTGTACCTTGAAAATATTACGTCAACCACTACATTTTAATTAAAATTTTATTTGATTGAAAAATATTCGAAGGAAGTGATAAAAGAGTTAACTTGATAAAAATCTACCTTTTTGCAATTTAAAAGTAAAATAATGCCTCAAGAAAAGGCTACGTCTTGGCAAAAAAAAAACGTACGTGGCCAACATAGTATCTCTTCCTTTTTGAAATCGGTTAAATACTTATATAAAAAAAATCTATTAAAAAAACTTTTACTTATACGTTAGGACTGAATCTATTATTACTCTTGCGCCAATTGACGGATTTTCGGAGAGATCTTCCCGCACACACTGTTCTAGTTAGGAAGGTTAATAACAGAGCTGAAGGAAGTGGAAAATGATCATGCGAATCACTCGCCACCTAAGCACACCCATAAACCGATGACCAACACCAAAAGAACGGGAGCTTTGCCGTCCTATAAGAAAGAAATGGGCTCTTTTCTTAAAGTTTCCCGAGTCATATTAATTCGGGAAAATTGATGGTTTAGATGATTCCACCAAACAAATCCAGACCAATTAGTCGTGTGAGGAAGAATCTGTTGAAAAACAAGTACATTTCCGGATTATGTCAATATCTGCGATTTGCTTTTAGCATATTGGGATGAATTTTCAAGCATAAGTCGGCAACCAGAATGTGTTGTTTGTTTATTATCACTTAGCAAGGTGCACCGTTCAGGTTTTATGGATTCTTGAAGAAACAAATAACCCATATTTTAAAATCGTCTATAATTACGAGTATATTAATAATTTTAAGATATGAGTTTAAGGTTTATGCACAAAGTAAAATTCTGAGAGCAATACCTCTCAAACATACAGCCACAGAGAATGTTCCTGAGCAACAACCTTTTCATCCAACCACTACCTTTTATAAAAATGTCTTATTTGGTAATTAGAAAGATCAATCATCATCATCATCATTACAGCTCTTCACAAGTCCACTGCTGAACATAGGCCTCCCCCAAGTAATGCCACAAAGCACGGTCCTGAGCCACCTGCATCCATCGACTTCCCGTATATCTTACCAGGTCGTCACTCCATCTAGTGGGGGGTCGCCCTACACTACGCCTACCGGTACGAGGCTGCCACTCAAGAACCTTTCTTCCCCATCGGTTATCGGTTCTTCGAGCTATATGGCCGGCCCATTGCCACTTCAGCTTGTGGTTCTTCACTGCTGGCCGTATGAGGACGATCAAGGTCGCTCAGCGAGCTATGGAGAGGGCTATGCTCGGAGTTTCTCTGCGTGATAGACTCAGAAATAAGGATATCCGCAGTAAAACCAGAGTAACCGACATAGCCCAACGGATTAGTAAGCTGAAGTGGCAATTAGAAAGATGTTTCTTTTAAATTATATACGAGTATATCATAAAAATACTTGAAGTTGTTGACGTAGATGTCGTAAGGGGCGAAAGAGCAAAACAAACCAAGAGAATCGCAGCAGTCTTCCTAATAAAACTAGAAAAAACATTGAGGTTGTCTATACGCCTACCGAGCATGGTAACTATGACAAATATCCTTAAAAGGAAATCTATGAGGGGGCCCATGTTTAGCAGTGATCGTCACGTACTATGAAATGTACCTTGAATGCTTAGGTCCTGAGATACCAAGGCTCACTATAATATAAAAAAGTAAAGTTACAGCCTATATACGTCCCAATGCTGGGCACAACCTCCACTCGTTTCTGAGAGGGTTTTAGGGCAAGGAAGTGTCCGCCGCGCTGCCCCAATGCGTATTGGCGAACTTCACATGTCTTCGAAATATTTTTTTTCTTATTTCTCTGACATGCAGGTTTCCTCACAATGTTTTCCTTCACCGCCGAGCACGTGGTAAATCAGCACTTAAAAATGCAACAATTGTAGCAATATAGCCGGCGGGGATCGAACCCGGTTTGCTTGCGTACTGTGAAATTCGAGCGCTTACCATCTGAGCTACCACGGCTCTAATATAATATAATACTTACTATACTATAATATAATACTTACTATAATATTTTTTACAACTGATTTATAAAATAAACTAGGTACCAGATATTATTATCAAAGTTTTATTTTGATAATCGAATTGTCCTCACGGTTAATAGTGTCTGTACGTGCACACAATTTTTCATTCTACAAATTAGGTACAACCTAGACACAACATTGCTTCAAAACGGCGGCGCCTTACAAGGTTTACGTTTAATATTCATAAAGAGGCTTTTACATGGGTTATAAACTTGCTTGTCACTAGTACCAGCCATAATCTATATCTTGTGTTTGTTATTTACTACTAAACTACGAATTAATTGCAAAATAGCAAATTTAAACTTAGATATAGGTCTTTATTGCATTTGTGTGTGCATAATATCGATCGCTTGGTGATTTACGACTTACATTCAAATTGTTAGTGAATTACACAGCGAAAAGCCATCAATCAGATTAAGGCACGCAATACGCAGAGTTGGTAGCTCTAACAAATTGATATGAGGTAGTTTCGGTCAGGTAAATCGTTTAAAATTGCCTAATAAATAGTAGGCATTTTTACCTTTGCATCGTGTTGAAATTAATAATAATAGTGCGTGCGCTTTTCAATATCGATTAGAAATGCGGAAAAAATGTAGTAGCAGAAAATAGGACATGTATTTGTATTCGCAAATCATTCTTTTAAGACTGGTAGTGGTAATGGAAGGAAGCCCGGTAGCTCATTTCATCCCGTGGATGGGCCACGGGATGAAATGAGCTACCTGGCTTCGAATACTACTCTAGCTACTCTCGAATGAGGCGACTATTGGTAATGTCTGTATTATCATTTCGTTTACGCCAGGCGTGAAATACCTAGACCGGTAACGAGTCCTAGTTCGCCTGCCCACACTGACCATAACCATGTCCAGCTGTGGGCAGTGGGGTGTTATGGGCTGTTTAACAAAACTTGCCCACTTTCTACCCATAATAAATTTTAAAAAATCTGAAAAACGGTTGACTCTGCCGGCAATTCTTGCGGCCATGCTCGAAAATCTAATTCTATTCTATATTCTATATATTCTAAATTCTATTTTTTGAGCTCGAAATTATTATTTGAGATGCTTTTAGCCCTTTTTGAACACGTCGCATTGTTCGACTTTGTCTTTACTTTACTTTGTCTTCAGTCAATGGATCGAAAAATTTAAAAGGCAATAATTTTTGAACGCGGCGCGTCATTCGATTTTAACTTCTGTGGTGGTTCGACGCAGTTTTTAAGTACAAAAACTGCGTCAAATGCTTCCGATGTCTGGAGTTGATTAATCAAATAATCTGAAAGTTATTTAGAAAAAACTTAAAGAATTTTTTTTTGGATTTTATTTCTTGAAAATCTCTGAAACGGCTCTATCTAATCAGCTTGAAGTCTCAATGAACACTTGAATGCCGTGTCGCACATCTCTATCGGTTGATTTGTTCTAAAGATATCATAAGACTCGAATTACGACAAAACTACTTCCTAGGGCCTTAAAACCTAGAGATCTGATGAAAATTCGCATTTTCAAAATTGGACCGAAATCTATAACTTCCTACTTTTGAAAGTTATTGATTTTCAAAATGGGAAGTTAAAAACATTGTCACATGATTATTTTATAGCATTGGTTGACAAACGAGCACATAGTCTACTCAATGGTAAGTGGATTCTGATGACATTGATCCTCTATTCAGAATGAAAATGAAAATGCGTTGTCACTCCTGAGGACTAAGATGGAAGTCTCGATTTCAGTAAAAAGGATCTCCAGTTCTCTACACTCACCACATGAAACATAACAGATTACCGCTGGTATATTCTGCTGGTATTCTGGGAGAACGTGATCCTGCCCCGGTTGAGCCGACCGATAATATAGCTGCAGCGTGGCTCTACCACGTAAATGATGCAGGTACCAAAAGAGAAAGCGTGCAAATACTGCTACTGCCTAATTAATATATATGCCAATGAGATTCAGCCCGTAATATGGAAGACCTAACCTGAGCTTCCTATACATACAAGGTACGTGAGGGTAGTAAGGTCATCTCAAGCTATGCCGCCCTATAAAACCAAAACTAGGAAGAGAACAGGGGCTAAAAAACAACGACGTATACTTTTTTTTTACATGGGGAAATGCCTACGCATACCCGCCTCGCGGGGGCAAGGACGGGTTATGTCGGACTCGCACCGACTAAAACCCCATGGTGTTCCACCTTTGTCGCTTATTGACAAGGCCACGGGAACGCTTTCGCACACATCCGCAGCCCCACCAGCGCCTGCATGGGGCCATGGCAGCATCTCCTCGGGAGAGAAATATTCCTCCCCGTTCTCCTTCACAGGTAAGGCGCACCAGAACACATGGCGCGCCTTCCTTCTCGGCCTCCAATTACATCTGCGCAACGGACGCCCCCGCGTCCAATGCAAGAAGGCCATGGCACCAGGAAAAACGAGCACTTAGAAGTACTAGCTTTCCCGATCCCAGCGGCGGATCTGGTCTGTGGCCCCGCCGCCAACCAAGATTCGGCTGTGGAGGGTAGGGAGAGCGGCGCCTCGCAATACCGACAATCCTCTCCCCCCGCAGCCCCACCACCACCGCATCAACGGTGCGGCCCCGTTTGAGTCGCGGAGGATAGGGCGAGTGGCGCATCGCCATACCAACACTCCTCTTCCTCCGCGACTCCACCTCGGCTGCAGCGGTAGGTGGTAAGGACTCCCCTCTCACCGCAGTCCACCAACACACATCCGAAGTGGGCTCCCCAAGCCCACTCGGAGTGGCCACCTCGGGCCGGCCCTTCACCTCGGGCCAGCCTCGTGGGTTCCTCTTTGTTCACCGCGGGCGACCAAGCCACCAAGCCACCAAGGCGACCAAGCGACCAAGACAAGGCGGGAACCCGTTCGGGGGGGAACGACGTATACTATAACTAATATATTAAGAAAAGAAAAAAACAAACAATCTTTGTCAATCATTAGGAACACTTCGAAAAATCAACTTAAAAAAGCTAACTACATTACACCGTACTAAACTCGGCTAAAGTATTTAGTATTATGTCGTCTGTCGAAATAGCGTCGATAAAGCAGCGCCCTTTTAACCTTTTATTATTTGATTGACCGATGAAGAGCTATCGTATCACAGAGTCATGTATGGAAACAAGGCTGTAGTTTTTGAGTTTTAAGAAAGTGACCATATTAACCGGATGACCATATTACCCTTACATACTATATTTTATACTATAGTTTGTATCACACAAACTGCAAAAATAGTATCGTGTTCCAGAAAAAAAAATTGTTATAAAAAACAATAACGATTTTTTCTAAAGTAGGTAGTTATATTGAGCTGAAATTTTAGCTCCTAATTTATTCACCGCAATGTTTTCCCAGACGACATCTGTCCAAACAGTAGACCGAATAATAATCTCGCGATAGAGACAAGGTATAAATGTGTTTTAGTTGGCAATTAATATTTGTTTTAGTTCGCGTCGAGGCCACGACAGCAACCGTTAAATTAATGCCATCGAATGAAGTTCGTAATCGAAGTATTTCACAATTATCGATATCGAAATCTGTCGTATTCACCACACTAGTTATATTTACGCGGAGGGACTTACAAGATTTAACAAATGATGTATGTATTAATACATATCAAAAGTTTAAAAGTATAATATAGCGAACATATAATCACATAAATATATCATCCTATATCCTATACTATTAAACGAGCAATTCTTGTATATATGTATATATATATATATATATATATATAATCGGGATCTCGGAAACGGCTCCAACGATTTTCATAAAATTTAGTGTCCAGGGAGTTTCGGGGATAATAAATCGATCTAGCTAAGATTTATTTTTAGAAAATGTCTTTTTGTCCGTGTTTTTAGGCAATTAAAAACTGCTACAATATAGTTAGAATAAGAAGGTAAATTTTGACAGTTTGGTAATGATTATAAATAGCTTATTGGTATAATGGGCGGTCACAAAATCGTAAAACCCCGGTTCGAGCCCAGACCGACCGACCGACTTTTTTATTTTTTTTTTCAAGTTTCTTTCTTTTTTGAGAAAATATATTTTTTTCGAGCCCTTTTTTTAGTATTTTTTAAAAACACGAAAATTTAAATAAAAATAATTGCACTCATGATTTTTTATTCAAATAACCAGTTCAGTTTTTTCTGTTATGTCGCTAAGATCAAAAAATATTATTTATAATTCATCAGTATGTAATTTGTATCTAAATATAATTTCCAAAACACACGAATTAAAAAAATCGAGCGAAAAATACCGAGCAAAGCTCGGTCAACCGGGTACTATTTATAATTGGTAGAGCTACGCTGCAGCTATATTATGGTCTTAGAATGAATCGGCTCGACCGGGGAAGGACCACGCTCTCACAGAATAGCAGCGTAATGATGCTGTGTTTTGTGTGGTGAGTGTAGAAAACCGGAGACACTTTTTACTGGAATCGAGGCATTCTATCTTAGTCCTCATGAGTGACAACGCAATTGCATTTTCATTCTTAATTTAGAATAAACGTGATGAACCGTGCTCGTTTGACAGCCTTATTCTGTATGAAAAAGGTACTTTCTCAATGGATTTTTATCTCTTTTACAAGACCGGCAACGCATTCCCCCGGTACTGGTATTGCATTTGTTATGGGGCGGCGGTAGTGGTGTACTTACCATCAAGTGAGCCGCGTGCTCGTTTGCACCTTATTAGAAAAATATGCATCTATTAAGGTCGGTATCCTTATATAGGTATTTTAATACATACGTACATACATAAACACTCACGCCTGTCACCAAGAGGGGTAGGCAGAGACTACGGACTTCCATTTTTCCATTTGATCCTGACGTACCTCTTTCGCCTCCTTTACATCCATATATCTACGCATACATGCTCGTCGGTTAAGGGTACTTTTAACGTGGCCCATTTTCAAAATATCGCCAATTTGGTCGATAAACTTTTTTCTAAGGCGTCCCTTCCCGACTCTGCCGTTCACATCTGCCATATAAATTTGCTTTGTCACTCTTCTGTATTTTAATATAATAATAATATATTAATGAACTGCTTTTAGCAATTAAACTCAGTTTCGAAATATCAAGCCCCAAAATGTCTAGTCTGCTTTGATTATAGATATTTATATAATCAAAGCTAGTCTGTTTAAAAATTTAATGGCGTTATGGGAGCAAACTTTTCAAACAATGCCTCTAAATTTATACATATAAATAAAATAGAATTGTTTTATCTGTTATATCGAAATAACTGCCCTTTATCGATCTTAAAAGTTTTAATTTTATTTGACTTATCTTCGGAATGGATAAACCAATTGTAATTGTGATCTTAGCTATATAAATATACAATCTTCAAATTTTTTCTGTGAAATAGAAAAATTGATGAAATTAATCAGCATTGATGATTATTAAAAGAAAATGATCTCACATTAATAGGCAGCCCGGGCCGATACGCTAGTTCCGAATAAAATCTGATTTAAAAATTTTATTAACGAATTTTCAAAATATTACAGACAATAATCTTACTTAAATCCTACCTTATTAATTAGTTACACTTTTTAACAACTAAATGTAAGCTTTGGTTCTTGTGTATAAGGAGCATTCTCGTATAAGATGCGCAGTGAGGAGACAGTAGTAATAAATACACAAGTTATTGTAATTCGAACCAGCCACACCTGCTGACAGGGAGGTACTCACACTTGGTAGGGCGAGGTATTTCACTAGGTACTGCTACGAGTATTTTTCCATTAAAGAAACCATTGAGCTCTACTCCTTCAGATGTAATGCAACCATAAATTAATTGTAAGTATAAAAAATTACGTAATGTACCTTATTGTATATTATATCTGTATTTTCTTAGAAAGCTTAAAAAAGTTACAGCTTCTATACGTTTCACTGTTAGGCACTAGCGTCCTCTCATGTAGATAATAACAAAATTTACAATTATCGTCCGATACAGATCGAATTCACTACACTAAGAATCGAAACACTACTACATTAAGAAATCTTTAAATCTGAAAGCTTTTACTATTAACGTAAATCCATTGAATTGTATTAGCTATATTTTATACGTGTTAGAGCCACGCTGCTACTGCATAATGGTTGTAGCACGAATGGGTTGGCTCGACCGGGGAAGGACCACGCTCTCACAGAACACCAGCGTAAAATATCCGCTTAATACTGCTGTGTTTCGTATGGTAAGTGTAGAGATCCGGAGACACTTTTTTTGCTGGAAATGAAGCATTCCATCTTACTCCTGAGGGGTGACAACGCATTTACGTTATGATTCTTAATCGAGGATAAATGTAGATGTCTATGGGCCACAGCATCCACTTATCATCAGGTGGACTGTGTGCTCGTTTGTCACACTTATTCAATAAAAAAAACTGATATTAGAAAGGTGTAAAAAGACTTGCAAATAAGTGGTGCTGGCAAGTAGTTCAATTATCGAAAAATCATTTTGAACTGTTTTTTTTAAAGGAATCTGACTAGGTTTGCAGATATCTATTATAGTAAAGATATTCAAAATTATCTAGCTAAGGTCCGATGTCTTACCCAGTTTGTAGAGCACTTTCTGCCCTCCCTCAATTGCGTATATTATCCCTGTCACCACTTATCACAACACCACTACACCAGGAAAGTTTAATCACCGGCGATAATACGGCGAGTTTCACCTCTAAACGAAGCCTTCTCATCTTCAGTAGTTTAAACTAACCTCTATCGCCTCTTACGACACCCACGCGATGATGCAAATATGGTACTGGATTTTCTTAAGTAGGACTACACGGCACCAACACCTCCACAACAACCATCACGCATTCTTTCATTGAAAAGAAAGGTAAAAGACTGGCAATTGTTTTTTTTTTTTTACAAAGTTCTATTGCTGCACGTGTAAAGCTCAGTGCTGGTATTCAGCGTGATACTTCCACGGTCGAGCCGATCGATTTGTGCTACAACCATAATATAGCTGCAGCGTGTCTACGTGGGACGCAATCTATCTATGTTAGGCTATGGACTTTTAAATGAATGAAGATACTCAGTATACTCAGTATATCTGTATACTGAGTATACTGAGCATCTTTATATGTATAACCCAAACGAATTATGCCTACTTTTTTTTAATTATGTGCTAAGAAAACTTGATGTTTCCCAAGGCTTGTGGCTGCTGCAGCCGATAAGACACCTGCAACCGACTATAAACAAAGAAGGCTTTAGATACGTTGTCATATCCCAAGACTGAGATGAAATGTAAACTAAAAAAAATATAACTCATAGGATAAGCCATCATTAAATTCATAGATCACGAAGCTAAGACAACCGGGTATCCGTGTAGTCGCGGTACCGGTAGAATACCCACAACCCCATACCGTCACGTGGGTGACGTCAGAGACGACATAGGGAAATTATAACAGAAGATGGGCAGCAGCATCTTCCTGATGACACCTGAATAAAAATAAAAACTGCGGTTGGCAACAAGTCTGTCGAGCCCAGTAACTATAGTAAGTCACCCTATGAGGCTATTCTATGCGGGAGGCCTATACTCAGCAGTCGACTTTAATAGACTAATAGATAATAGAACTTAAGATTGGTTCCGTCCGCACCGATAAAACTGTAATTTCAATGGCGAACATCATCTCTCTTTGAGCCAATCTATACGGAAATTTACTGGGCTATAATTATGAAAACCATCATGGTTTTGTTAATAATTTTAAACCACTTAAAACTTCTTTAATGGCATTTTTCTTATATTTAATAATTTTGCTCGCTTTCACTTAACCAACCTATTTTAATAAAGAAACACAATATAATACAAGTGAAATGGTACACAGAAGGCTACCGTTGAATTATTGTTCTTGTGCACAAACGTAATGGAGAGAAAGTAAATTATATAGTTCCTAGGTTTGGTCTGAGTCATAATTTCATTCGTTCTCTAGCGCTAGAAATTGTATATTTATTAATTTACCTAGGTGCGTACTCGTAAAATAAGATTATTGAGTTCACTTCCGGAAGTTTGAACAATTAATACATTTTATATTGTACGAGCATGGAAAACTTCAACATTGTGGTACAAGGTTAAATAACTATTCCCAAAACACTTTGGAAAGAACTTAGGTACTTGTCAGTCAACTTATCAGTAAATTATAGGTTCAAACGATTTAAGCTTATCATCTAATTTATTGTTTTGAAGGACGTACGATCCTTGGAACTAATCATTGGTTTAAAAATGAACTTATCTGCCTGTCAACTTATTGGTAATTTATGGATACAAACACTAGTTTATTATCTTATTTATTAGTGTAAAATTTCTTGAGACTAATAATGATTTACAAAACATGCGCTTATTTATCTGTTAATTATTAGCTAGTTAATGTAATATTAATATTGTTTTGTGTTTAGACTAAACACAGCAGATATTCTACTAAACAATCACAATTGACCGTGGCCGTGACCAAATAAAATACGCTATGTGCATGTTTGTCACTTAGCAAGTATTAACCCTTCGATCCATATAAAAATTCCACGCAGTCGCATGCTCCCGGCAAATCCCGAGCGCTCGCATGCGACTGCAACCACCCGCAGCACTTAAAACCATCAAAACTTATATTTAGAAACTACTTTTGTATGAAGAAGTTTGGCATTATAAAATCTATACAAAATTCTCTATCCTGTGGTCTAAACAAAAGTCGGGTTTTACTTCATTACAAAAAGATTTTATTGTATTTTGATAACAAAAAAAAACATACCAAGCGAATGTCGGTAGCGTGAAAATCACAATTATTTATTACTATTATTATTATTATATATTAATCGAAATTATTTACGTAAAAGGATAAATTATATACTAACACAAAAACTTTTTATAATTTTATAATAAAACACTATACTAAAACACTACTAAAATACTAGAAAAATCCAAAGATCAACACAATAACATTCAAGCGAAAATGGCGTACGAAATGAACGTAGATTATTAATGAATATCCATAAGGTGACTTTTTTATATAGGATAGGGTGACAAACGAGCACACAGCCCGCCTGATGGTAAGTGGTTGCTGTGGCCCATAGGCATCTACATCTATCCTCGATTACGAATCAAAATGCAGATGCGTTGTCACCCGTGAGGACTAAGATGGAATGCCTCGTTTCCGGTAAAAAGGGTCTCCGGTTCTCTATACTCACCATATGAAATACAGCAGCATTAAGCTACTATTTCACGCTGGTATTCTGTGAGAGCGTGGTCCTTCCCCGGTCGAGCTGACCCATTCGTGCTACAACTATACTACTAATATAACTGCAGCGTGGCACTACCACGTATGAAAACTTGACTTGACTTTTTATTGCACTAGAGGATAGAAAATTTCATTTTGATTATATAATGCCAAACTTCTTCATAGAAAAGTAGTCTCTAAGAAAAAGTTTTAATGGTTTAAAGTGCTGTATGTGTGCGCGATCGAATCCGACCGCTTGAATTTTGACGGAACAGCGCCGCGGTCGAATCCGACCGCTTAAGGATTGAGAGCTTGACAATATTCTAGCTGCTGGACCTAGTATGTTTTAGCAAGTTATCATGGTTCGTTGTACAGTCCTCAAAAGCACATGGAAGTTATTTCATACGAATGATTGATTGGTGAATTACTCTAACTAGTCAAAATGTTAAAATCTCAAAAAAGTGCACATAGCAGATTTTGGTTTGTCAACGACGATATGTAAAGTACGTGAGGGTAATATGGTTACCTCCCTATAAAACCAAAACTAGGAGGAGGACAGCGACAAAAACACGAAGTCGTATAATATAATAACTAATATATTATGAAAAAAAAAAAACAATTAGGAACACTTCGAATGATAAACTTAAAAAAAACTAACTTCTCTACATCATACTAAAATCGACTAAAATATTTACTATAATGTCAACTATTAAAATGGCGTCGATTAAGCAGCGACCTTTAGACCCTTTATTATTTGATTGACCGAAAAAGAGCTATCGTATCACAAATCCGTCTTTGCAAACAAGGATGTAGTTTTTGAATTATAAGAAAGTGACCATATTAACCGGATGACCATATTACCGTCTACGCTTTGAGGTTCCAAGTGGAGCCCGATCTGTTTTTGGCTAATTGTGTGTTTATTGCCGCTACTTCTCACAAGGCCTCCCGCAGTTTGGATTTGTTGAAGCGTAGGCGTGGCCTTCTTGACTTTCGTAAAGTGCATTTTAAAGGCCAATTTTGAATTAAAATGTTTTTTGACTTTGGCTTTGAAATTTTTCATATTGCACATTTCGAGGACAAATGATTATATCGATTTCAAAATAAATATTTATTGTTTAATTTTGCAAAATAAACATCTGAATAAGTTTTCATTAAAATCGATCGCCATCAGATCGAATTGAATCGATTAACAATAAGCACTCTAATGGTATATTAATGTAAGGACAAATAATATCGCACCCACTCTCATTTTTTAGTTTATCTTTAAATCTTTTTGATATGGTTTAAGTGATTTATAAGCAACTGTTTCTCACTATTGTTAGTTACGCGTAAGTTGATATAAAGTTAATATAAAGTTACACACAACGTATGTACGTCCCCCGCTGCTGGGCATAGGCCTCTCATTTATGAAAGGGTTTTAGGGGAAGTTGGCGAACTTCACATGTTTTCGAATATTTTTTTCTTATATCTCGGACTTACAGGTTTCCTCACGATGTTTTCCTTCACTGCCGAGCAGGTGGTAAATAAACACTTAAAATTACAATTTACAAGTTCATTGATGCCGGCGCAGCAGGGATCGATTGATATGTGCCTTAATATTTATTTGTAATACGATTTGCATAAAGCTTTTCAAATATTATTTAAAAAAATCCAAAAATAATGTCATGCACATTAAAAATAACACTTTTTCTTTTTGAGCTAAATGGTTCTCATTATTGAGGGGTTTTAATAAAGATCGCGAGTAATATTCATAAACGTATGATATTTGTCAATGTAAAAATCAAATCATTTACAATTCTTGTTATCAGATAGTTTGAAACAACTTAAGAACATTACACTACCTACAAAATTGATTGCTGCTGAAGGAATCTTAGATGCTGTTGACGATTGTTCACCTCGTCTATTTTAAATGAGCGTGTGTGCGGGGTGCGTCGTACTCTAGGGGGCGTCTGACCTCCGGCGCCATAGCCACACGCAGTGTTGCCATATATACAGATTTCCCCGTATTTATACAGATTTTCGGTGTGTGATACAGATAAGCACTGGATACAGATTTTTATACAGAGTTTTCTTACTCTATTGATTGGGTTACCATAATATTCAACTTAAAACAGAACGAAGCAAAATAAGTGACTAGATACCGCGTTACACACATCATTGCATGATTCTATTCTTTATGGTTAATTTATTTTTTCACAACGTAATTAGTACGGCAGAATTATAAGTGTATTATATAATATGTATGACTGAAAATAATAAATTAATTATATGTTCGTTTGTTGCAAATGTTTGAGTTTTAATACGTTGTTTGCTTAAATTAATGTGTTCAATTTTGCTATATAAAAAATTTAGTGTATAGTGTATATTTTATACTTGGTAGAGCCACGCGCAATGAGTCAGCTCGACCGGGGAAGGACCACGCTCTCACAGAATACAAGCGTAAAATACCAGCTTAATACTGATGTGCTTCGTATGGTGAGTGTAGCAATCCGGAGACCCTTTTTTACTGGAAACGAATCATTCCATCTTAGTCCTCAGGCGTGACAACGCATCTGCGTTTTGAGCGTAGAAAGAGAAACCACTAGACAAATTGACGCCTTCTTTCGCATTCGCACACGAAAAAGATAGATTTGTGCATACGTATTGCATAGAAATGAGATAGAGCGGTGTGATTGTTTGTCCCTTTCTCCGTGCCGGTTTTTTTGTTTAGCAAAGTCTACAGTTTGCTAAACAACTTTAACAGCGTAGCGATTTAAGGAGTTTACAAGTTGGTTTAAGTGAGAAAAAAGTGTTTTGTGAGCTTAAGATTGGTGAATCTTGTTCAGTTCAGTTCTTAGAACGATTAAATTTTTTATCTAAATGTGTTTAAAAGTCATAAAGATTATTGTATAACCTAAAAATTCGTTATCGTTCTTTCTCACTCGAGGCCATGCCGATCATTATTCTATAGGTTTCTCTGTCTACAGTTTTGAGTCTTAAGCGAGGATAGATGTAGATGTCTATGGTCCACAGCATCCACTTACCATCGGTGTACTGTGTGCTCGTGTGACATCCTTATTCTATAAAAATAATTTTTTAATAACGATAATCAAACCTTATTAGCTTATCACGTTAGTAGTTATTCCTTGTTTTTCAAAAGAAGCAATGATGATGATGATCAATTATTCTATTTTGGTTTATTATATTATATAGATTTTATACAGATTTTAAGCTTAAATAGCATACAGATTTAATACAGATTTTAGCAGTTTCAAATACAGATAAAAGGTTCAAGGCATCTGGCAACACTGGCCACACGGTCAAGTACAGTTGCGAGTTATTGTCGCGTTGAATGAAGTGCTCGTATATTGAGTATTATCACAGTTTCAAGAGCATAGGTACTGTTTTGTAAACTGTGGTGTTATCCAAGAGTATTGTTTTAACTGGTTTTCTTTTTCAAGGCTCAATTTAAAAAGCGATATTTTTTCGTTTTCCTAATAAATTAACATTGACGAATCAAATAAATTTTGTTTAAAATAAGGTCGAGGTAAATAATTGAGGTCATCGTAAATTTAAGCAGGTGGGTGGGTGGTCATTTACAGACTGCTAAATAAATTTAACTAACAAGCAGATGTTGAATATAATATCGATTGGTTTACTCTTAAGTTTAATATTGACTATTTCGGAATGTTATTTTCAGCATTAATAACTTTACTTATAATTCAAACTTCTTTATTAATTCAAAGTCATAAGTTCATGTATCGATTTAGGCTCGCTTAAAGCACAACTTAGAGAAAAACTGGCAAATTACTCACTTATGATTTTGCTTTTATTAAAAGGTTAAGCGGTTACGTTATAAGTTATAACTTATAAGTTATAACGTATGATTTGTATTGTGATCGACAACCTCTTTCTAAGCACTCTATAGTCTATTCATTTCGTATAGGTACCTAATTACAGTCCCATTAATTCCCTCTAAAAGAATCACAAATAATTGTATTATTATGTCTATCGTCACATTCATGCAAATCTCGTAAGATACTGTAATCCGAAAAAGCCAAATTTTATCGAGATTATACCTTATCAAAAAAATAGGAAAATGAGCGTTGTCAGTTGCGTTAGTATTTTGCTTTTAAATTTAACGCTGACAGATTTGTTACTGCGTGGTAACATTTGAACCTACTTTCTTTTAATTACGAAGAATTTTTAGCTAACAATATTTGTTGTTAAGACCACTAGAAACCTTTTCTTTTGAAGTAAAAGGACAAAGAGGTATTAGGGGAGGGGCCGAATACACGGCATATCCTCTTTGCTGAGGGAGAAGCCTCGTGTTTAATAATGAATTGTTTTGCAGCTTGAAAGGAAGTGCTTATAAAATAGAAGCTACTTACAATTTTCTTGATAGCATTATTTAAGATCAAGGTAAATACATTTTAGGTCGGGGAAAAAGTTTCATCGTATTCTGTTTGTATATAAAATTAAAGAAAAATCTCTTGTACTTTTTGTATATACATTAAGAAAAAGAGAAATAAATAACACTTTCCCGCTATTTTTCATTTGTTTTTCTGTCCGCCAAAATGAGTGAGTCTAGAGATCCGAGACATGTTCTGAAGTTTTATTACAAAAAGTGGGAAAAAAGTACAAAGTTTTCTTTCTTTCTCAAACGTTTTCAGTCCGGGAATTTTAATGTCACAAACGCAGCTCGCTCTGGCCGCCCTCACTTCATACGGATAAAGTCGATGCGATTTTTGAAAAAGACATAACAGAGAAATTGAGGATTGAGGAGGAAAAGAGCTTGATATTTGGGTATCACAGGAGCTCTCTGATAGAAACATAACGAATTGTAAACTCATTTGCGATTCTCTATTGAAGCGTAATGAAACTGAACCATTTTTTAAAAGATTTATCACCAGTGATAAAAAATGAATCACCTACGACAAGAACGTGCGTAAAAGATCATGGTCAAAGGATAGTCAAGCTCTGCAGACTGTAGCGAAACCTGGAATTGGAACTGCATAGTTTATTATATATCTTTTACCGCTGGGTAAAACCATCGATTCGGATCTCTACTGCCAACAACTAATGAGACTCAAGCAAGAAATTGATAAAAACCGCCCGGAGTTGATGACAGAAAAGGAGTAGTCTTTCATCAATCATCATAATAACGCCAGACCACACACATTTTTTTATAGGATCGGGTGAGAAACGAGCACACAGTCCACCTGATGGTAAGTGCCCATAAACATCTGCATCTATCCTCGATTACGAATCAAAATGCAGATGCGTCGTCACCCGTGAGGATTAAGAGGGAATGCCTCGTTTCCAGTATAAAGGGTCTCCAGTTCTCTACACTCAACATACGAAACACAGCAGTATTAAGCTACTATTTTTTGGTATTACGTGAGAGCGTGGTCCTTCCCCGGTCGAGCTGACCCATTCGTGCTACAACTATACTACTAATATAACCGCAACATGGCTCTACCACGTATACATATACATCGTTTATACATCTATGGCCACTTACCAAAAATTGAGAGAACTTGGTTGGGAAGTGTTAATGCACCCACCATAATATAATCCTAACCTCTTCGGTCTCTTCAGAATTATTTGGATAGCGTTAGGTTAACGTCAAGACAGGACTGTCAAAACTACTTGTCGCATTTTTTTCCCCAAGTAGAAATCCCAAGATTTCTACAGCAACGGGATTATGTCACTAACAACAAGATGGCTACAAGTTATCGAACAAAGTTGCACATAAATATTATCATTAAATTTAATTAAACTTTGAATAAAAAATGTCTTGAATTTGTATATAAATACGAAGAAACTTTTTCCCTGACCTTATATTAATGGCATATACATAGAGATGAATTTAAATATACCGTAATGAAAGCAGATGTCACGACATTCAGACCTTACAAACAAGAATTTTCCATTTGCAATATGAATTAAAATAAGAAAGCATTTTGCTGTCAAACATTTAATGCACCTGTCTCACAATGAAGGCATTATCACAACATGCCACGATGTTTACGTCACGTTGATAGTGCTGTGACCTTAAGATAATTATCGGTCGACGCCTCGTCTCGGGTCTATCGATAGCTCGGAACGACGCAAGGACACTTACAGTCGAACTTTTATAAATACCATGCTTACCAATAACGATCGATATGCCTAATATTACATTTTAAACATAGACTATGTAATTATTTAAATTTCATGATGTTTAAACTTACAGCTAAAACCAAATAAAACATAACAATTTTTTGGAATTATTGAAAATTACAAAATAGTAATAATAATTCAAAAATTAAAGCCTAAATAAACCTAAATCCTAAGCACCATATGTTTTGTATTTAGGTTCATAATATGATTTACCTATAAGTAAAAATGTTTAATGTAAAGAATTTTGTGCATAATTTATTTACATTGTCATTCCGATTGGCAATATTTATAATTGTAGTAATGACCTAATGAGAACCTCTCGAACCTAACGAGAACCTCTCCCAAGAAGGTTCTCGTAAGGTCATTAGGATAGATCGTTAGGCTATTTGTATATCGTCTTTAGTATAGATAAAAATCATATTTTTTCATTTCGTAATATAATACACAAACACGACACAGACAAAGGCGTATGTCTGCCGTATAAATGACCGTTCGGCCTTGTCTAGGCCACGATGACGCCATCTTGCGTGCGAAAGTGCTCCTTTTGTTGGAACACCAAATTTGTCGATCTCCCGTTCTCTCATATTGATAACGCCATTGATAAAAAAAAGATAAAACATATTCATTAGTACCGACTTTGTAACAATAAGTTGATTTATAATATTTGAAATCAGGTACGTGTTATGAATTTCATTTTGAA
The DNA here is from genome assembly GCA_036936625.1 of Parnassius smintheus behrii. Lineage (NCBI taxonomy): Eukaryota > Metazoa > Arthropoda > Insecta > Lepidoptera > Papilionidae > Parnassius > Parnassius smintheus. Next base: position 52,228,751 of record JAUPFT010000001.1, read on the forward strand.
ATAATATACGCGCTCGAAGTAACTGCATAATGCATGAATAATGTAAGCAGTGTATTGTGTAATTGACAATTAAGTGTTGCTAAGGCAACGACGTTCTGGTCAAGTGATATTCGAGCAATGTCTCGGAGCGCAAGAGACTATATTGGACACTAATTGTTTTGCCAGACGCTTGTCTCTTTATATCTAATTCTTTTTTATATTCATTCAATATTTTTGCCAAGTGTTTCCACGCATATTGCCGTCGTGTTTATTTTTTATGAATTTTGATAATAATGTCTCCCAGACCGGATTTTCGTTATGGCGATCCGTATTAACGGAGACAAGCCATTTGCGCAGAATAGGATTATAGTGCACGAGTGTGTGTGCAAGTACAGGTGCATTGTCTATTCCCTCATTCTCATAGTCTGATGAGACGTCAATCTGTCATAACCGGAAAGAGATTAGGTACAGGACCAACGGCTTAACGAGCTTGCTTAGGGACGGAGGTGAAATGAAACAACGCGTATTTCGTTACTACGGGCTACTAGTGAGGATTTCTTGACAGAAGAACTCAATCACTGAGTTTAGTCCACCATTATTAGCAGTCTCGCTTACGACCTCTAGACCAACAAGACGGTCAGGCAGTTTTAAGGGGAAATATAATGTCAAATGGCTTAGCAAGATCCTTCGTTATGCCGAAAATATTGCAGCATTAATTTTGAAATAAATATATGGTAAAGTTGAGGATTAATGTTAAGGATTATGTTAGACGAAAACACGATTTCGTAAAATTTTCTCGATAGAAAAAAAATCCAAAGTTACCTCCAAAATAAACAATAAACCGCTGTTATTCATAAAATACTTTAAATAAGATCATGAAACTTTGCATACTAACTGAACTATAAAGCAGTGCTTATGTTATTTACTTTTTTTAAATACTATTATTTTAACTGTAAAAAGAAATTACCTAAACTATTGGCCTTTTGAAGCGTAATTCCTGCAGCACGGTCACTTCGCCTCGGCCTTTGAACGGGGAGGTTGTGTCGCTTACGATCAGAATATTCATTACGCAACAGTACGACGTAAAATTAAAATGGGAAATAACCCTGATAAAAATAAGAAGCGGCTGGCTTGGCGTTAAGAAACAGGCATAAATATAATAAACCTAATGAAATAAGTGTCTAACGACCTTTCTACTTACGGTATTAGTGGTTACAAACATGGTACATAGCATACGACGCGCGGGCAAGTGGGGACGAAATTAGAATTTGAGCTGACTTACTCTATCCTCTTAATAAATACATATTATAAGTCACAGAATAATTAATGATACTAACATAATTAAGTGCCAATTTAGTATCAACTCAACACAGCAATAAATCGTGTGATATGGTGTTAACTTTGAGCGATACTTGAAAGGTATTGAGTGTCATTGGTCTTGCGTCGTTCCGATTCACGTAAAACGCATTATTGGATACCTATGTTTAGTAGGTATGTGGCCGCTAGTCAGTGAGTTGTATTGGGAGCGGCGGACCAGTCCAGCGCGCGAAAGGCGAAATGCTCGCGACCGGGGCCGGTCGCTACAACCGGCTCCGTGAAGGCCGCACAACGCCCCCCACTACTCAATAATTCTACTAGTGATTTACGCGTTATCGATATTTATCATTTAAGACAAACAATTACTTGCGCTTAAAATACTGATTTTCATTGAGTCAAGTTTTAAGAGAACAGTTTTAGACTTTTAAGCTTATCTAAATATTGCAAAATAATCATCTCGTTTACGCTAGACTTAAAATATTCAAATCAGCGACGAGGTACACCATCAAAGGTGCAAGACGTCCGTTGCCGCGATTGTAAAAAGATCTGCTAAACGTTGCAACTATGGCTGCTGTTTAGTAAAGGATTTATATGGGTTGTAGTTGAAGAAGAATAAATATTAATCTCAATGTGGCCTCCAGAGCGAATTCCGGTCAAGACGCACAACGGAGACTTGCCATCTGTGCAGGACTGGATTATAGTGCCGAAGTGTATGTGCAAGCACAGATGCAGTCTCTATTCCCTCACTCTCATTATTTTACACGAACGGAGAAGGAAGGCATTCCTTGGGGGAGACCTATGTTTAGCAGTAGACTTGTGAAGAGCTGTAGTGATGATGATGATGGAGAAGGAACAAACGCAGGACCAACGGCTTAACGTGCTTTCTGAGGGACGCGGGTGGAACACCGCTAACTTTTCCGGTCGCTACTGAAAATTTCCTGGCAGAAAAAATCAATAACTGATTTCGGAACGACTAGGGATTCGAAACCAGGACCTGATTTACATAATAACAAGTGTTATTCCCGAAACTATTAAATGAAATAATATTCGCAGTTAATTTGAACTCTAAAAAGAAGAAATAATCATAATAGGTATAATTTTTATCCAAATGGTTAGTGGGCAATTAAGCACTACTGTTTAGTTTTTCAAAGTCTTGTTCTTCTTTAATTATCCTTATTTTAATAATGCCAATTCTAGAGTCTACAAATTCATTGACTAACGTCCTTTGACGTCGTTTCACGTTATCGCGCCCGAGGCTGAGCGCACTGTAAACAAAGTGCCAATGACACTGAGGTCGAGTGGTCGTATCGATAGTAAAGCGACGCTATCGCACAGCACTGGGTGGGTCGGCAAGGCCGCGTTGCGACGATACATACGTGTGTCGTCGCTCGTACGTGTGTACACAAATATCGTCTCGAAGTGACGACTATTTTCCAAATATGAATCGCGAGTAAGCCTGTACGCATTTATATTTTAAAGTGATTTAAATTTACACAAAATATTAACTATTTAATTATTGTAATTTACTAATTCCAATAAATTTACGTATTATGTTTTTTTTTTCAGGTTGACAAGATGCTGGATTCATCTGTTGATCGCTTCCAAAGGTGCTTAATATTAAAAATAAGAAAAACAACAGAAACACCCGATAATATTTTGGATAACGGAAAAGAAACATGTAAATGGAAAGCTGCGTTCCAACGACGGGATATCACAAGACTGAATCCCACAGATGCCTTAAAAGCTATCATTGATGCAAGATGATTAAAGAAGATAGAAATATTTTTCTACGAAAACAATATACCATAAATAGTTTTTGAAGAATTTTAAAACAGTATTTTTGATAATTAAAAAGAAAACAGACACATTTAGTGAATGGTGCTTTATAGTTTAGGGAAGTAAACATTGTGAACTGTCGATAATAGTGGTTATGTTAGTGTTGTGAATTTTCAAGTGATGAATACAACTATGTCGAGCGAGGGTGAAGCGGTAAAGGTAGAGGGAGGTCATGTATCCGTTACCACTATCAGTATGTCGGGCCCAGAGACCAGCAATGGTAAGTTAAAACATTTTCATATAGATTTGGCTATAATTTAAAGGATTATTATTTCTTAATTATTCATTTTCTTCCTTTCCCTATCTCTGACTTTTTATTTCTCGCAATCTCGCAATATTTAAGGACTATTGTGATAGTGTTACATATATTGCATAATGAAACAACTATAATATATTTTTATACGGAGTATCTAGGATATATAGAACTTTGTAACTTTCTTAAAGTAGGTAATATTTTCAAATAACATTGTGGCAATGTCGAGCAGACATAAATTAAAAGAATTTAGCATTTGGCACATTACACCTTCCTAAGGTGCTTCAACTATTGGTGTGTATAAAACGGAATTGTTGTTTATAAATTATATATATAAGAAGAAATTGTCATAGAATAAAATCTATAGTTTATGGCATTATAAGGAGTTATAATGTAATACATAAGAGGGTTTTTTGGGCCAATGGCTGTCACCTTGGGGTGGGGGCATATGAGAGTGTGATGTCATGTGATAACATCAGTGACCACATGACATCCACGGTGGGTGCACTAGGAGACTATTTAGGGAGGACTAAGTAGAAATCTTGTGACTGATTCTTGCCGTATCCTACAGCTTGGGTAAAAAAATTAAAGATACAGCTACAGATTTATGGAGTAATTTGATCGCGGCGCTGCTCCAGTGCATTTTGAGAACTTCATATCTTTAAAATTACATACATAAACACTCACGCCTGTCCCCCAGAGGGTAGGCAGAGACTACAGACTTCCATTTGGCACGATCCTGACACACCTCTCTCGCCTCCTCCACATCCATATCTTTAAAATATTTTTATTAATACATGCAAGATTCCTAACATTTATTTCGTCGTTGATTAATGCATATACTTCATTGGCGGTAGACTGATTAGGGTGAGACCAAAATCGTAATATAATATAGTGGGGGTGAAATGTGTATGTGGTAAATCAACGCATAAAATTTCAACTAATTATTCCATTAGTACCGGCGGGAATTGGATCTCCGAATTGGGTTCGAAACCCGGGCTGCACGCGAGCTTTCAAATCAACAGCGAACTCCTAGCTACTAAGCTACCACGGCATCAACTGTAACCATCTTGTATCTGTTGTAAACTATTCAGTAATGGAAAGTCATTGATCATCATTCATCATTGATGAAAAGACGTAGAGACGTCTGGTAATGTCACCATCTATCTGCCTGCAATTATGGAAAATTCAGGCAAGTCAGGGGTCAAAGAAAATGTTTTAGGGACAATAAACCAATGTTAAATCCGAACACCAACGCTTTTGTCCACAGCGACATATAAATATATATTACGGATGAAAGGTATATGGAAAAGGGAGCCTGTTTGGGATGTAGAGCACAGATTACCCCCCTAAAAACAATCTTAAAATTAAGCGACTATATCTGCGGTAATTATTCTATTATAAAAAGTACAGACTTCAACTAGGATCTAACCCAGAACTCGTGACTTAGCATGCGTGTACGCTTTAAGTTTACGGTGGTTAAGGGGAAATATTATGTCAAATGGCTTAGCAAGATCCTTCGTTATGCCGAAAATATTGCAGCATTAATTTTGAAATAAATATGTGGTAAAGTTGAGGATTAATGTTAAGGATTATATTAGACGAAAACACGATTTCGTAAAATTTTCTCGATAGAAAAAAAATCCAAAGTTACCTCCAAAATAAACAATAAACCGCTGTTATTCATAAAATACTTTAAATAAGATCATGAAACTTTGCATACTAACTGAACTAACTATAAAGCAGTGCTTATGTTATTTACTTTTTTTTAAAATGCCATTATTTTCACTGTAAAAAGAAATTACCTAAACTATCGGCCTTTTGAAGCGTGAGCAGTGAGCACTGCAGCACGGTCGCTTCGACTCGGCCTTTGAAGGGGGAGGTTGTGTCGCTTACGATCAGAATATACATTACGCAACAGTACGACGTAAAATTAAAATGGGAAATAACCGTGATAAAAATAAGAAGCGGCTGGCTTGGCGTTAAGAAACAGTCATAAATACGATAAACCTAATGAAATAAGTGTCTAACGACCTTTCTACTTACAGTATTAGTGATTACAAACATGTCGGTACATAGCATACGACGCGCGGGGAAGTGGGGGCGAAATTAGAATTTGAGCTGACTTACTCTATCCTCTTAATACTCCGAACTTATTTTCCATAATCTAAAAAAATAAACAGTTATGCATAATCCATGTTAAATAACTTTAAATTCGAATGTGCAGAATCTTGAAATAATGATAAAAACTTCATTTAAATATATTAACTTCTCAAAATATTTTCAAAATATAACAGCTTAAGTTTGAGAATCATGCTTAAGAATGGTTTAACCTATTACCTCAATGGTTGTTGAATGAGGCTTTTATTGGATAATAAACGTTCTTTTTTACATTTAAAGTCTTGTATTTCGTATAAATAAATAAAATAAATAATAAATAAAATAGCCTTTATTTCTACTACAATACAAACTTGACTTGATCTAGGTAATAATAGTATAGTATAGTTAATATGTATTTTTACGTATAATTATGTATGTATATATGACTTAGTTAATATTAGTAGTAGTCGCCTCTGCGGCGTAGGCCTCTCCTAAACCTTTCCACATATCTCCTTCCCGAGCCACTCGCATCTATAGGGGTCCACATTTCTGATAAAAAATGTCTCTCCACCTTTTACTTGGTCTCCCTTTTTTCTTTTCCTGTCTCTTGGTATCCATTCTGTTTCATTCCATCCAAACGTTTGATACGATTGAACGAATGATAACAGATGGACTAAACGTTTAACAGAATTTATATAGTACTATAAATTCTGTTAAACGTTTGGATAATTTAACAGAATTTATATACTAACGAATAATTCTTATAACATGTCAGTGTATAATCTACTCGTTAAATAGGTTTTCATTCCTTAGAATCGATTAATAAAACATAAAACTAAATTTTAAAAGATGGAATAAATATATATATCGTTAGAGGAAAATAAAACTAATATCTGTCTTAAAAAATACATACATTTGTACCTACTCTATGTATTGGCTTTAATTGGCGCTCGAATAGCATGTAACTGCAGTTTGTCTAGAAAGTTGAAATCCATAAATTAAAGTTCAGGGCGTTCAGCGAACTCGCCGATCGGATTTCTCTAACCTGATAGTTAATCTCGTTGCATTTAATACTCTGAGATATTCCACGCAACTTTATAATGTCGCTGTAATGTTGAGATAAGATATTTTTATAACATGTCGTGAACTGATCTTTCGCTTAATGGCGCTGTGGGAAAATGCAACATCCCATCTCTTGTCATGAATTTCGAAGAAGTATCATTCATGCGTGCTGTAACGAAATAAGTTTTTACGGCTTTTATATAAGTCAATGATTTTATCGCGTTTTTTCGCGGCTACCTCCAGATTAAAATTAACCTTGATGTAACCGTGGTTAACATTGTGACGTCGAACACTTCAGTGCCCCCGTGACCATAGGTGCTGTATCCGTAAAAACTAGATTTATTTAAATGTGTAGTGTTCGCGTAAACATAGCAAATCATAATCTCTCCACCTATTGTGGCGTTTTCCTCTAAATTGAGATAGATGTCGACGAGATGCCTATGTCTAGAGTTCAGAGGTTTTTTCCAGACCAGATAAATGATTTTCAATAAATATTCTTGTAATTTTTTGTACGTAGTAGAGCCACGCTGCAGTTACATTAGTAGTATAGTTGTGGCACGAATGGGTCGCCTCGGCCGGGGAAGGACCACGCTCTCACAGAATACCAGCGTGAAATAGTGGCTTAATGGTGCTGTGTTTCGTATGGTGAGTGTAGAGAACAGGAGACCCTTTTTTACTGGAAATGAGGCATTCCCTCCTAGTCCTCACGGGTGACAACGCATCTGCATTTTGATTCGTGATCGAGGATAGATGTAGATGTCTATGGGCCACAGCAACCACTTACCACCAGGTGGACTGTGTGCTCGTTTGTCGCCCTGTCCTATAAAAAAATCTATATTAAATAAAAACTATTCTATTCTATTCTGATCTATTTTGGGTATATACTATATATTATGTATAAGTATTATGACATATACTCGGGCTAATCATGGTATTGATGAAGCATAAAGCAAAATACCTAGCTATGTTATGGTTTCAGCACGAATGGGTCGGTTGGAAAGGGGAAAGACCTTTAATATAGCAGCTAAATGCTGTACGTGGCATTATTTTAGTCTGCAAGGGTGAAAACGCATCTGCATTTTGATCTTAAGGTGATACCTCGAAAATTTATTGGTTTTTCTAATTAACATATTTTTTTAAATTTTATAGATTACAAACCAACATTTTGGTATATGATTTTTGACTATATGGCCTTGGATTGCATAAAAGGAAAACACGATATCGTGTAATTTCTTCGATAGAAAAAAATTGCAAAGTAGGCTCTAATTATTTACATTTCTCGATGACACCACAATATTCTTATGAATAATTTCAAGGAATTATTTTTAAGGCATAGTAAATAATCATATCTAAGTTCTCATAAACCAGTTTTTTAATCCATAACGAAGTTTTATTAAAATAAATAAAAATGTTGTTTGGCGCTTACTTAGTTTTTTTCCGAGGGCTTGCTCGGTATGGATATCTCATACTTTGCGTATTATGAAGTCATTTCATCACTTTCCCGCAGTCGTCCGTTAGTTTCACCGACAAAGGAATTAGCCACGCCCCCAAAACTTCGATTCATTTTCAAGGTATCCTCTTAATCTGGGATATATATGGGCCGCAGCATCCACTTACCATCCGGTGTACTGTGTACTGGTTTGTCACCCTTAATCTATCTAAAAAAAAACAGTTTTTAGCAACCGCCACTAGATGGAGTGACAACCTGATGAAACACGCAGGCAGTCGATGGGTGCGCGTGGCTCAGAACCGTACTCTGTGGAAATTTATTTGTTCACCAGTGGACTTGTGAGTAGTAATAATAATTAATTCAAAATTACTCTATTTTTGTTTATAGAATAAGGGTGACATACTGACAAACGAGCGCACAGTCCACCTGATGGTAAGTAGATGCTGTGGCCCCACAGAAATCTAAATAATATTGTCTTATTATTTAGATTTCTGTGTGAGGCCCATAAACATCTACATTTAACCTCCATTAAGAGTCAAAATGCAGCGCTGTCACCCCTGAGGATTGAGATGGAATGCCTCGATCCTCGATTTCAGTGAAACGGTCTCCGGTTGTCTTACACACACAATAAGAAACACAGCAAAATTAAGCTGCTATTTTACTCTGGTATACTGTGAAAGCGTGGTCCTTCCCCGGTCGAGTCGATCCATTCGTGCTGCAACCATAATGCTGCACGGCTCTACCACGTAGAAAGTATTTCAAGTTAGAGTTCGCTAAACAATAAGATGTGAAGTTACATTTTTAAGCTAACGAATATATATAAGAATATTGATATATAAAATAGTAAATTTTGAAATTTGAATGAATAGAACGAATCGTAGATATTGATTATATATATATATATATATATATATATATATATATATATATATATATATATATATATATATATATATATATATATACTAGTTTGCCAAGCAGACGTTGTCCTGCAAAATATTGTGGGTCACTCATGGGCAAAAAAACTATCTTACCTCTCAAGTTGAACTAAACTGCACACGGTGTGCACATTTAGGAGTCCATCGCGGACAAACAACGTGACACCTAATTTATATACATATATTAAGATATACGAGGTGTGTTCAAAAAGTAAGGTGACTTTATATTTTTATGAAAAACTATTTATTTATTCATCAATATTTATGTTGTCCCCTTCAAAGTATAAGATATAATACACTTGTGCCAACGCTTTTTCCAATCGTCAAAGCATTTCTGATAATCACTTTCTGGTATAGCCTTCAGCTCTTTCAGCGATGCAGTTTTTATCTCTTCAATCGTTGCAAATCTTCGTCCTTTCATAGGTCTCTTCAGTTTTGAGAACAGGAAAAAGTCACATGGGGCTAAATCCGGTGAATATTGTTGCTGAGGCATGATTGTAGTGTTGTTTTAGGTCAAAAAACCTCTCACAAGCAACGATGAGTGAGCAGGTGCATTATCGTGATGCAAAAACCATGAATTGTTTACCCACAATTCGGGACGTTTCTTACGTATTGCTTCTCGCAAATGGCGCATAACTTCAAGGTAATACTCCTTATTGACCGTACGACCTTGTGGCAAGAACTCATGATGCACCACACCCCTACAGTCGAAGAAAACTGTAAGCAAAACCTTCACATTTGATCGAACTTGGCGTGCTTTTTTTGGTCTTGGTGATTCAGTGTGCTTCCACTGGGACGATTGAGTCTTAGTTTCGACGTCATAACCGTATACCCATGTTTCGTCACCTGTTATGACCCTTTTGAGCAAATCTGGGTCGTTGTTGACATCATCCAATAGCTCTTAAGCGATTGTCATGCGACGGTTCTTTTGGTCGAAATTGAGCAATTTTGGAACAAATTTCGCTGACACACGTTTCATGCCCAAAATATCCGAAAAAATTTCATAGCAAGAGCCAACCGATATGCCAACATCTTCCGCAACTTCTCTGATAGTGATTCGACGATTTTCCAAAACAATTTTCTTCACTATTTCAGCGTTTTCATCGGTTGTTGACGTGCTGGGGCGTCCAGAGCGAGGTTCGCATTGGCATCTTCTCGGCCATCTTGAAAGAGCTTGTACCACTTATAAACGTTTTTTTTACTAAGAGTAGACTCACCGTATGCCACTGTCAACACTTCAAGTGTTTTGGAGCACGTAATTCCATTTTTTACACAAAATTTGATGCAAATTATTTGATCCATTTTATTTGATAGAAGAAAATCGCCGAGCACACCAAGGTACGTCTGACCTTTGTAACTGCCAAAAATAAACTAAACATGCTATACACTTCAAACTTGAAACATATGCTCAGGACATGTGTACCAACGCAACAAAATACAAAAATCGAAAATCGAATGTGCGTTGCCCGCGAAATTCAAAAAGTCACCTTACTTTTTGAACACACCTCTTATATTAATTTTCTTGATTATTTTTATATAAAATCTGAAAATTAAAAAATTTGGGATTATGGAATAGAAATATACGAAATCACGAATCATGGAAACATAGTAGCTTCCATCCATCCATAAGTAACAGCCTATAAAAATGCACTCCTGAACATAGACCTCCCAGATATATTGCTTCATGAAGGGATTTCGCGCGGCAAGCGGCTTGGCAATCTTTTTTTTAAATATTTTGAGTTCTTATCAGGAAGATAAGCGCTCATCTTTCTGTTGCAGCTTCCCTTTGTCGTCTCTTATAACAACCACGAGACAATAATATCAGGTAGTGGTTATTCTCACACCGCCACTATACGGTTGTTTTTTTTTCGTTTGTTAAACCTAATTAGTTTGTAAAGAAATAAACAGTGAATTAAAATTATGCTGGTGCTACCTAAACATATTGTAACCACCTATAGGAATAATGAGTATGAGTGTACTCATACATCGGACATTACATTGTATTACTAAATATTAAATACCTGTCCAATGGATCTTAATCATTACAATTATTATTTCAAAGTAGTACATAATTAGTGCTTTATGTGTACAAACACAGAAAAAATTATTTGCGCAAACTTCTTTAAATTTAATGATTTCTTATATTTACGCGAACACTACACATTGGTTAAAACTACTTTTACGGATTTTATCGCGTTTAATTTAACTTTTAATTATTTTTATTTTTAATTCCCGACGTTTCGGGTGCCTGGCCATGCTTCTAGACCATCGATGCTGGAAAGCACCCGAACGTCGGGAATAAAAAATAAAAATAATTAAAAGTAAAATTAAACGCGACTTATTTGAAATCAAAAAAGCAACAAAGAACATAGGTACTCACAAATTTGTTTAGTATGTTTTTTTAAATACACTCACCGGCACGGAAACTTGGCCACTCGTGAATTTGCTGATTATTTGCACTGAAACGTTTTTTTAACAGTAAATTAAGGGTAGATGCATTCAATAAGTGTCTCTAATGGTTTTAGAACATAGAAATTTAATGTTTACTTCACCGAAATTTTCTTTTCAAGATAACATGTTTTCACTAAAATTAACATCTTTCCATTGTCACTTTAAACCACTACAAAGTTAAAAATTAAGTCTGTTTCTTTATTGTCTATCAGTTTTAATATCGGGTGTTTCCTCCTCTAGCCCTGATAACCGCTTGCATTCGATCTGGCATGCTTTGAATGATGTTTCTGACATCAACTTGCGGTATGCTGTCCCAAGCGGCCAGCGCTGCATTTCGGAGCTCATTTAGAGTTTGTGGCGGTTTGGAGCTGGACTTTATCTTTCTTTTGAGCATATCCCATACATGCTCAATTGGATTTAAGTCCGGGCTACGAACTGGCCACTGTAATTTTTGTATTCCAACCTCTTCCAGATATTCCTCTACACAATGTGCGACGTGCGGGCGTGCATTATCGTGCATGAGGAGGAATTGGTCGTGTCCAATGAATCCCGAATAAGGCATTACGTGCTCCTGAAGAACTTCCTCGATGTATCGAGTAGCTGTAAGCCGATTATCGACGATGACCAACTCTGTACGTGCGTCGGAACTTACACCTCCCCATACCATTATTGAGCCTCCATGGAAACTCACAGTTTGGGTGGTGGTAATGGGTAGAAACCTCTCTCCTCTTTTTCTCCACACTCGTTCTCGACCGTCTGGAGCACGTAAAGCTATTCGACACTCATCTGTGAACAACACTCTAGCCCATTGCTCGTGGGTCCAATTGACATGTTCTCTTGCGAACTGAAGTCGGGCTACTCGGTGCTGTCTGAGAAGTTCTGGACCTCGTGCTGGTCTACGAGCTTTTAAATTCACTTCCTCCATTCGTCTTCTCACCGTACGCTCACTAACATTAACGCCTCTTGCGATTTGGAGCCGCTGGCGTATCTCAACAGCGGTCAGGTAGCGGTTTCTCAAAATCTCCATAACAATAAAACGATCGTCCCGGGCCGATGTGCACCTTACGCCCCCACTGCCTGGCCTGCGGGTGTAGCGGCCTGTCTCCTGGTATCGTTTCAGTGAATACTGCATTGAGGACCGTGGTACGTTAAGCACAATAGCAACTTCACGCTGTGTCAGCCCTTGGTCAATTAATGCTACTGCTTGTGCAACTTGTGCTGGTGTTAATGGCATTTTTATTGGCTTTAAAGCACCTTTAGTTATTTAATTAAGACACAAAATCACAATAATTGAATAACCTTACAGTAAACTTTTCACAACACACAAATTTAAAATGTGAACTTAGTCGCTCAAATGACCCGATTCAACTAAAAATTAAAGAATTCGTCATGGTGCACTTAAACATAATGAATTACCCTCTTGAACTTGAGGGTAAACATTTTTTGACATACTTGCGTAACAAACATTCATCAGAAACACTTAAAGCTTTTGCTATCGCGAGATAACCGCTTGGCCAAGTTTCCGTGCCGGTGAGTGTAGTTTAAGAGTGACAAACGAGCACACAGTCCACCTGATCGTAAGTGGATGCTGTGGCCCATAGACATCTACATTTATCCTTGATTAAGAATCAAAACGCATATGCGTTGTCACCCCTGAGAGCTAAGATGGAATGCCTCGTTTCCAGTAAAAAAGGGTCTCCGGATCTCTACATTCACCATTAGAAACACAGCAGTATTAAGCGGCTATTTTACGCTGGTGTTCTGTGAGAGCGTGGTCCTTCCCCGGTCGAGCCGACCCATACGTGCTACAACCATAACACGGCACTACTGCAGCGTATAAAATGGTCTATAACAAATCTGTTATAACCTAGAATTTTACTGTATAAGTAATTATAATCTCTTGTAATTTTGTGTGCATTGTATAAACTTTTTATAAAGCAAAAAAAATATTTACACAATAAGGAAATGTTTTAAGTATCTAATGCATAATAAAGAAAGTAAAAATTCCAAAAAAATTCTTCTTTTTCCAAAAAATAAAACTGTGGTTTATACCTATTTCTTTATAGAAATACCGGGAAATTTTCACTACTGAGTACTGACAATAAAATGTAAAACGACTATTAAAGAATGAGAAAATCGAAACGGGAAAGAGAAAACGAACGATATCTCACTTGTTTTGAGTTTCTACGACATGCGACAGACTGAAAATATTTTTTTACTTAATTGTAAAAATCTTGGTGATGTTCTCCTGGCCGATTACAAACGATGACTTCCGGACTACTATCAGAAATAATCGACAGTGAAGGTCACGTTAAATGTACCTAGAGTATCACAATGTTTGTGCAAACACGAGCAACTCACCTTTAGAGATAAGATCGGAAGTAAGCTTATATCCAACGATAATAAAAAAATTGTTACCGCTACAGCATACAGCAATAAAGTCTACTGCTGAACGGCCTTCCCCATAGATTTTAGTCGTTATTCGGACGACACTGCTGCCCTTCTAATCTACCTCTGTCGCCCTTTACGCCACTCACAAAACTATATGAATATAATATTTTTATAATTATATTTAAGTTGGGTATATATATATATATATATATATATATATATATATATATATATATATATATATATATATATATATATATATAAAAGGTGCGTTGGGGTAACACCGGACGGATTTCCGACTAGTTAAAAGAGTCTGAAACATGGCGGAAATCGTTAATGGTTACACGTTATTTAGCTATAAGAAGCTTTTACTTTTCAAAACTCAACAGTTTCTGCTTAAAACGTGTGCGAAGACAAGGCATAATTTTTTATATGCATGATGAAGAATTGGCCATCAAGTGGAAGACCGGACGTCGCTACAAATCGCAAATAAAAGTGATAGGGAAAGACCGGACAGACGAAAAAATTCAAAAATTACCTTGTTTTATAAAATACTGCGCAGCGCACGCCCTACTTTTCGGAGCGACTGCCTGAAACTTGGGGTCGGGGCAGAATAAAATGGAGTCTTGTACCATATTGCTAGCTTAATAGCTAGCTAATTCACCGGAAATTTGAATTTTACGGTTTTACCTCAATGCAATATATATATATATATATATATATATATATATATATATATATAAAGTACAAAAATAGAAGGAAAAATGGGTTAAGAGTTTTTTAAATATTTCTCTAGCAATCAAATAAAAAGTACAATTAAAAAAAACTTGAATATCAATAATATAGCTGTGATTAGGGTTGCCAGGTCTTAAAACCGAAGAGCCGGACAGACCAGCGAGCTTAGCCGGACACCCTTATTTTTTTGACTTAGTAAAAGACATTTTTTAAAAGTAAAACAATGATTTTTATCATTTACCGTAAAATCTTCTTAAGTTTGAACGAAATAACAACAATTGAATAAATCAGTCTTCTTCATTATTAATTATTTAAAATTCATTACGTCAAATTTAAAAAGCTTAACAAAAGCCGGACACGCAACCCATAAGCTTGACTGTATCGGGCTTTATCCAGACGTCTGGCAACGCTAGCTGTGATGATCACTAGTGAGATTGCTTCCAAAATTTCAGACCAGTCTGGCGTTCGGATTCCGGTGAGTCCGGTGACCGCAAATGGGTGATAACTGAATTGAAAACTTAAATTATATTCGTACGTACATACATATATGCATGCATATACGGTTGAAACTAATAAAATGGTTAAAGTAGTCGCCTCACAGGCGGCCTATCCGGGGGCATGGCAGTGCACCCGCCAACTCTAGCAAAAATAGGCACGGCCGTACCATCCTTTTCACGGAGCAGTTCAGGCCATTATCGACCCCCTATAACTTTGTTGTGGTTAAAACTAGAAGCCTCAATTTTCAGTAACCAAACAGACATTGTATAAATACGGTATATTTCAAATTTCGTTCAATTTGAACCAAGTAGTTTAAGAATTACAACCAGTCAAGGTTTCTTAAGTTTGTCACACACTGACTGAAAATCTTTTGTGTTTTGAATAAATAGATTGACTTGGCACTAAACAATCTAATTTAATATAGTATCAATTACTTGTGAAACAGTTCTTCATGCGGTGGCCCAAGGTAATCTATTTATTTAAAACGTAAAATATTTTTAATATTGATACGGTGTGACCATATCAATATTAAAAATATTTTACGTAAGATGTTGTTAGGTAAGCTAATTACGTAATAAGTTAAGACAGAAGGACCCTTAAGTAGGGACTGAATAAATTAACCGACTTGATATTACATGGATCTCACAAATTTTCGTGGTAGTAGAAGTTGCGGTACTTGATATTTTTACAAGGCGTAAAAAGGCTAAGGTTGTGTAAAAAGGCAAAAGCTATAAAAGAACGTAACAAGACTTGTTTTTATATCATGTTTTCTTTTCATTTTGAAAGTTTTATTTCCCTGTTATTAAAAAAATAGTATCATTAACTTCATTTATACATACTAAAATAGACTATCCTGTCATCCTTTTTGGTTAAATATATACATATTTATATATTTATTGGTATTCATTTCATAAATAAATTCTGTTGCCATACAAGGTAGTTGCCTGAAATGTTTTAACTCTAATATAATCATTGAGTTTATTCGTTAACATTTATTACTTATTAGTTGATTTACAATGTCATATTTTTGTAGTGACTTAATTAAATGGCTTACAATGGACGAACTCCAAACATGCGCATGACATACGAGCTCTACGCTGAATTTAATACTGTATTCGGTTTCGGAAGCTAAACACAAAAACTTCGGCTGTAACCAAAGTTTAGGCCCGTTTTAATTGAAGGTCGAATACCCGAAGGGCATGTATGGGAAGTCTGATTACGTTTATTTTTAATGGTTCGTGTTTATTTACTTACAGAGATATTACGATAAAATAAATTAACACTTTACTTCATGTCAGAGCATTATGGGTGTAGCACGAATTAGTCTGACAAGGAAGGCTGACCGACTGTCCAACATATAATGGACCGTCGCGTCGGTCAAAGCCGTCATTCAAATTTAAAACTATATTCAAATTTAATGCTGAACATGACTACCAGTGATCTTATCCATACGGAGCCCATGTTTGCGGGTTTCAATTAATGTAGTCGGGAATAAAATTGTTATAATATGTACTACTTATATCAATCAATATTTTAGAGTTGGTAGCGTTGGCTCATTGCGGTCTGGCAGACTTCAAATATTCTCGAAATAATTTTTTTATTTTTTTTACACGCAGGTTTCCTCGCGCTTATCTTTACGATTTATACCTAGCTTTTACCCGGAACTCTTAGTACTATCATAGATTCTATGCTGGGACTTTCTCCGCCTACAACGTAAACAAAAAATTGCAGATTCATAAAAGTGGTATTTTAGTTTCCAATTACGGAAAAGCTACTTAAAATTTGGTTTTATTGTTGTTATCTCGAAAACTATGTAAGGAAAAATATATAAAGTAGAAGTTAAAGATCTGTTAATTTCATGTAATAATCAACTTATCCTTTACTTGTTTTGTCGTAAATTTGTATTGAAGAAAGAATTAGTCATTATAAAAGAATAATCTGACTCAGTGACAAAGTATTTTATCATTGTTTTCGCTTAAATATCGCGGCGGAAATAAGCATAATGATAGAGGCAGTCCTTAAATTATTTACGAGATACTGAAGTGTCCGTTCGAATTTAACAATTGATAAGTAAAAAACAAAAAATATTAATGCTTATAGTATAGGTTCCATATTGTTTATATGATCTGAGGTTCCATACGTGTTCCTTCATAGACAATTTTGATCGATGAACTTTCTTTTGTGTATCAAACAAGTAGCACACGAGGATTTATTTAAGTCGGCACGAAGATTTTTCGAGGTTCGTGGCTAGATGGCGATTGGCGATCAAATTGCGCCACTAAGGTACCTTGGCTTGGAAACACGAAAATCTCAGTGACCTAAATCGAGACTAAATTTGAATGAATGTGAAGGTTACAAAGATCAGCAATTAATTAAATTAATCCAATTAATTAATTACAATTAATTCAAATATTCCATAAATCAGTGCTAATTTGACAACTACTACTGCCAGTACAGAATATGTACTAGTAGTACCTATTATTTATTCTGTGGTACTACGTACTGCCACGACGATAACCTTTACACAAATACCGCGACGTACTACTGCAAATGTCACTAGTACTATATACAAGAAACAATAAAACACATCTTCAATAAAATATTATTAATACGCGCAAGAAGTTGGGAAATAAAACGCTGAAATGCAAGTAAACAAAATCAAAGTTCAAATTTCTTTAAATGTAAATCGATATTTATATTTAAGATCAATATGGTTGTTAATTGATCTGCGATAAATATGTTTACTGTGATGCGTTTTTCACGTGGTAGAGCCATAGCGTATTATGGCTACAGCAAGTATATTATTATAATATTTATATCTATGGTATTTACTGAATAGATTGACCGGGGAAGAACTTCAAATAGCCGCATAATTCCGTGTTTAGTATGACGATGACGAGTAAACGAAACGGAGATCTTTATTACTGGTACTGGCATTTCTTTTCAGTCCTCTGCTCCTGTTGATAGTTTACGGCCAAACGACTGCACATTTTTGCTTGCACGTGTCCTGTTTAAGCCGCGTGCTTTGACCTTATTTTTAAACTAACGAACGGTCAGTGCATTATTGGTCCTTCGAGCCGGATACCTAACTCCTACCCAGAAGGCTTGTTTATATACAGTAAAGTCATTCGGTAGACCAAGAGAAAGACTAGTAGTAGTAAAAGCGGAGTGTGTCCATTTAAACCTTAATTCTATAAAAATCGTACTCAATAACAGAGGGTTCACACTTTACACATTGCGGTTTATTGATACGTTTTTCTTAAACGTTTTCCAGAGGTGTATGTATATATGGTTGAATTCGTACCATACATGATCATTACAGCCCTTTACAAGTCCACTGCTGAACATAGGCCTTCCCTAAGTAACGCCACAAAGCACGGTCCTGAGCCACCTGCATCCATCGACTTCTTGTATGTCTTACCAGTTACCAGGTCGTCACTCCATCTAGTGGGGAGACGCCCTACACTTCGCCCGCCGGTACGAGGCTGCCACTCGAGAACCTTTTTTCTCCATCGGTTATCGGTTCTTCGAGATATATGGCCGGCCCATTACCATTTCAGCTTACTAAGCTGTAGGGCTATGTCGGTCACTCGGGTTCTACTGCGAATATCCTCATTCCTAAGTTTATCACGAAGAGAAACCCGAGCATAGCCCCCTCCATAGCTCGCTGAGTGACTTTGAGCTTCCTCATACGGCCAGCAGTACAGGACCACGTCTCACATCCATAGATCATCACTGGCAACACGCACTGTTTGTACAACCTAGTTTAGAGGTTTTGAGGTATGCTGACAAGATGCGTAGTAATCCACCGAACGCTGCTCAGTCGAGTTAAATCCGTCGATTGACCTCTCGGTCGAAGTTGGACTTATCTAGTCGAACTATTTGTCCCAGGTAAAGATACTCGTCAACAACTTCGAGCTTTGTGCTCCCAACAACCACTGGCATAGGGGTAACATGGTCATTATACTTGACTTTTGTTTTGTCCATGTTCATCTTAAGACCTATCCGTTGGGAGACACTATTGAGTCATTGAGCATAGTGCTTAGGGCCTCTAGCGATTCTGCCATATAGACTATATCGTCGGCAAATCGAAGTTGAGCGACGTACCTACTCGCCTAGCTTGAAAACATCTTTCAAAGCAGCGGTGAAGAGTTCCAGGGATATAATGTCACCCTGTCTTATACCTCTCTGTTGTTGTTAGTTGGATAGGTTTCGTACTCTGGTTCACAGAAAGCCATGGTAGCCCTACTATACAAACACTTCAGCACTTCGATATTCGCACCATAAGGTCAAATTTAATGCGTTATGAAAGCGTCTCGTTCATTTTTCTTGTCATTGAAAATCGTGAATAGCGTTCGTCAAAAAATAAACGTAATGGTCTCAGTGTCGAGACGTAATGGTATCTTAACGAAAGAATTCACCAAGTTCGGTATTTGTACCACGCACCTAGCAGCCCTAGGTGGTACTCTAGTCTATTATACAGTGCGTGAAACTTATAATATATGCTCAAAGCAACAAAAACATGCCTTATAAAATGAAATAAATTTCAAAACTTACTATGTATTATCTTTCACAATCTATTATTTTTTACGGGTTAGCCTTGAAAATAATATATTTAATTTAAAAAAGGTGGCAACCAAAATACGCCGTGTGCCATACGAAGTAATTGCTATATGTTTATAGATGTATTTTCGCAATGGATATAATTTAAGTTACCCCGTTAAGAAGCCGATAGGCGGATTCATTTAAGCTGGGCAGCGTTCGGGATGCTTCGTCAGGTCTTGTCGTCGACCATACCGCAAAGGTTGAAGACGAAAGTCTTCGACCAGTGCGTCCTGCCAGTACTCACATATTATGATGCTGAAACGTGGACACCAACAATACAGCGAGCGATGGAAAGAGCTAAGCTCGGATTTTCTCTGGTGGATAAGATTCGTCGCAGAAGCGATAAGCATAGAGTGGAGACCGCGTTTATGTAAACATAGTGTGGGATCCCTCTGGCTAGATGGAGCGACGAACTGCGCAAAGGGTCTGGCAGCAACTGGATGCGTGAAGCAGAAGATCGGGCGAAGTGGCGCGCCTTGGGAGAGGCCTATGTCCAGCAGTGGACTGTCGCAGCCGGATAATGATGAATAATGAATAATTTCAATGAAAGTTTATGTATCCGATATCCAAAAGGTGTATTGTAACAAAATGAAAGGTTGCATGAAGCAGGATTTTGCTTCGAATGCGCGATATTCACTGCGCATAAGACTTTTTCCGGAACTATTTTGTAAATACAATGTGGTATTTTAACTACTTATCCCATTGTTCCAAAGAATCTGGGACGGTTGGCCGCCTTACCGATTATTGTTGTTAAAATTTTGAAATTAATAAGAATTAAAACCTTTTTATCCATTTTCAGGTCAATTCTCGTATAGTTCGAGCGGAGTACGTATCAGCGTGTCTTCGGTACCTCACGATGAAGACTCCACTGATGCCGAAATCTCCAAGATCGACTTTACACAACATCAATATGAGGTATGGGATATTAACCGCACAGATATTAACTATTAGACAAGTGGTAAAATTAAAAAAAAAATGTATAACCGACTTCAATACGACCGAATCAAAGTATTCGAAGTCAATTAAATACGCATTATTAAAGATAACTCAAAAACTACTGGTTAGACCTTGATAAAATTTATATGGGAACACACGAGAAGTACCAGCTTTCAGATAAAAGAATTACCAAAATCAGTTCACCCAGAGAAAAGTTATGAGTTAACACACATAAAAAAACACAGTAGAATTGAATACCTCCTCCTTTTGAAGTCGGTAAAAATAGGATATAAACTCAATGCCCCCCACTATTTGGAGCAACGACCAGCTGTGCGATTGTGTAACTCTGGTGTTAATCATGATCGACTTCGTTTTGACGTATGACATTTTGTTTTTTGTATTATGTAAAAAATATAAAGTTGCTTGATTTTAAATCGGAATTTTGGCAAATGCCATTAGAAATTACGAGTAGAGAAAAATACACATTTGGTTTGTCGGGTAAGAGTTTACTTAAAATCAAGGTTATGTCTTTTGGTCTTAAAAATGCAAGTCAAACGCAACAGAGGCTAATATGTACAAGTTATTTCCACCAGAGCAATAAAATCTTTGCCTATTTGGATGACATTGTGATATGTACAATAAGTCGTTGACTTGGGTTAAAACGCAGTTAATCTCAGTAGGTCTCACAGTAAATTTTGACAAGTGTCAGTTCGCTCGTCCTTAATTAAAGTACTTGGCATTGTGGATAAAGAAGGTTTATCCACAATGCCAAGTACAGGTCCAGAAAAATTAGTAGAAGTAATTAATAATTGGTGCTATTTTAAACTATCCAAGACCGGGCACATATACATAGTTAAAATGTTTTCTAGGACTGATTTGAAAAATGTAATTTTTTTATTGCAGGTCAACATGCGGAATAAAAAGAAGCGTTCTTCTAGTGGCGTTCAATGTGACGGTCAAAGTAACGAACGTGAGCGCCCCATGTCATGGGAGGGTGAGCTGTCCGACTCCGAAATGGTCATTGACACCAGCGTCAATAACGGTATGAAACATCCATATAATTGTATCCATATTAGATGAAACATTATCAAAATGTGTCTGCTTGCATTTTTTTATTTAGAATAAGGGTGACAAGAAAATACACAGTTCACCTGATGGTAACACCATAGATGTTATGTATTATAATAACCAACTCTACATCTATCCATGATTAAGAATCAAAATGTAGATGCGTCGCCACCCTTGAGGACAAAGACTTATTACCAGTAAAGGGGTCTCCGGTTCTCTGCACTCACGATACGAAACACTTACATTATTTTGTTGTTTGATGCTGGTTGACCGAGAGAGTTTGGTTCTACTACTGTCGAGCTGCCCTATTCGTGATTCAGGAATAATATAGCTGCAGCGTGACTCTACCACGTAATACGGTAGTATGTCTCTCTTAGAAACATACGTTTGTGTGTGGTTTTGGTGTAAGAGAATACATCCGCACATTTGATCCCAAATTAGTGGGAAAAGGGGCAACTATAGTAAGGCAAGAAGAATGTAATGACCTCCAAGATATGGCGGCATGGTAAAGCCATCTCGCTTACTCGAGGCGTAAAATACTCAGACTCAGAATACGGGAATCGACGGCACAAAATGTCTCGTACTTTTTTAATTTTATCTTCAATCCTTATCAAGTGTGATGATTAGGATAAATGCCCAGTCCTTAACAAACATACGAGTTTTTTTTTTGAGGACCCCCCGTGACCGTGCTGTAAAGCACCCGACACGTCGGGAACTAAAAAAAAGAAGTTAAATTACTTCTTTTTTGCTGAGGCTGGCTGAGGAAAAATGAGAAGGGGATCCAAAAATATGTTCAAGCAATTTTTATTTATTTATTTATATATCAGGTTTGCATTAATAGATGGCGTTGATGGTTTATATCTATAACTACTTATACTATCTGTTGCAGATGAGAACAGCAGTTCCATTGACATGCAGTCATCTCGCGACTCCATCGATACTCTCCGAAACGTCACTATCAAAACTGAACCTCATAAGCCGGAAGCATTTCAGAGCTTAGACGATCAAAGGGTATTGGATCTAAAATACTCCATGCCGCTTCAGTCGCATCAACGAAGCCTCAGTATGAATAGGGTAAGTCATTATCAGACTTATTCACGCTGGAGCGTGGTTCTTCCCCGGTCGAGCCGATCCATTTGTGCTCAAGAAAATAATATTTTGTTATATATGCAATTAATAGTGTTCCTCTTCCTCTTACTTTCAGATATCAGTTCTGACAGACAACACGTCCCTTTCACTCTCTCGGCGGCCTTCATCTCCTGCGAACAGCGCCAAGTCTCTGGTTCTGAACGACCAGACGACATTGCCGCTGATGACGCCCAACGTGGTTGGAGAGGCACAGAACTTGACTATAAAGAAAGAAAATCAATTATCAGGTACATCTATCAAATAATTCAAAAGTAAAATTATTATACTAAACTAAAATATGGGCGGTAGAAGTCATTTTTAACCTATAAATTTGTCGAAGTAGGTACCACCTAGCAATATACATGACATACATATGTACATACATACATGAATAGACAACCAGTATAATTACCGGCTGTGGAGCATTTCATCTTAGTCCTCAGATGTGACTGCGTATCTGTAGCCTTCCTTGATTTTTTACTATTTTTTTATTATTATATTTTTTTAAAACGTTACCCCTACACTAGGATTTTCTCCTGTATCGCGGGGGCAGTTTACAAACATAAATGACACAAGGAGAAACATCCAGACCCGGAACAATTATTTGAAGACCATACAAATATTTGTTCCGTGCAGGATTCGAACCCGCGACCCCCAGCGCAGCCACTCATTGCTAAGCCACTGCGCCACGGAGTCGTCAGTTGTTTTAAGTCATCGTTAGAATGTTGTCTCATTTTGCAAATTGGAAATTTTAACATATCTCCACGTTTTAAGGTCTTTACAGTCGAATAGTATGGTTTTTAAGAGGATGTCCGTGTGTGCACATGTACGTATGTATGTATGTATGTTCGGATTCAATTTTCGCCTCGTGTATCTCGAGAACAAAGAGTGATATTGACATAGGACCAGTTTTATTTAACGCATAATTATGTAACTTAGACTGCATTAAATCTTGAGCAAAATCGGTCAAGTCGTTTTTTGTGCCAAATGAAAAATTGTATAAAATATTAAAACATATGAGATTTTTTTATTCTTCCACTGGGAAGTCATGTGGACCGTTCGGGTGGCACCTAGACCACTTTTTATATTAAAAACTTCATGATCAATTTTTCCCACACTTAGAGAAGTTTTATTTTAAAATTTATATGGGAACAAAGAAAAGCGCTGGTTCTTTTATGGCACGAGGACTAAATTAATTAATTTTAAGTGTTTATTGTAAAAAAAAAAGAACTAAGTTTGTCTTCTGTAACTATTTCAAAATTACTTAATATTTAAAAAAATCCAATCCAAATTAGTTATGAATACCTAGGCTTTTAATGACCTAAATTAAGGAATATTTTACAAGCTCTTTAAACTGAATGTAAGAAAATAGAGAGATATTTTAGACTTGCACCGTCGCATGTACACAATTAATCAGATTAAATTAAATTAAAAGATGAAATGTTTTTTTAATAAAAATAGTTCATAACTTACATTTTTGTCCAAATATTAAATAAACTGGTATTAAAAAGAATGTATATTCAAGGACCCTATCCCTATGTCGACTTTGGCAAGTTTTATTATACTGGATGACCTTTTTTACCGTCTGGAAAAAAATTGGGTGTAACATGTAAACGGGGTAGAAGCCTATGGCATTGATATTTAACAAAATATAAAAACAAAACTTTTGAAATTAATAAATTAATTAAAATCTATCGAAATTCAAATCATATCCAGCCTAGCTTGTGACCCTGCGAAGTGACAAGGTCAAAGATGCCTACTAAATTTATTGTTTTATTGTCGTTCGTAAAGTAGGGTGGATACGATTTGAATTTCGATAGATTTTAATTAATTCATTTATTTAATTCAAAATTCTTGTTTTTATTTCTTTGTAAAATATCAGTGCCTCTACTCCGTTCACATGCTACATCCTGTTTTTTCCAGATGATAATGAAGGTCATCCAATATAAATCTTTTTAACAACACCTAGAAAAAAGCCTAAGAGATAAATTAATTATAATCTTTTTATTTATTTTGATCAAAGCACATGACGACGACTCCTTGTTATAGAGTTAAAATGCGAAGCGGGTATGGGAATGGAAAAGTTACTGGGGCTGCATGGATCACCCCTGCTCGGGCGACTTCCTCGCGTGCAGTCCAGCGCCAGCACCGACTCCGCTGTGCACTCTATGTACACGCATAGGTTTG
Source organism: Parnassius smintheus behrii (assembly GCA_036936625.1). Taxonomy (NCBI): domain Eukaryota; kingdom Metazoa; phylum Arthropoda; class Insecta; order Lepidoptera; family Papilionidae; genus Parnassius; species Parnassius smintheus. The sequence continues at coordinate 52,253,685 of JAUPFT010000001.1, forward strand.
TATACCTCATTCTTAATTACTTTGTGTTTGGTCTTCATCTGCCATCTAGTCATTAAAACAGTGTAACAGATAAATAATTATATCCTTTATAAATGAACATCGATTCTCTTTGAATATTTTTTTTTCTCCTATATCGTGGCAACCAAACCACAATCAGACACGGTGCATTTATTTGTAGGTCATATAAATATTTGTTTTGTACTAGTACCGATCCTGTAGCCAATAGCATAGACACTGTGACTTTTGTTTTTTTATTTATTATGTTAGAGCAACTATGCAGGTCTAGGGAAAGAGACCTGCGTAGTATCACTGCGACCTAAAGATCTATTGTGATCGCTACTATGGCTATAGTTTACTGCTAAGCTCTTTGTCTTCAATGAATAAAATGAGTTGCTTAACTGTGTGCAATTTCATTTCTTTCTTTCTTCTGTGAGTACATAGTTTCTCAGATGAGTGTTACGTTCTTTACGTTTTGGAAATGTTACAATGACAATTACGATATAAGATAAATATTCAAATTAAATTTAATTATGCTGAAATGAGCGATTCCACAAAGAAGTCTGCACATGGATAGATATCCAGATCCGGAACAATAATGATTAATTGTCAGCCGATATATTTTGTAATACTTATTTCCTGTGACCCTATAACTAGGCCAATCGATTACCGTTACCGTTACCGAGCCGTCAGATTTATTGTTATTTATTGTTAAACAATAATCTTATTTACTTACTTTTTAAACAGAAAAATGTTCAACTTTTCAGACAGTACTAAATGTAGCGGATAAACATTGGTATATTGCTCTAATTTATTAATGATTGTGTCAACTTCGTACATTCCGTCGCGCGCATCGATTGTTTTTGGTCGTTTACAGAGTTGTTACTCGGCTTGCCATGATTCATAAACTAACGCAATAATCAGCATATTGAACAACCAATGATTCACAACTTTTTTGCCACTAGAGCGGTGCGACTTAGAAATGAGGTGAAATATTTGACAGATTTCATAGGAAGGAAGGGAAGTTAAAATCTTAGCAAAGTGTATATTTTGTAATATTTATATTAGAAAATGTTAAATCAAGAGGGATAATTACAAAAGTAAAGGAATTTAAAAAAACGACGGGTTGCACTCCGGGAGTGCCGGCAGAAGTGAAAACTTGAATATTAACGTTGTGCATTTTTGATATTTTGGAATGATTAGGGAATAATTTTGCACGAATTGCCTTAATTACCACACACGAACATTCGCGCAAGCGCCCTGCGCCGCCTAAACGAAACAGCAGGCACAGCCATAGCAGGCGCGGCATTCGCCGGGCCGTAGAAGGAAAGGGGGATTCTTACTCTCCCACGCCGCACCGGCTGCCTCTCTTTCTCCATCCGTCTTACGAATTTTCGATCAGGGCCACGTGTCATGACGCGAGTTTGACATTTTTTACCCATTACAAAAAAGTGTACAACGCCGCTAAAGAAGTTTTCACTTCAAAAATATTAAAATGTGTATAAAATTAAAGAACACGCCACTCAACATACAAAATAAGGACTATTTTGTATGTTGAAACATACACTTGAATCGTAACTTTTCAATGACGATGACACTGTATAACCCAGTGTAAACATCTGCGTAACAAATATGTTTACTTTAGTCCCCACTAGCGACATCTGGTGAGCGTAAAATTATTTGCCCTCATCGCGCAATCCCTTGTTTTTTCTGCCAGCAGGTGGCGCCACTTAAAAAATGGGGTGTAATATTTGACATATTTCATATGGAGGAAGTTAATTTGTTTAAAAAATGTAAAGGTATTTTTTTGTGCTATTAAGTTATATTTTATATTAACTAAATTAAAAATAAATAAACAAAACTACGAATATTAATAAACATAGAAATTTTTAAAAAAGAGTTAAAAATTTGCAAAGAATTAAACTGCAAATTACTACTAAGACATTGTTTTGTGTATTAATATTATACTATAGAAACTAATTTCACAATTAAACGGCATTTTGTAACAAAAAAACTCCACCTCAGTGTCAACTAACGAAATCTGGTCAGCGAAAGATTATTAGCCCTCATTACATAAGACGTAAGGTTGTAACATTACTTTGGCATTGATATAAAGCCTAGTGTGATATAATGACTCCGTTTCATTGACACCTTTACGGCATGACACCTAGCATGCATTAAACCTATTAACAGTTTTATATTATGAAAATATTCAACTATTTCATGATCTGATTAAAAAAACACATTATAGACTCAATATAAGTAATAACATAGAGATGTGACTTGTACGCAGCGTGTACAGCAGCCCGTCCGCGAGTCCGCGTCCGGCGCGTCACTATACGCCGTCCTTGTCGCGCAACAACAGCGACGCCTCGCACTCTTCCTGTTACTCGTACAGCTCCGAGTTCTCACCCACTCACTCGCCAGTACAGGTACGTCCGTTTTGTTATTTGCCTTCTTTACCTGACTGCGGCGGAACCCGAATTGAACATAGGCCTCCCTATATATTGCCTCATAGCCCACACAACATCCTCTTCTATAAGGTGATCTAGGGGGAGGCCTTTATCAGCTGTGGAATTTTATAGGTTGTGTTAGTGACAGTGGTCTTTATAGAATAAGGGTGATAGACGAGCATATAGTCCACTTGATGGTATGTGGATGCTGTATCTTATAGACATCTACATGTATCCTCGATTAAGAATCAAATGTGTTGTCACCCCTGGAAGCTAAGATGGAATGCCCCATTCCCAGTAAAAGGGTCTCCGGTATTCTACACTCAACATACGAAACATAGCAGCATGAGGGTGCTATTTTTTGCTGATATTGAGTGGGAGTGTGGTCCTTCATCGGTCGAGCCGACCTATTCGTGATCCAACCATATTATAGTTATAGCATGCCCCTACCGCTAATAAAAATATTAAAAAAGATTTCTTTTTTTAGTATCTATAGTATTTTTTTCTTTTATTATTTAGTTTCGTTTTACATCTTAATAAATTCCGCACAGAGTCGGCAGCCACACGTAGTGTACCGCGAGGCGTCGGCAGTGTTCCCTGCATCGCCGGCGCACGACGAAGATGCTGACGCGGCCGACGAGCGACTGCACCACCACCAGGGCATCAGTAGACAGCAGCTTATCAACAGGTGGGACCATGCTAATAATATTAGCTATGCTGATACGTCCCACGGATTTTCTGAGAGGACTTAGGAAATGTAGGAACGCCGCGCTGCCGAACTTCACGTCTTCGAAATGTTTTTTTAAGTAAAAACTTCTTTAGAATCGTTGTGATTTAAAACTCATAAAAAAGTAGAGGTAAGAAGAACCGTCTCTGTATTAAAAATTGTCCATAGGAAAGGGCTAAACAAGGATGGCGCCACTGTAGTAAGAGGGTAATTTGATTTAAATGATTTAAATGAACTTTTTATAACTGTTTATTGCAGAGACTTTCATCATAATTCTTTTTTATAATAATTATTTTACTGATTTTAAAAATTTTATTTTTAAAATCGATCTCAACGTGTTTCACGGCGGCTTTTTCTAGGTTATATTTACTAAATTATTTTAGATTACGTGAGTAGTTGTAGTTTAAATATTGTAGTTTCATCACTACTCTAGTGACCACAAATATTAAATTCCTCAACTCAGTACACTTCACTGGTTAACAACTGCTAAATTGATTTCATACCCTCTAGCTACTCCACCACTGTTGTGGAGAGTTTTTGAACTGCTTACAGATGGACATTATTTCAACTGTTCTCATATGTGAGATGGTCCTCCCTATCTCTACACTCCACGAACTTAATGAATCATAAAAGCGATCCTAAAAGGAGACAAACATATACGTGTAATGGATTTAGCCTGCGAGGAAATGAAATAGAATATTATGTTAAATTAGTCGTGCTTAGGCCATCTAGCGTTTAATTTACGTACCACCTTGAGAGTCAATAAATTTTTGTTCGATAAAATGACTTTAGTAGAATGTAGTAGATGGCGCTGTTACAAAGCTATTTACATTAACTTGAAAGAAAATATTATTCTTTTGATTTATTATATATACACTACAATTTAGGCTCGACAGGTCTAAAAATTAGGAAATTATTAAACATTTATTTTATTTGCTATTTAATTAAATATTTTTCCCATATTTTATGCAGCGCTTATAATTGAATGTTGTCTTATTAAATAAATTATTTGTCGTGAAATTTAGTTTAGTTATATTTTATTTTATTTTAAGGTTTCTTTTCACTGCACACATGTTTTTTGTTATTTTTTTTATTTCTCTGACTTACAAGTTTCCTCACGATGTTTTCCTTCTCCGCTGGGTTCTTTGTGAATCGGTACTTAAAATTGCTATTGATAGTTTCATTGATGCCGGCGGAGATCAAATCGGTTTACACGTGTACTGTAAAATTAACAGCGGGTGATTAGATAATCTACCTCGGTTTTTGGCGTGGTCAAAAACTGTTCATTTGGTTCATTTTAGCATAACAGTACTTCATAATAATTTCGCAGTCCGTGCCCAATCTGCGGGGACAAGATCAGCGGCTTCCACTACGGGATATTCTCGTGTGAGTCGTGTAAGGGCTTCTTCAAGCGAACTGTGCAAAACAGAAAGAATTACATGTGCCTCCGCGGCGGCAACTGCCCCGTCACCGTGGCTACGCGCAAGAAGTGTCCTGCTTGCCGCTTCGACAAGTGCCTCGGTTGCGGGATGAAGCTAGAAGGTATCACATTTTTTGAATGTTATATTCTGTGTATATTAATAAGTTGTAATCTAGTTAAAAAGTTCATATTAATATGTAGTCTTATTACCTTTACAACTTTTAGCCTAAAATATTTATAAATAATAGATGTTTTATCACGGCTTTATTCTTACTGATTTTTACTTAATTTTTTATTATATATTTAATAACCGTTTGTTATTTTTGTGATAATATTAAACTAAAGAACAACGGGACTCGTATATGTGATAAAAATAATTACACTTAGTTTAGTTTCTCTCGTTCTTACTAATCGATATTTCTCCAAATTACAAATATTTTATCAAATATTCATATGCCATGCCATGCCATGCATGACTCATCACTTGCACCTAGTTAAGTCCAATATAACACGTCGTTGCCCAGCCTCGTAACGGCACATATTTGCGGCCCCACGAGCGCCGACCGCCCCACGGTAGCCCCCCTGTAGAGGCAACTCGTTTTTATTTTTAAATAATGCGCACCATAACACAAGGTTTGCCCCGAGACCTCCAACTTTCCTCCGCAGTGGGCCCCCAATTCCAATACACAGTTCACGGAGGCAATGGGGCTAGAAAAACGAGCACTCGGAAGCACCAGCCTTACCGATTGCTGTAATTATGCTGACCTCTAAAATAGGCTATTGTTATACATACTTAAATTTTGTCAACAGCAATACGCGAGGATCGAACCCGAGGCGGTCGCTCGACGTACCAGTGCTCGTACTCACTATCGGGCGCCGCGTCCACGGGCTCGTTACTGTCCGCGCACGTGCCGACAACACTACGGCATGCGTCCAGCCTCACCTGCGTAAGTATAACAATAGCACAAAGTATAAGCACTTTTTTTCCTTTGGTAATGGCTCGTACTGTTGTACTTTTGCCAGTGTCAGGTATATTATGAAATCATTCTTTACAATAAGTATTTGGAAGATTTTGACGGATGCCTGAGCCAGCAGATAGTCGATGGTGATCGTATCTCAAGGCAATCTTACAATAATATCTTAATTACACACTTATTGTGATAATCCTATCACTTTCAAATATACATCTCGGTTTTTTCCTTTAGAATAGAAGAGAATAGAATCATTTTTATTCAATATTGTTTACATGTAATTCTTATTAAAAGTCCTTTGTGACTGTTACCACTGGATCGTAAAAAAACCTCTGTCCTGAGTAGAACCAATCCAGCGGAAACCTAGAAATCCATCGGATTAAATAAAAATAATAATTTACAATATAATCTTTATGCAATTGTTGTGAAGCATTTAGAAACGGCATTGCAGCGATCACGTCGTTCCCACATTCGAAAATCATTTAGTTGATACAAAAGGTTTTATCCTTTTGTATCAACTGTTTGATACGGTTTCTTGAAATTTTGCAATAAAATATAATATCACATACACGTTACTATAAGAGCTATTATTAAGAAAAATTAATAAATTAGTATATTTTTGTTCTATAGGTGAACGGTCCAGGGTCATACAGCAGTAGAGGGGAACCCAGCAGCAGTCGACTGACACCTGACATTCCACCATTATTGCAGGTATGGTTTTGGATGCTTTTAGACATTACATATGTATAGATTTATTTCAAGCTTGATTTTTTTATCTAAACTAAAAACTGTTTTAAGGTTCATATTCATAAGTTCACGTGTACATTATATAGAGGTTTCAATTTGAATAAATTTATGGTCATCCTCACTAACAGTATTTTTTTCGTTAAACTTGATAACAATGTATTATATATGTCAATTTTTGACCATTCAGTTTAATGCCGGCAACAAACGGGCTAGTCAGCAGCTTGTTGCTGATTAATAATCTAAAATCTAAGACATAATAGACTTCGTTAAATTTTTTCGACTTGAGTAATAAAATATTTATTGTTGTAGGGAATAATATTATTAGCATATAAAATATTTATTACAATATATATATATATATATATATATATATATATATATATATATATATATATATATATATATGTATATATATATATATATGTATATATATATATATATATATATATATATATATATATATATATATATATATATATATATATATATATATATATATATATGTATTATTAGCTTAAACTGTCCCACATTGCGATAGTGGTTCAAGCCGAGGTTCGTAGCTCCTTCAGGGCCCTTGAATCACATCGAGCCAGCCCCCCCTCCCCCTAGCTAGGGGAGCCTCACTCCAAAGCAGGCAAAGCAGGGGATGGGGTGTCTCAGAACTGCAGTCAGCGACGCAGCGCTATGCGCTCAACGTGAGTGTATTTCGATGAAGCTGTAAAGGCCGCAGGGCCAACGGCATACAATTTTAGAAAAGAAAAAGGTTAAATTGTAAATATTGGGTGAAAAATAGTCTACTTGTGAGTTTCTTGTCAATTCTTTTTGAATTGTCTCCCACATTAGGGACTCGTTGAAAAGCGATGGCATAGCTTTCTTGAATTTCAAAATGTGCTCGAATTCTGAATAAAAATACATACATACATAAACTTTCACAGCTGTCACCCAAAGGGGTAGGCAGAGACAACGGACTTCCATTTGGCATGATTCGTACACACCTCTTTCGGTTCTTTTGCATCTAAATATCTACGCATATGTGTTATGGTTAAGGGTACTCTTCATTTGTGTCTTCTTTTTTTATAGAATAAGGGTGACAAACAAGCACGTAGTCTACCGGATGGTTAATGGATACTGTGGCCTATACATCTACATTATCCTCGAATTTATCCTGAATGCAATTGTATGCAGTAAAAATGGTGTACGGTTGTCTACACTCACCATATAACACACAGCAACACTAAGCTACTGTTTTACTCTGGTACTCCGTGAGAGCGTGGTCCTTTCCATTTCGAGCAGACCCATTCGTATTACAACTATAGTAAAGCTGCAGCATGGCTCGATCATCTATAGAATATATCGTCAATTTGGTCAATAAACTTCTCGCTAACACTACCACTGACTTCTGCATCATAAATTTGCTTTGTTTCTGAATATAATTTTGCATTGACTTTATCTTTGAACGCAGGAGATAATGGACGTGGAGCACCTGTGGCAGTACAACGAGTCCGAGTTGAGTCGTTTGGGCAAGTCGTCCGGCGGCGCCAACCCTCTACTAGCGGCGAGTGGGATCAACCCGCACACCTCCAGTGCGGACCTGCTCGCTGACTTGTGCCACATCGCAGACCATCGCCTCTACAAGATCGTGAAGTGGTGCAAGAGCTTACCACTCTTTAAGAACATATCCGTAAGTTTACCTCAGAAGAATCATTAACCCTTGAAATTCATTAAATTAAAAGCGAGAGAATTATAATGGTTTGCAGGCGGACACGATCGCGGTGTCAGACGTTTTAAACCTTCGATCCTACTGTATGTCGCCAGTCTGGGTATTTTAAATCTCAGTTAAATGAGATAGTTACACCACAGTCTAACTACTACTAACAGTCGGTCATCGAAGCCGTCTAGACGTGGCAATCGTGCAGTGCGGTGCGGAGCGAGACGTGGGCAGAGCGCTCCCGAGCGGCGGTTAGTCACTCGGGAGCTGTACGATAGGGTTGTCCTGTCATACAAATAAATTTAAATAGTTTACGCTACATGTGCGGTAAAAAACTGTGGGTCGTTCCCATTTAAGGATAAGAAATTAAAATTTCGTCAGTAAGGGAATAAAAGGAATTTGTTGAAACGTGAAATAAAATAAAAAAAACGTTTATTTTTTTATTACTTCCCGCTCTGAGGACCCTTACCATTTATTATTTAAGTCAGCTTTTGTGACAACATGAAACGCGATGACTGATTGTATGTTGTTCTTAGGAAGTGGTTATACCGCCATCTATCGGTAGTCATAAGATTTTAGCCACTTACGACACCTACAGGACGAAATGGATTCTCTTCCGTCGCAACCACACTATGGGTGCGTTTGGCAGAAAAAAGCGCTAGCAAGCGCTTACTAGCGCTAAAATAGTTTTCGGCCAGGACACGATTGCTACTTCAGTAGCGCTGACACAATACGCCATTTTGCTTATTTAATTTTTTGTTTTGAAGTAGAGTTTATAAGTTGTTTTTTGCAATATTAGTTTTAAGTAATATAATGACATGAATAGACATATACATGTTATTAAAAATTCATGATTGGTAAGTTTTTAATATGAATACTTCACAAAAATATGTTTAAATTAGGTTAGGTCCCCCGGTTAAAACTAACATCGTGTCCTAGAGGAAAATAGCTACTTACGATTTGACAGGGCGTACCGCTTACGATCGCCATTTTGCTTACAAGCGCTTGCTAGCGCTTTTTTCTGCCAAACGCACCCTATAAATCCGTAAGTTTACGTATCTAAATTGAATAACGATTACAATGTCTTCAAAGTAAAAGTGAACAGGCGTTTGTTTGAGATAAGCCAGTTCGCCTTTATACAATTATAAAATAGTAGTTAATGTGAGACTCATGACAAAAAAGAAGTGTTTGCCAGCATGTATTTTGTGTGATTGTGTAGGTATTAGCCTAGCCAAATATCACTTTTTTATAGAAAAAGGCTGACAAACGAGCACACAGTCCACCTGATGGTAAGTGGATGCTGTGACTCATAGACATCTACATTTATCTTCGATTAAGAATCAAAACGCTGATGCGTTCTCATCCCTGAAGACTAAGATGGAATGCCTCGTCTCCAATATGAAAGGGTCTCCGGATCTCTACAGTCACCGTACGAAACACACCAGTATTAAGCTGCTATTTTATGCTGGTTTTCTGTGAGAGCGTGGTCCTTCTTCGGTCGAGCCACCTATCACTTCCTTCACAATTTTTAATCTAAACGCATGTTTTTTATTCAACTAAACGTGGTCCGAGTGCCTATTGCAGACGTGAAGCTATATATGTACGTAAACTATGTAAATATTTAAACGTATGTGCTCCATTGACATTCCGTAATACATTGTGATATATTGGCTTTTAAAATTGATAAATAAATTTGTTAACAGATCGACGACCAGATCTGCCTGCTGATCAACAGTTGGTGCGAACTGTTGGTGCTGTCGTGCTGCTACCGCGGAGTCAGCACGCCCGGGGAAGTGCGCGTGGGGGGCGGTCGCGGCATTACACTGCATCAAAGTGCTAAGTGAGTTAAATCTTCTAATTTAAAAAGCTCTCTATTAACTTGAGTATATTAAAAAAATACGTACATCGAATCGAGTACCTTTAAACGAGCAATTCTTGTATATATATATATATATATATATATATATATATATATATGTGTGTGTGTATATATATAATCGGAATCTAGGAAACGGCTCCAACGATTTTTATTAAATTTAGTGTCCAGGGGGTTCTGGGGGCAATAAATCGATCTAGCTAGGATTTATTTTTAGAAAATGGCGTTTTATCCTTGTTTTCAGGGAATAAAAAACTGCTACAATATCACTAGAATAAGAAGGTAAATTTTGGCTATGCGATAATGATTATAATAGTTTGAATGGAATATCGGGCGGTCCCGAACTTATAGTACCCTGGTAAGAGTCCTGTCTTCGGTCTGACTTTTTTTACTTTTTTTTTCAAGTGTTCTTCTTTTGTAAGAAAATTATTATTTCGAGCCCTTTTTTTAGTATTTTTTTTAAAAACTTTACTTTAACTTTTTTTAACTAAACTAAATGCACTCATGATATTTTATTTAAATAACCAGTTTTTTTATTATGTCGGTAAGATCAAAAAATATTATTCATATTTCATCAGTATGTACTTTGTATCTAAATATAATTTCAAACACATGATTTCCAAAAAAAAAAAAAAATATACCTAGCATAGCTCGGGTGTCCAGATACTTATATATGATAAGATATTCTAAATATCTGCATATGGTAGTCTAAATTTGTTTTTAAAATTGTATTTTACGGCTCCTAGTTAGCCTCTTATTATCCACTACTAAAATACGATTATCAGAATATAGTTGGGTCGACTGACCATAACTAACTGTAGTTATTGTATTACTAGATATGCTATATCTGATATTCTAATCCAGTGAGATTCCTCGACGTAGAATTTTTAATTCGCCGTCTCTAAGTTATGAAAATTTTTCTCGAGTCATGGATATTCATATCCCACAAATTTGTTATATTTATGCATTGCAAGTGGAAAAAAGCTACTTCAACTTTGCGTAAAACTAGATTTTTAAACAAATTTAAAGTTGTATAGAAGTCTCTTTTTATCTACTTACAAGATCATGCATCCGGAACTGGCACCCGGAACATTTTGCACCAATCATATTGCACGTTGCACCGTATGTTGACATATGTGATCTATACACACCGTGCCACTTGCAACCTACTCAACAAACCTCATCGACGTCAAAAAAGCAAATTGTTTTTGTTCAAAAAATATGTAATGTTACATTGAAGTTAAAACCACATATAAAATTGAATCCATTAACGCGAGTACTGTTTTGGACAGGTTCGGTTTGACGCCGTGTATAGAACGCATGCTGAGCTTCACCGACCACTTGCGGAGGTTGCGGGTCGACCGGTACGAGTATGTCGCACTCAAGGTTATCGTACTGCTCACGTCAGGTAAGTTTGAATATGCTGGTATTAGAGATCCGGCTCGAAGGACTATGATTTAATCCTTATTAAATTAATTAGTCAGTAAACCTTTTCACATATTTATGATCACTACGTTTTAGGCTGTTCAATGTGAGCATATTATATGAGCATATGTATGAGCTATGGGTACTTAAGTCCTAACATTTTAGTTTTATAATGATTTCTTATATTTACGCGAACACTACACATGATTAAAACTACTGTTACGGATTTTATCGCGTTTATTTTTGCTTTTAATTACTTTTATTTTTAATTCCCGACGTTTCGGGCGCTTTCCAGCACCCATGGTCACGGGGGACTGAGATGACTGACGTCCCGATGTCATTGTTAAACCCGGAGTACCTTCAGCTTTTTTAATTATTGTTTATGGTCCGATCTATGCAAAATGAACTGACTATGTCCTGAGGTCTTGCAGTGGTAAGCTTGGCTTGCTGGCTGGCTAAGCTTAATTTTAGTTTTAATTGTTATTCGTGTACTCTCAAATGTAAAATTATATTTCTGGTATTCCCCTTCGACACTTATAATCATATAAACTATCTACTGCTAAGCAATGTTTCGAAACTATAGTAATAAGTAATTACGAATTGTATGGTGAAGTGGCGAACGCAGTACTACACGCACTTTAATGCCTCCCGTTGCCGTTCTTAGAATTTCACATTTGATATAACTAAGAGTTTTGGAGACTACAAGCTCTTCTTCAAACATAAACATCGTTTCTTGCATCTACGGGATAAAATGGATATTTTGTCTTATACTGCGCACAACACTATTTGAAGTATACAACCTATAAAATTATCACAATATTCAGACGCACCCGAGCTGCGTGAAGCGGAGAAAGTACGAGCGTCCCAAGAGAAAGCGTTGGCGGCCTTGCAGGCGTACACAGCTGCGCACTCGCCGGATACTCCCGCGAAGTTCGGCGAGCTGCTGTTGCGTATACCCGAGCTGCAACGAACGTGCCAGGTATAAAATGTTTAACTTTAATGCCCTACAGACTGTATTTTGTTTACAGCGGTCAGTCTTAACGGAGACTACGCATCTGCATATCCAGTGGCGGCCCTAGCAAAAAAAAAAAAAAACGTGGTGCGTGATATCATAGTGGCGCCCCTCTAATTACAAAACCTTAGCGTTCCTATACTATGTAATCGCTTTTTCGTGATTTTCGTCTTAGACCTATCCAATATCTACAGGTGTATATACGGGGCAAGCATAGTTGTGTTTATCGCTCTTGCCATAGCAGTATGTTCTACTTATTCGCATTAAAGGAACGTCCATTCTGCTCGCACTATAGTGTCGCGCTCGACAACGCCACTATGTTTGCCTCACTGCGGTGACTAGTTGTACAAATTAATAAGAGTTAATAATCTTGTTTGACAACTTTTATTTAAGATGGGGTATGTTCCGAAACGTTTTCAGTATACTGCCGAATACAAATGACGTCATCAATTGACTCTGTACTGGCGTGCCGTCGCCATATTTTGTCGGATATCCGGCCATAATAAAACAATTTTTAATTGTATGTGCGCTAAATGAAGCATGCCAGAATTTGTTTTTATTTATTCAAATACAAAAAAATATGGAATAATTGCTGGTATCTCCATTAGGAGGATATAATGATTTTTGGAGCACAAAATGACAAAATAATCGCCAACACTTTTCCAGTATGGCGCAAATGTATGACGTCATATACTGTCGTATGTTTTGGAACGAATCACCAGTGTAGCGTCGATTCATGACGTCATTTGGATTGGACAGTACACTGGGTTCTATTTTGGAACATACCCCTGATGTTTTGCAGGCAGTGTTAAGAAAGATAAAAGAACTACCAACAACAAACTGAATGAAAAGCCTGGGTGGTCAGTTTTCTGGCTTATGCGCTCGCAAGTTTTTTATTAATTCGGAATAATTTAACTTCTGGGCAATAAAATTTTCTATGGCAAAATTACAAAGCTTTCTTGACAAAAATTTTACTATGTTTCAATAAATTAATTTAAATTTTTAAATGTTTTAATGTACTAAAACTTCGTTTTTTTTTTTTTTTTTTTTTGCGCCCGAAGCAATTAAAGGGCTACCCTGTACGTAGGGAGGCGGAAAATGCATTACGCATACCACGATAGCCGGTCTATCGTGGTTATGGGGGACTCACTGTCCTACCGGGGACCCTAAGTGATACCCCCTAAAAACCGCCTTTGGGGACAGGCAGCTGGCTGATTAAGCTCTATTGTGCCTTATCATGAGCGACCCTCTTTTGGGAAAAGAGGGCGCAGGCGGCTAAGAGCCGCTGAGGGAGTGCCTACGAAGGCAAAATAATATTAGTTGATATAATAATAATTAATTTAATTAGAACTGGCCTGAGCCGCCAGGAGGCAGTTCAGGTCGTTTGACAGTTTATTTGGCGGGTCCGAGAGAGAGTTTCTCGGCCTGCGGACACGATAGCGAGAGGGGGGTGGGGCTGCATAAGAAGCCGCCTCACGAATTAAATTGTTTGGGTGCGACTCTGAGGCTTTGAAGAAGTTCTCAGAGAGTTTTTTAAGGAACTGTTGAATTGTTGGGAGCTCTAAGTCCCGATGAAGGTCGGCATTACGGACGTACCAAGGTGCGTTCGCAGCTCGACGACAGAAGAGGTTCTGAACTATTTGGAGTTCATTTAAAATGTTAGGGTTTGCGTGGGCAAAGACGGGGACCGCGTAGGATAAAACTTCGTTTCCGTTTAGCTACAATTATAGTACAGGTATAGTCAGCAAGATACAAAGTTCTGTCTACACATTTAGGAAAAATATCCTGCCAATCATTATTTTTAATAAATCTGAGAACTTTATGTGGATCTGCTAATTAAAGATCTTTAAATAATGGGTTCAACCTCATAAGTTCTTGAACCAATTTACAACTAGACAAATCACATTATGCACATCTGTTTAACTGCAGACCTTTCATGAATGATTTTCATTTTGTATAAAAACGAACATGTATCATAGAGTTTTGATAGTTTAAGTCAAGTAACCAATGCACTTTTAATTGCATCAATCACAGGGTAAAAAACGTTCATTTTAAACAATTCTTTAGGATCAGTTGGTGTCTCACCTACGGCTTCGTACACAAATAATATTTACTTTCTTCGGGATCGGACTTGCTTAAAAAATAATATCTTTTTGTTATTACAGCGGATGAAAAGGCGCGGTACTGTTTCAACATTGTGACAAAATTTTCAAACAATACGGCACCTTTGATAAATCCATAGATTCAGACTGCATAGCTTGTTTGTTTGTGCGAGCAGCTATGCAAGTCTAGAAAGACCAATATCACTGCGATCTTAAAGATCTATTGTGATCGCTGCTATGGCTATAGTTCACTGCTAAGCTCTATGTCTTCAATGAATAAATGCTTAGCTGTTAGCAAGTGTTTCACTTCTTCTGGGCGAAGTAGATAGTTTGCCAGATGTGTTATGTTTACATATTAAGGTTCCACAATCAGTCAGTGCCATGCATGCATTATACGTGGTAGAGAGCCATGCTGCAGTTATATTAGTAGTATAGTTGTACCGCCGCACTAAATAGTTGCTTATTTATTATTGACTTATAAATGTTTTAATTCCAGTTCTTCATGCAAGTTGGTAAAGAAATGCTCAACCCCGCGAATAAGAGTAAAGATGGCGACGGTCCAAGCTTCAACCTCCTGATGGAATTACTGAGGGGTGATCATTGACCGTGATAACGATTGACTTCGGAGAATTTGTAAATTTTGCTAGTGGAAGGACTTTGCTCAAAATATGATGATTCAGAATGATTAGAAATCTAGATATTATTAATACAGACATCAAGTTATTAGGTTAAGTGATAATGTCGTTGTAAAAAAAACGAAGGAAAAACAACGAGAGTTGCGCTGCACTGTTGTGTTAATGACATAACCCTCCCCTCCCCCCACTCTAAAATTTTGTTGGGTTGTGAGAGCGTTTTACATATATAACAAAAACATCAACCCGATATTGTAGTGTATCATTAAGCGAAAACAACATTCGCTTTTTTAACACAGTAGTAAAACGCAACATAAGACATTAAACAATTAAACACTGAAATCACTTACGCCTTTTCAAAACGGCAATGCCCCAAACATTGGCCTTAAATATAAAGACTGTTTCAAACATATTCATTATTTTTTCTAACACGCTTCACGATTTTATTGCAAACATTAACAATCATACTTAAACAATGCCAAGTGAAACGTACTGCCGTATCCGTGCATTTATATTTTTCTATATATTTTAAGTTCTACAAAGTTTATTCAGAAGATATCTCGATCCACTATTTGTAAGAATCACACTTAATAATATTCCCTCAATTATGAAAATGATAGCACAAAGCCTCGTGTAAAATATTTAATATAAGGCCAAGGGATCAATTAATTATAGTATCATCTCTTGAATCGTGTAAATTAATAATTGAGTGTTTTATCAACGAAAAACAAAACATTTTGGTATTAAAAATTTTCACGTTGTAATTCTTAAACACTAAAAAAGCATTCTGGAAATGCAAAAAAAGTAAATATTTTCTAAATATTTGTTTCACACTATTCAATCTTGCCAGTAAACATGTTAAGCATACAAAGTTACTATTTTTGTAGCATTGTGAAGACGAGAATAAAATTTTTAAATGTTTAGAGTTAATTATAAAAGGTTTTATACTCCAATGAAAAAAGACTTGCGCTACTTAAGTTGCAATCAATTTTAGACCTTAATGCCTTTGTACTATTTGTAATTTTATAATATACGGTTGTAACTATAATTCCACGTGTATAACAATGTAAAGATGACGTGTTCTTCGTTGTTGTTTATTGTAATTAAACTTATTAAAGTAGGGCTTTATTTATGCGAGCCCCCTTTGTATTCATTGCCATTTTGTTAGGTTACTTAAATACCGTAATATTGATTGTATGTCCATAGTAGTATAGTACCTGAAGGTATAACTTTCAGAGATATGTTTATATTGAGACAAAGGTTTTTATGAAAAACTGAATTATTACTTAAATTTGTTGCAGCTTTACGACAATATATCGATTCATAAATACTGTTTATTTACGTACACTCTCCAATGTTATCCAATTTTCAATTAATATTTGGCAATAGGAATAAAATTAATATATCCTATTGAGTAATAATTTATCTATTTTTCTATACTTAACTGCTTTTGAACTCTGCGTACAATCAATTAAAGCATGTCAAGCATCTATAATCTAATTGTAACAAAACTCATGGTAGTTTTTTTTAAAAAGCTACTTTTAGACAAGTGTAATCATATTGGGTGTACCTTATTCCCAATATAGGAAAATATATCTTCCTTTTTCCTTTCAATTGACAATGAATATCACACTAGAATTTCCTGTCTTAGTGTCATAACATCTTAATTCGCTTAATTCGCCAGCTTGGATGCGCGCAGAGTTGCCAAAATATGTATTTATTTGCTATGTGGTACGATAATTATTTTTTCATCTTTTTAAAAGAAATATTATTATCTTTAATTTTGTGCAATACTAAGCATTTATTAATTTCTTTATGACATTATAATATTTATTTTTAAATTGCGTTCTTTATGCTTTTTGCAGTTTTATTTTTATTTTTCCAGCTGTGGAGCAACGGCTGTCGATACCAGTATCTCACTGCCTTTTTTATTTATAAGACAATTGCTATGAGCAAATCCCAATATTGGTTGCAATACTTATTATATTGGAAGAAATATTCTCAATTAAGTTTATATTAGATATAGTGAAATAGTTTAGTTATTCTATTATGTTTATTCAATTTATTTGTAGATGAAGCTAATGCGTTAAAATTGTAAAAAAAGTTTTTAAATTCCATTAATAAACAAAACATGTGCTAATAAAGTATGTGTTTTTTGTATCTGTTACACGGCAGCTTTATAGGCAACGCCACAATTAATGAGGCGACACTTCAAATAATTAAAATTAACTTTAGTGTATGGAGTATACTGGCTTTCAAAGGATGAAAAATATGTATTCACTACAAGTTGTTTCCTTATCTTTATTGGTAACTGCTTTAAAAGTAGTTTACTGCATCTCAAATTAAAATATTGCCGTAATTGTAGTATAAGGTTCGCGATACTCACAACCTGCCATTTGGCTAGCTTGCCAGTAACATTACTTTCAGAAGGTTGATGTAGCTTCGACTTTACTGTTCGTATTTTGTTCATAATCTGGCAGGCCCAGATTATAGATAAAGTCTTTTTACCTTAAGACTTAAAAAATGTAAATACGAAAATTAAACCTGCGTTTATTACATTTATATTAATAAATAAGAGTCTACACACAGTGTCTAGTAAGCAATAGAACCGATTTCAATGCAATCAACATGTATTTTTATAAGCATAAGGGCACAAGTACTTCAATTATTTTAGTCTATAACTTGTCAGAGCTCATATAAGTTAAGAATTTTATGTTAATTTAAATGTTTAAAAAGTGCCACGCAGTGTAATGATTTTGTTGGATAGAACATGAGATTTATGTGATTTGTGTATTTTTCGTATAATTCGCAAAATTTTGCCTATATTTAGATAGTTTATTTTGTACCTAAATGATGATATATAGTGGCATCCATATAGTGTAATTTTATTGAACTGATATTGTAAGTAATTTAGGCTTAAAATAATATTTTTGTATTTTCATACTGATTTTAGTACAACTGCGCACTTTTGTATGTCAGCCCACGATGCTACGAATCCATTAAACTTTACAGAATAAATGAATCGTGGTTATTAAGGAATTATTGTTAGTAACCTAACATACTAGCTGAAAATATCACGAAGCTCTGCAAAAAAAGTATGTATATTATTCAAAAATTAAAGAGTAACAATTGTAGAGGAAAAAGCAAGAGATTAATTGATTTTTTTTTAAATATTTTAATGGTTTTATTTTTAGCCAGGATGTTACGTTGCCAACATTCAAAGTACACAGTACACATAGGTTCGTGTGCAGTTGTAGAAAGTCAAACGTAGCAGTATGTTTGTCGCGATTAGGGAATGGTGATTGATTGAGCGCGTCCAAATAATTTTTATATTAAAAATTACTAGGAACGAGAGAATGGTACACGTCCATTATTTTGTATCTTAAAGTTTTGTTATATTCTATAAGTATTATACTGATATTCTATTCTTTATTCTGTAGAGCTATGGAAATATTTTTATATATAGAGCGAAAAATAAATACATTTTTCAATTTTATGCCGGTGATATTATTTTATTTTATTAATCTCCTGTCTTCTATATTTATGGCTTCTCAGAAGAATTCGACAATGTTATCTAAATGGTTTTGAATCAACGGACTTGTCCCCCAGACCGAATTTCGGTCACGGCGGTCAGTCAACAGCATTATAGCAACGCACCAATGATATGCTTTTGATGATGAATCAATTATTATTTGAAATCTTAAATAAGATAAATCGCGCGGAAATCCATTATATTAAAGATTAAAAATTTATTAGTGAAGATCTGCGTTCCAAAATAAAACGATGTGTCGGGTCGATCACGCTCTCACACTATACCAGCGTAAAATAGCAGTATAATGCTGCTGTGTTTCGTATGATGAGTGTAGAGGTCTTAAGACTCTTTAATGGAAAATAGGCATTTCATCTTAGTCCTCAGGGGCGACAACGCATCTGAGTTTTGATTCTTAATCGAGGATAAATGAAGATATCTATAGATTACAGCATCCACTTGCCATCGGGTTGACTGTGTGCACGTTTGACACCCTTACTCTATAAAAAAATATCGATCAACTTCACGAAAACAATCATGAAGGAGAAAACCTGAATGTCTGAAAAAATAAAATAAATATTTCGAAGACAGGTTTCCTTGCCTTAAAACTCTCTCACGAATAACTCTGTGCCATAGCCACCTGGTATTGCAGTTGCTCATGATGTATGCAGTCCCTTAACATCAGGTGAGTAAGCCGCATGCTCGTTTTACACCTTATACTCGTCGCCTCTTATACAAAAAAAAAATACCAAAAATATCGGTGTCTACAAGTTTTTTTTAAAAAAACAAATAGTTTGAGCATATAAACTAATTATTGTAAGGCTCGTATTAAATAATGAAGTTTTTGTCTACTTTTAAGATTTCGTTTAGTATCTACATAACAATATACAGGTTGTTAGTGTAAACACCGTTATCCTTGAAACCAGTGGCTTGGTTTCACTTACAGAACGTCATCATTATCATCATTACATCCCTTCACAAGTACACTGCTGAACATAGGCCTCCCCCAAGCAATGCCACAAAGCACGGTCCTGAGCCACCTGCATCCATCGACTTACTGCATATCTGCCGTTTATTTGAGTCATTGCTCATGGGGGGATATTTGCCATAGTTGCCACGCTTGGCGAGCGGGTTGGCAACCGCAGTTTTTTATTATGTTATTGTTGTTATTAGGAAGATGCTGCTGCCCATCTCCTTTCTGTGTCCCTCTGTCGCCTCTTACGACACCCACGGGAAGATATGGGGTATAGAATGTATTATAACATAAATTCAAGGAGTTAAAAAAACGTTATTTTCTTTCATAAAATTTAAAAAGTTTCTGTCCGACACCGTCCGTAAATTCACGGATGCGCCCGAGTGACGTAATCACTGTAAAGATCACCGCCCGTGCTAGCTACTTACACAACATTCTAATAAACACAATAGGTACACATAACCTGTGATGTAACTTTTCCTTCATACTTTCATCCTGGTTTAGGGCAGGCAAAAATTGAGGAATTAAGAGAGATTTTACTAAATGTTATTTTTCATTGAATTTACGTTCTATAAGTGAAACCAAACCATTGGTTTCAAGCATAACGGTGTTAAACTAATTATTGTAAGGCTCGTATTAAATATACAGGTTACACTAACAGCCTGTATATAACAATAAAGTACAACATCGTAACAATTTCCTATAAATTATGTAACGTTCGGAAAGTAGTACGTAACGTACGTAGTATAAGGCAAAAATAGAATATTAGAATAGATTATTCGTAATAAGAAAAACAACATTGTGTATACAGCTCCATTAGCATCAGTAGTATGCTACAGAAGTTTTCACTTCAAAAAGACAAACATTTTGCTATTATTTATCCGTGTAGTGTCGGTGTGAGAATAAGATAATATTAATAATAATAATAAATAAATTTTCCACAGCGACGGCGTTTCGGCGGTGTTTACAACTTTTTTCTCGCGTACATTGAACTATTATCTAATTAATGCTTACTATCTCATTTTCTCCCACGTTAAATCTTATGAATTTATATGTCTGTCTCTTTTTACTGTCGCTTTTTCGTTTTGTCCAGTTTCAAATCACAACGATGCTAAAGAAGTTTTCACTTCATAAACTATGCTTGCCAACCTGTTCGCCAGGCGTGGCAACTATTCCAAATTTCGCACCTGTGTGGCAATCTAAGGGGGTAGACCTTTTTGACAGGGTGTAATGACAGGTACATTACATAAAAGAACCTTTGAACGGGGAGGATACTAAAAAATTTTAAAATACTTTAGAGCATATGGATTAAATGTACCTACATTATTAAAATTATAGGTCAGTAACGAAAGGAGCGCCGAGGAGTGCCGTGTGTAGCTCAGGAAATAAGTGTCCGCAGTGAGTAAATAAGTGTACGCGAAAAACCTAAGGACGATTCTTGCGAGAAGTTGCTAGAAACGTCCTTAGGTTTTTAAGAGAAAATTTGGTTGCAAATAGCACTTCTAAAATTTGTTTTTCCACGTACACGGTGTTACAGGAAATCATTGTAAGCAAATTGTACTCCTAAAAGTTGACTCACCGAGTAGGTACCTACTGGGTGGTAAAAAAAACATTGTATGCAAACCGAAATTTTTAAAAATTATAAATAAATAAACGAGTTGGAGCGACGCGATGAGTTTTTCCATGTTCCAAAAATACCCCTTTAAAAATATGAGGATGTATGTGCCCATTAGTGGGATGTGATACAGGCTTGGGTTATTTTTTTAATTAAAGTGGATTATTTTACATTTTCCCGCTGTAATAGATTGGTGCTATTTAAAAATAAGGTTCTTAAATCTTTATATAACTTCTCTTCTTATAACTTAAATCTTTAATCTTCTTATAACTTAAATTTTTGACTTGATTGACATCCCAGCTCTAAATCAATATACGTTATATTACGATTATTAATTTACATAATATAGTTTAGAATGTTTTTATTTATATTAGTTATTCCTCATGTGAGATAAATATCAGCAGCAATAACATATTTACAGGACAGAATAACGCAGGGCGTCTTTTTGCATCACATTTGTACAATACTCGTATCATCTGTCGGTGACACTGGTTAATTAATAATTATTGTACACTTTGTATCTAACATGGTAGGTATTGCTTTCCGTACGGTAATTAAACATTCTTTTTTCATTTACTGTGTTTTAGGTATATCAATATAGGTACTTATAAGTATATCATTATAGGTCATTATTTTATATCATTTAAATACGATTTGTAAGATTAGATTAAAATTCACTTAATGACTCAACACAACTTTTGAACAATTTTCGTAAATAAACTTCAAAGTTATAATTATAACTTTCGATAGAATTAACCGATTTCGATAAATCTGAAAACTAAATGTTACTTGAAGACACGCTTCATTATTTTAGCGATTCTTGTGAAAAATATTGTTTAATAGTGCTTTAGACGCGATTCGTTCATAAACAAACAGACAGAGCGACATGCAGCTCTAAAAATGGTAGATATAAATTTATTTATGTCCTTCTAAATCATTTTCTTCACAAAAATACAAAATGTACACACTTGCCAGACGCAATTTACATTTTTATTATATGTATATGTATATATATTTGCTTACCGGATGTTACGGTAATGGCAGTTATGCACTAAATCTAAATATTTTAAATATTGTGAAAACAGGAATACTTTGGGTATGATCTAAACGTCGCCGGATATCCTCTAATATTAAAAGGATAGGTATATTTAAATATGAAATCTCTAGAATGTGACGTGATTTTTCTAGGTAGTTTACATCTTTCAGTCTCTTAGCAGATGGTAGTTACCAGAGAGTTACGAGTCAAGACCATGGAATGGCTGTTGTTCAAACAACAAATAATCAGCAAGTACTTGACCTAAGTTATTGGGGCCATCATTAGAATGTGGGGAACAATGTACTTTAGCCTCTTGTTTAGGTAAATACAAGATTCGATGCATGTACTTCTTTCACTTTATTTTTGACTAATACTGAAGTGAATATCGTTTCCGGGCGTATAACAAGCAAGGCAAAATGTAGCTAGAGGATACCTAGCAGAGCATGGTCTGCCAGATACGATCACTATCAAACGAACACAGATCTTCAAAGAAAAGTACTTACACGTGAACTGATTTAATTTTGGTTATTCAAGAAAATAAAGCATTTAAAAACTAGGATTCTGAGTTTTCCTGCCAGTTAGATAGGCCTGTTTAGCTCACTTATGTTTTTTTAAAAATAAAATTGTTTTAGCTTACGTAACACACGAAGTAATTATAATAACGCTAGCTTTTTATTCGCGACTTCGTTCCTCCTCCTAGCTTCTTATCCGCGGTCTTGCGTATGTGGAATGTGGACTATGAGAAAGCTTTTGATTCTGTCTAAATTTGGGCTTTGCTACAGTTCCTTCAGCGGTGCCAAGTTATACTGTTTTTAGACGGTCGTTATATCGAAGTGCTGAACAGTATATACAGAAGTAGCACTACTGGCTACATAAACCAGAGTACGAAACCCAATTAGTTACAGAGAGGTGTAAGACAGGGTGACTTTGTATCCGCAAAACTCCTTACCTCGACATTGGTAGACGTTTTTAAGCTACTGGACTGGAAAATATACGATACTAACATCAATGACCACTACATCACTCTACTTCGATTTGCCGACGAGATATTCCTTATGGCAGAATGGCTGGCGGATCCAAGTACTACGCGCAATGACCTCAATAGTGTCTCCCAACGGGTAGGTCTTAAGATAAACATGGACAAAAAGGTCATTTATAATATTGATGTCACACCTATACCGGTAGTTGTTTGAAGCACTGCGCTCGAAGTTGTCCACTAGTATGGTACCTACGAGAAATAATCAGAACAAGTAAGTCCGACTTCTACCGAGAGGTAAATCGACGGATTCAGTTCAGGTGGGCAGCGTTTGGGAGATCAGACTCATCTTCTTGTCGGGTCAGGTCAAAACCTGTTACGGCTTGAAGTGTTTTGTGGGTGCTTTTATGAACCATAGAACAACCAGACCAAGGGCTGACCAACCCGATGATCCCAATCGGGAAGTTAACGAAAATGGCTTTAGAACTGGGTAGATAAGGCAAGGATACTCACAAGACTGGAGCACTCATCGTGGTTATGGTGAAGTGTAAATCTTTTTGCTGAAGTTCTGGTGTATACACAGACACGACACTACACTTCGAATGTATATGTACACGAGCAATTTCACGATAGTCTTACAACTTTATTTATTGAGTAGTTTTAAACGAGCGGTAACGAACTTGGTTTATGCGTACGCGGCCATCTTGCTTCTTATTTTTCTTGGCCATAAGTGGTGCACCATTCTTGAGTAGTGCGTATAATAGGGGAGTCGGGAGGATAGAAAATCCTTAGTAAAAGGATATCATATTGGGACTGTTCCGAAGGCACAACATTCCTTCTCATCTGAAACCTAGGCGACTCTTTCACAACACAACCATCGGCCCGGCAGCTCTCTAGTTCCCCAGTTGCGAATAGAATATACATTAATACAAACTTAATAGATATTCTGAACACTTAGTTCATTGGTTACATTCAAATTACAAAAGAAAGCCAAACTTAGTTAATTTAATTTTTAAAATTAGAACTTACAATCTAGCTTAATATCCCATAACAAAATGATAAAAATTAAATTGAGTCAATAGGAAGAGGGCAGATCTAGACTACTGGTTTGTAAGTAACCTTCTTTTAGTCTTTAAGGTCACGGTTGACTCCGACAATATTGCCTTTTCCGGGGTGGATGTGGACTACTCGACCTAGGCGCCATTCGTTAGGTGGTAGATTAGGTTTAATGACTGAAACGAGATAATCAATATTAGGATGTTTGTGATCCTTTTTAAGCCACTTAACCTTTTGTTGAAGCGTATGTAAATAATTATTTTGCCAAATACGCCAAAAACTTTATGGGAGCAGTTGATCAGAAATATCCTGTTTTTTATCTATCAATAATTTAATATGTTGATATGCCACAATATGTCGACATATTCCATTTCGGGACACGAATCTGTCTAGGGCGGCTGGAAACGCTTCTGTAGACAGTTCAGGTACGAGTTCTAAATGAACTGCTTTTATAGATAAACAAATGAATAAGCAAATGTCTTACTGACCCGTGCGTTACGTCATCTCTTTTCTTTTACAAACAAAGGACCGCCAAAATCGATCCCTACCTGTTGAGAATAGTTGTTTCGATATACAAGGTGGCAGCTTGCCCTTAGACGGCTGATAGGGTGCAGGTTTAACCCGAAAGCAAGTCACAGACTTTGCTAAAGTAGAACTAATAAAAAATTTAAATCCTAAAATCCAGAACTTGCGAGCAATTAGTGATTGCAACGTGCAAGTGAAAATACCGTTTATGATAATAGCTAATAATTAATTGAGATAAAATAGATACATAGTTTCGGTAATAAATATGGATGTTTTGTGTGATCAGGTAAGGAGAAATTAGTAAGTCGTCCGCCCACTCGCATGAGTCCAAAGTTATCAATAAACTGAGACAACTTTTGTAAGTATTTAGGTTGACGCTTATACGGTTCTAATTTAGAGATCTCCTTATTGAAGCTACTATTCCCGCTGGACATATTTAATAAAACTAAGCAGAAAGTACTTTACCTCATCCATAGTCAAATGACCTTTTTTGTGTAGGCTTGGGTTTTTCCGCGAATTTGAAATGAAGTGAAAGACTCATGCCAATACTCGCTGTAGTCGCGATAAGGATGAATACCGAGGTAATAACATCTGAATAATGTCTTTATCAGATTCCCGAGATTGAGCAATCAGAGTGCGTGTTCACAAATTTGGCAACTCGTCCTGGGACTTACACCGAACTTGTGCTGGCCAGTGACCTGAACTACTAAGCATCCAATCTGAGTTCCAACCACCATTGCGTACATTGACCAACTCTGTGCACGGTAGACCTCAGCTAGAAAAGTCAGCAGGATTGTTCTAAGTCGAAACATTTGAAATAAGTAAAGATTGCACGTTTTTTTTTATAGAAGAGGGGGCAAACAAGCATACGGTTCCCCTGATGCTAAGTGACTACCGCCGCCCATGAACATCCGCAACACCAGAGGAATTGCAGGTGCGTTGCCGGTCCTTTAGAAAGGAGTAAGCTCTTTTCTTGAAGGTACGTAATAACAATACTTTTGAGAGTACGTAAATAACAAGAGTGCACCGCACAACTCCAAATGATTAACTGCTAGATGCTTAATCGGAACTACTTTAAATTCAGAAATCAAAAGAGAAACTTGTTTTTGATCATTGATACTTGATCGGAGATACAGCATCCATATGCTTTTGTTGATCCATCGTAAAACCCATTTAGCTGGTCTGTAGTTGCTAAGCTGCAATCATGGCTTTATGAGGGATTTTTATCGATTTTATATTAGATAAGTCAGACACAAATGAAATCAAATCGTTACATAGATTGGCGGGAATGAGTTCATCCCAAGACAATCCAATACGGCGTAAGTTTTGAAGAAGTAGTTTGGCTAAAAGAATAGAAGGTGAAGGCCAACCCAACGGATCATAAATACGAGCAATGTGGGACAAGATTGAACGTTTCGTAAACTCCACATTCACAGGAGAGACGGAGTAAATGAAATAGTCTTCCGTTGGATCCCATTGAGCTCCTAAAACCTTAAGCGTTATTGAACCATCATCAGAAAATGACTTCAGGCACTGACAATGTTCCATGGATAACGGTCGAAGAAATAAAGGACTGTTACTGTTCCACTTAAGCAAATCTAGCTAAACACAGTCAAGAAGATTGATCAAATCTTCTTTACGCTGAAAGGCTGTATCGATAGAGGAAGCACCTGTAGTGATATCGTTCATATAAGTATGATGCCGAAGAGCTTCAGCTGCATGAGGAAACTGATCACCGTGATCTGCAGATAACTGATGTAATGTTTGTATCGATAAGTACGAGCGCGTTTTGCGGGCAAGCTTTTGATTCCGTATGTGATCGTACGAAGTTCAAATTCTTGAACAGGCAAAGAAGGGACGCCATAGAACTTGTTGCCACACTCGTTCCTCAGGTCATATCAAGATTTACCTCTACATCCTAGATATGTCACATGTAAACACTATATTATGGATCCGAAATCCAGTAATAATATCAACCAAATCAACCTCTAACTTCGGTCCAGTGTAAACAATATCATTTAAAGACTGTCCATTAGTTGTCTTGTGACTCGTATTCAATACAACGCGAAGTTTGGTTGTTTAGCTTTCTGGACGAATCACACAATGGTGAAGAATGAAATATCTAATAGGTAGAATATGCTTTACCACAGCTTGCATATGATGAAGCTGCTCATAATCGCCCATAAAATATAAGCGATTTAAGTTCTAGTTGTCGGCAAAGATTTTTCTCAAGGTTTATAAACTGTGACAAAGAACTATTATACGAGCCTCCCATATAAACGTCTGTTTATATGGGAGGCTCACTGTTTCAATAAGATAGGAACAACATATCGACCGTCCGGTTCCCTATAAGTTTGAGTGGAGTACAGGCGTTTGACTTCCGCATCTTCTGGAGCAGGTATATGTTGATGAGGCGGTTCCTCGACTTCCCAAAATCGTTTCAACATCTTATCCAACGAATTCGTTGAAGTAATTAACAAAGTACCAACTGATTTTACCTGACTCTACATTTGTGGGTCCTGAGAGAACCCAACCAAAGACGCAATGTAAAGCAGCAGGATAGCTGGGCTCTGGTTTGATGACACGGTCGTCATAGATGTGATGAAATACTTGCATGATCCGCTATACTAAGTGTTTATAACAATCTCGAACTGTTAGAGGAATATCAGTGGTTGGTATTTTAGAAGTAATGTTATCGATGACTATACGAATTAAGGGTCAATCGAATCACACGGGCGTATAGAGCATTGAGTCACTCTGTTGACTTGACACACAGACTGTTATCCAAGTCCACAGTTGTGGAGCATCGACGCAATTGAAAACCAAGTCTTTTTGCGCACTTCATAGTGATGAAGCAGTCTTCAAGGCCACTATCGATGAGCGCTCCAACTTGGTGGAACGTGTCGCTAGATCATGCACGTCCCGAGCCTGTGCCACGAACGCACGGGTAACGAGCCTGTGCCACGAACGCACTGGTGTTAGTGTAGGGCTACTCGAACCGGTGGTCACCGCGGTCGGTGATCGAACTTGGATGTCGATGTGTATAAGAATGTGATGATTACCACTACAGGTAAAACATCTCATTTTTGAAACGCATTTATTAAGAGAAAGTTTTCGTAAACAATTAATGCATAAATGATTTTGTTTGACAATATTTTTTCTAGCATTGTAGTCTAAAGATTGAAACGCGGGGCACTTATAGGTACTGTGCGCTACGCCACATTAATAGCTCTATAGTGAACCAGCT
This sequence comes from Parnassius smintheus behrii, assembly GCA_036936625.1. Classification (NCBI taxonomy): domain Eukaryota; kingdom Metazoa; phylum Arthropoda; class Insecta; order Lepidoptera; family Papilionidae; genus Parnassius; species Parnassius smintheus. The sequence continues at coordinate 52,281,712 of JAUPFT010000001.1, forward strand.
AGTAGGCTAAGACTGAGGTGATCACGGAACGTTTGAGGTTCGTTGTCCGCGGTGAATCATTCTTAATCTGTTTACCGGCTAAAGCTTGAGAAGATCGAGCACTAATGTTTTTCACATTTTTTTAACATTTACATAGTTTTGAAGAAACTGCATGAGATTTTGAAAAGAGGGAATTTCTGATTTATTCTCATATTCAAAGCGGTGGCGCGTATCTGAGTCCAGTGCGTTAAATAAATTAAAATCACCTAAGCACAGAATAAAATTAAATAATAGTACTACGTACAGAAGTTTCACCCTTTTGATGTTGACTGTTTGCCGACGTTTAATAGCCTACATAATTATTATTAATAGGATAATTTGCGCACGCAAGCTAAATAAACATTTATCGCTGCGCGCGAGTGTCCGTATTACTTTGCATCTTTTCCTCTTTATACATCACGGCTGTTTTTCCGTGGTTACTTAGGGCTGTCAAGAAGAAGTAAAAAATACAGTATGAATAACATTACAATGAAGAAGATAACCATTTTTTGTTTTATATGCCAAAAAAATCTGCAAAAAATTACGAGAACAGCCGTGTTTTTAATTTTTTTCTATCTTCACAACTGACCGAGATATAAAGGCGCAAAATTAACATTTTCGGTCTAAGCCGCGGGCCGAGAGCGATATCGTTGATGACGTCACGATTTCCATCTTCGTGCGAGAGACCCGACGCGCACTTAGAAAATCAAAACATTTACTCGAATGTACCCGTCGCGTGCGGATTTATTATATTATATTGCTATATATTTTTAACAAGAAACATTATAGAACATGACACTATCTATTAAATATTTAGCTGTGCCTCAATGTAAAAATACGGCCACAAAAACACCTGAAAAGTTGTTTTTTAATGTGCCTTGAAACCCTACCATTAGAAAAAATTAACAAATGCTATGAGAAGAGCTCATCCTTTAGGACCAAACACGGTAGCATATTGTTGTGGGGATCATTTTGCTGTAAGTATTCAAATAATAATAACCTTCACATGATAGCTCTTGGTTATTGCTAGTAAATGATTTCTATTAGGCATGTTGGTACCTACTCGAGTCGCAGTGTTTAAGTAACTAACGATTCATTGAACCTTTCCACGCTTAATGATCATTATAATTTCAAGAAGAAACAATACCTAATACCTACATATTTAACTAAAACTAGGTACTTCAGTGTAAATAAACATCCAAACTTGGGTAAATTACTTACCTATGTAATGTAGATAAGTCAATGACCTGTTGTGAGTTCGTAAGTTTAGATACCTACCTATGTTTGCAGCAAATTTTAAAATGTTTATAATGCATATAAAGGTTAAAATATGGAATATGTTAACAAACGTTTTTATATTTTTATGATATTTCGAGCAAAAACTAAACACATCGCAGAGCTGTTCAACCTGCATACTTTCCGGGCCGCAAATAATGGAAGATGTTTGATTATGAAGTGGAGCACTTAATTTTTTTTCGTGTTGTCCTATTTTTATGTATTACATAGTTGGTACATATTTTAAATATTGATGGAATACAAACTACGAGGTTCCTTATTTTTTTATAGATTTTAAATAAGTTAGTATTTTGTGTTGTATTTTTATTATTATGTTTTCTTAATAAAAACTTTAGTATCACGCTAAGATTTTTTCCTGTATCGTGGAGGGAGTTTACAAACATAAATTCCACAAGGACAAACATCCACCCAGAACAATTAATTATTTGTAGGCCATAGAAATACTTGTTCCGTGCGGGATTCGAACCCACAGCCCCCAGCGCCGCAACTCATTGGTAAGCTACGGAGCCTTCAATTAAACTTCTACCACGTTGTGACCAAAAACTGTACTTGATAATTTAGCTAACTGCGATCATCTCATCTTATTTTTACTTTGACAGCCATTTTGGTTCTCGAAACTTAGACAGTACGCGTTCGTATGGTAACGAAACACAATAGCATTATCCAGCCTTTTTTACGCAAGTATTTTGTGAGAGCGTGGTTCTTCTAGACCTTCCGAGCACTTGACCGCTAAAAGATATCAATGGGTAGCCATTCGAGCTGTCATAATACACATTTACTATATTACTATATTCCTATATTACTATATTATACTATATTACTATATATTCTAGGTCAGAAACAGTTGCACATGCGATTGCCACTACTTTACAAGAAATTAAGCATAGATATGTTGTCGATCCTGTTACTACTCTAGATGATAATATTGACATTGATCCCCTGCCTGAAGAATATATAACTACGCTTTTAATCATAATAATAATGCGACCCTTTTTCTATTAATATTGAAAACATCTGATTTTTAGATAAAATCATATTTTTATACACCGAAGGTATATTTGTAGTAAATTTCTTTATATACAACAGGAAGTTTTTTTAACCATAAAAACCACAAAAAGGTCAGGGTACACTTATGAAGAATAAGAAAATAAAACTAGTTAGAGGCAGATATTAAGGAATGTTTACGTATTTTTGTTATACCTATTCTTATCATTAGCAAATGAAACCCAGAAGTATTAATGTAATAATGGGTACCTAGGTTATAAAATATTATCTTATTCTTATGCGTATTTCAGCCGCAACAAAATATTTGTTTCTTAGAAAATATTCCGCCACCATCATGTCACGGATTATCGGAAGGTTGTCAGATTGACCTTTTGAAACCCTTTTCCATCATTAAATACAAAACACCAGAGCGCACGAGGGCAAACAACTCATCATCATCATCATCATTACAGCCCTTCACAAGTCCACTGCTGAACATAGGCCTCCCCCAAGTAATGCCACAAAGCACGGTCCTGAGCCACCTGCATCCATCGACTTCCTGCATATCTTACCAGGTCGTCACTCCATCTAGTGGGGGGTCGCCCTACACTACGCCTACCGGTACGAGGCTGCCACTCGAGAACCTTTCTTCCCCATCGGTTATCGGTTCTTCGAGCTATATGGCCGGCCCATTGCCACTTCAGCTTACTAATCCGTTGGGCTATGTCGGTCACTCTGGTTTTACTGCGGATATCCTCATTTCTGAGTCTATCACGCAGAGAAACTCCGAGCATAGCCCTCTCCATAGCTCGCTGAGCGACCTTGAGCGTCCTCATACGGCCAGCAGTGAAGGACCACGTCTCAGATCCGTAAGTCATCACTGGCAACACGCACTGGTTGTACAATCTAGTTTTTAGAGATTGAGGTATACCTGACGAGAAGATACGTCGTAATTTCCCGAACGCTGCCCAGCCGAGTTGAATCCGTCGATTGACCTCTCGGTTGAAGTTGGACTTACCTAGTCGGACTATTTGTCCCAGGTAAACGTACTCGTCAACAACTTCGAGCATAGTGCTCCCAACAACTACCGGCATGGGTGTGGACATTAAACATGATCTTTGTTTTGTCCATGTTCATCTTAAGACCTATCCGTTGGGAGGCACTATTGAGGTCATTGAGCATAATGCTTAAGTCCTCCAGCGATTCTGCCATAAGGACTATATCGTCGGCAAATCGAAGGTGAGTGATGTACTCGCCATTGATGTTAATACCGTATCCTTTCCAGTCCAGTAGCTTGAAAACGTCTTCCAAAGCAGCGGTGAAGAGTTTCGGGGATATAACGTCACCCTGTCTTACACCTCTCTGCAGTTGGATAGGTTTCGAGCTCTGGTTCTGTACTCGGATAGCCATCGTAGCCCTGCTGTACAAACACTTCAGCACTTCGATATACCGACAGTCAATTTGACACCGCTGAAGGGACTGCAGCACCGCCCAAATTTCGACGGAATCAAAGGCTTTCTCCGAACGACTTCCAGCCTCCCGAACAAGCCGGTTTCCGAAAAGGCTTCAGTACCATAGACCACATACATACCCTGCGGCAGATTGTACAGAAGACAGAACGCAAACAACTCATCCGCGAAAAATTACTACAAACATTGATTTACATATACATATATTAAACTCAATGACTACAAACGTATGATCGGCGCGCTGGAACGGTAAGGCGGCGCGGCCGTATGGAATCGATGACGTCACGCGCTACTCGCGGGCACGGGCGAGATTTTAAAAATGTACGTAAACTTTCCACGCTTATAACTTCGGTAATAGTGCACCGACCGATGTGAAATAAAAAACTTGAATTATGTGTTTGGTCTAGACATTTTACCTACGTACTTAAAAGTTTGATATTGTAACCTTGTTATCTTCTCCATTGTTTTACTTAAAATACAATGTATTTTTTGCCGTCTCTAAAATACCGGCTTACGCTCCTTTTCTTTTAAATTCTGTCGTCAAATTGAAAAGCATTTGGCGCATTAAAGCTCTGTGGTGGAATTCGGGAACTCCCGGGTTCGATTTCTGACAGCGACAATTTGGAAGTTTATAATTTGTTTAAAACTATTTGTGTTTATTTTTATTTAAGTATAAAAATCGCTTTCATCTATGACTGCTTCATCACCATTCGCCAGGCACAATCGCAGTGAATACCATGAATTTCAAGAACAACTCAATATTCAGGAACAATTTGTATTACAATATAGGTATAAATAAGAATCACTAACCTCTCCAATTTCACGTTAATCTTCAATGGTGATTTGATTCCACATTTAATTAAGTGGAATATGGGAACAGGCAATAATATCCGCACAGAAAAATTATATAGTGATATTGTACCGTATTTAAAAACACATGTAAGTAGGTACTTATTTAGCTTATAAATGTGTATTAATATATGCTCGTTGATCTACTGTTATGCACACTTCTATTTACGGATCTCCTTCACCAAGGCATAGAATAAATAATATGTGGTACTACGTTACCAAGGTTTGCTTGGAAGAAAAATTAAAAAAAAATCTAAGTTGCATGTTTCCAAAATTATAGACATTTAAAAATAACGAAAAATTTCACAGCCCTGTCACACACAGTCTTTTCACTCCTAATGCCACAAATCTTTACTTTTTCCAATTATTTTTTGGTTGTGAAACCCTGAATAATGCTTCTCTAAACTGTTATCAAAATTTCAAAATCAGCCGCTCTAGCTTGCATAAAAATAGGACTTATTTAAAATTCAAAATAAAAAATTGCCTAGATTTAACTGATTGTATTGAAAAAAAATCTAGTACGCGAGATTGGCAAGTAGCGTCAAAAGTTGGCGCATTTAGTAAGGGTTTCAAAATGGTATAACATTTGGTAAATTATACCTGCAATCGTGGACAATTTGTATTCTTTCGTAAGCACATACAACCGTTTTTATTGCCGCATCGAAGCGCTGTTCACGAAAGTACATCAATGCACCAGCTTTCGCAAACTTTTGAAGAGAATTAGGGCTGCCTGCAGACCTAATCACCGGAATACCACCTGATGCCCCACGCAGTATAACCGATTATGCAAATGTCTTGCGGAACAAAATGAATGAGATTTATAAGCACGTCAGACAATCGGGCTAGCAAATATCTGAAAACATGAAAACCCGGTATGACCGCAAAATGAACAACAAAGGGTTCGACGAAGGTTCACTAGTGTGATTGCATAATCCAGTCCGCAGAAAAGGGAAATCTCTTAACCTTCAAGCTAAATGGGAAGGACCTTACCGGATTGTGACAAAGATCAATGACGTAATCCACCGGATACAGAAAGGTGCAAGAGGTACTCTTAACTTAACATCGTCCATGTGGATCGACTGGCGCGTTATAAGGGGCCGATAATGCTCGAGACGAGCATGTCTTAGGAGGGGGCAATGTTGCGAGCTATAATTTATGCCACTAGCGCCATCTAGTGTCGGGTAGCAGAGCGAGGAGAGCTTTCTAGAAAGTTCCACGCTAGAACTTTCCTACCCGTGCCATCTTGTATTGAGTGGTGGAACTGGGAGAGAAATAACTACACCTAGTCGGTATGGACGGGTATGTGCTCGAGCATTCTGGATGTTTTAGTAGAATAGGTCCTATATAAAGGCGTTTCGGACCGCGACCGAGGCAGTATTGAATTGGCGACTCGCTTGAAGACTTCGGAGCGAAATAAAGTGAACTAAAATGTTAAGTGTGATTAATTATTAGTGTGTTTTAAGTTGTAATTGGTGTTCGGTAATTAAAGTGTCAATTTTGGTGATTCAATCGGCAGTTTTTATTGCCACGAACCATAACCTCGTAACAATAATTAAAAAGTACAGCATTAAGGTATTGTTTTGTGTATATACCATACAATAGAAAGGGAAACATTAATTATAATTAAATCGTTACTTTTTAAGGATGATACTGTGATGATTACCCATTTGCATAACAAATAAGTTCACCTGACTCCTAACTAGCCACATCTGGATAGCGTAAGACTATTAGTCCTCATTCAATCAACATAATACACCTTTACCGCCAAGCACGTGATAAAGCAGTACTTAGAATCGTAATGAACGATTCCATTTGTGTCGGTGGGCATCGCAATTAGGGATGATCGATGTTACAGAAACATCGTTGATGACATCGATGTTTGATGTTTATCCTACTCAAAACATCGATGTTGAACATTTTTGATGTTTTTCGCACATGTATTTTACCGGTTAGAATTAGATGAATAAAAATAGACATGTTGTTTATTATTAATGAAATAAAAGAAATTAATAAACAATGTACTTAGTTCAAAACAGTAATTAAAAAAATTGGAAGAAGTTAACAAATATCTAGTACATTTGTTATACAGTCCAAGTTTTTGCTATTGAGGGAAGAGATAGTAATTTTGACAAAGAAGTATCTTTCAATCTTACTGTTTACAAAGCCAGCCTTTGAAAATAACCTTCCAATAATCGAATATGGGATATCGAATACGTGTTCATTGACATCGATGTTTGACATGTGGCAAGATCGATGTTAAAACATCGATGATTTCATTTTTAACATCGATGATCATCGAACATCCCTAATCGCAACCGGGTTGCTCGCGTACTGTGAAATTATTTCAAAGACATGCTAAGTCCGTCATCGCGCATTGGTGCAGCGCAGCGGACATACCTTTTTCATATCTCTGGACCTTTGAGTATTCAACCAACTGGAGAGGCCATGCGCGTTAATTCCTAAACAAAAATTCTGTCAACATCAGGGGGGCGCAAGAAAACACACAATTGTAAACTTAACTACAAATGCAAAATTAAATCGTGTCACTATAAACGCACACTACAACATTTGTGTTTGTGTTCATCGCGTTTACGCATACCATCAAATTGTACACGTGTCGATTACACTGATGGCGCTGTCTAAATGCGTAAGCAACGTAAGGCGTCGACTATGTCGATGTTTTTTTTTTGACTGGCCTGTTGGTCTAGTGGTTAGTTACCCTGACTGCTATGCCGGAGGTCGTGGGTTCGATTCCCACCTAGGACAAATGTTTGTGTGATGAGCACGACCATTTGTTCTGTGTCTGGGTGTAATTTATTTATAATATTTATGTATTTAGAAATATATAAGTATGTTTATCAGTTGTCTAGTACCCATAAACACAAGCTCTGCTTAGCTTGGGACTAGATGGCGTTGTGTGATAGTTGTGGATTATTATTATTATTATTTTTTATCGATAAACAAATCACCATAGTCCGCATAAGTTTTAATTTGATTATACGTAATACATAGATAAATAATACCAAGGTGTTATTTGAAATTTTTTTTAAAGTATTTAGAAATTTTCTTCGGAAAAAAACTTAGAAATTATTGAAAATAAGTTTATTATTTTGCTACAGGTTTATTTTACATTATGTAGGATAAACATTTAACAAATCGAAATAGGTTTAGTTAACTTATTTTAAAAATTAGATTGTTTGAAAAGAAAAGTCCAATCGGTTTGTCGTCTTAGATGGTGTTAACCAAGTTTTTGTTTTTATTATAAAGCTTCGTTATCACAAAACCGCTAATTAAAAGTTGTTGATTTTCAAGAATTATTAAACGAACTGTCTGGAAAATATTTAATAAATTAGGAAAACAAAAAAGTTTAACACTATATAATAGTTTAATAAAGTGAACTTTAAGCAGACAGCTGCTTAAAAATAAAACGTGACATCTACCTTGGGCTAAGTATTCCCCAGAAAGATGTTTTGCTTTAACTTTACATTACTATTCACCGAAAGCTTAACAATATGTGCGAAATATCAAAAGTTTTGAAATTGGTCTACCTTCATCACATACGATAACAAAGTGGTACAGTACAATTTATGGCCGACTTGGCTACACAAAAAAAGCGTTAACTATTTTAAAACTTAGACTAGAGAGTAACCCTGATAAGAAATTATACTGTATATTAGTGATAGATGAAATGAAAACATGCAAGTTCTAAAATACATTTTGGTTATATACATAATGCCTTTGGCTACTAGCATGGTATTCTGTCAATTGCTTAATTTTCATTTCATCCATTACCAAGGTACAATAAAAAAATTTACCAGGGTTACTCTCCGCTCTCAATTTTAATGCCGTTAGCGCTTCTTGAGTAAACCCTGGTCGGCGATCGATGGTAGTGTACCACTTAATCAATGTACGGGTGCAGGCAAACATGTTCCAAAAGTTTTACGTACATAGCGCCAGTCTTTTGGTGAGTAATAGTTAAGTATAGGGCATATAAGGGCATAGTATTTCTTGCAAACTTGTAAAGCCTGTTTATGCTATTGGTTTTTATGTCAAGGCATTTTTTCATTCTAATTTTCCATTTTAAATATAAGGATTTTTTTTTGTATTGTGACTTTCGAGATGACTTATGGAATTTTGCCGGAACATCCAGCTTTCTTTTTTCGATGTAGACGATATTGTGCAATCACCACGATCACCCTATACCTAATAATTATTTTATTTTAGTCAGAAGATATTTATTTTGTAAAACATGAGTAAATAAAATACAAGTGTTAAAAGACTTAAAACGAGCTACATGTTTTGCCATTTATGGCGTACAACAACTATACTACAATAAGTTTACAATTACAATAGTAGGTATATAAATATATGTGAATTAAATTTGATAGGTTAGTGCTTTTGTAAACTTAATAAAATATTTTCAAGTAGAATAATATTGATGTCAAAGGTAATAATAAAAATATTTAATCTGAATATAATTACAGCCCAACATTACCTCCCACAAGTTCAAGGTTGGTACTGCAGTGTCAGATTCACGATTTCTACAAGCTACAATCCAAGTGTGCCGCCTAAGAGGATCTCTTGGAAATCTGTAAAAACAAACCAATAATTGGAAAATTTACTACTTTTTGTAATACTTTACTATAAAATCTAAATAAAAACTACAAACCGGTTCGGCAGACAAACCCGCATGGTTAATTAACTTATCGATAGCTAAAGTTGCGGTGTTCATCACTATAGTGCAATACTTTCGGTTGGAGTATTATTTTTATAAAAATTGCACACTTTTGCTGCGAGGTAGCAAGTTTCGATTTGCCTTATTTGGCCTGTATTTTGTATAATATTTTAATAAATACTAGTTATCGATTATATTTAATTATATAATATTCAGTATCGTGTTAAAATTGAGCTGAATATATAAATAATTTAACAAAATCCACTACCGATTTCGATTACCGATCCACAAACTGATTTAGTTATTAGAAAATATATTTTCGTTAATATATATAACTTGTGTAGTAAATTATATATTTTTTTAAATAGATTATTTTTCACTTTATGAACTATGATGGCCACACTCGGTATTGGACGATAATATTCACAAAGTACGAGTTTTAATGATAAAATTACTTTAATATTATGTTAAAAATACTCACAGATGAAAGGTCACATTGTCCTTTTATATACTTAACGTTTATGATTGTTTTTTTCATGTAAATACACTGCAATTCGGCATTTTGTGGGAGCTCGATTTACTGGCACGATCACTTCTAAATGACGCACGACGCGGAGCAACTAGTTTTATATAACGAGTATGAGTCGGACTCTCGTACCTTTTACAGAGGGGTATGCCTTGCGATGCCGTCTCCTTTGGTTTAATACTCAAAGCTCTGGACATACCTCTTGGAAGTGGAAGAAGGCTTACGGCCAGCAGTGTGATTTAACTGTATTAGGATACAATAGAATGTTACTTTACTTTATTATATCTATACATTACAATATTTTTCCCAAGATTCTAGATTGTTTAACTTTATTTTAAGCATAAAATATTAGGAAATCCAGGGTATAATATGATAAGATCACGAGCTCCAACCCCTAAAACATTGAATTATATCATAAGAAAAATGCTGAGTTAGATGTTGTAAAGGTAACTAGCGACTACAACTAACAACAAGCCTTTACTACTATCGCACTCAATAATCTTTAAGTATGACGTAAATAAATCGTTATCGAAATATTGAGTGGTGTGCAAATATTCAAGCAACTTAATAATTGTTATTATTTATCTGATTTCGGAACAGGTACTGCATCTGGTTTGTTTCCCTCTGTTGCTGCTGACGACTTTCACGGGACGGTATGAGGTAGTGGATATTACTACACCACCCCTACGCAGTATTAACACTAAATAGTTATTAAGCTATTGCATAGCTTCTATCGCGGGCCTTGAGCGCGGGGACCGAATCCAGAAATTCCGTAACGAAAAAAACCTCACGCTCCCCACTCCGACGGGCACGGAGGTGTGGCGTTGAAAGCCGTGCATCGTCTAACGTCGTTTCAGTTCGGCAGACTTCGGCACGGTGTTTGTGTGCGTGCGACTAGTCGTATGCGTGTACACTAGCTGCTAACTGATTTTTTTTTATAGAATAGGGTGACAAACGAGCACACAGTCCACCTGATGGTAAGTGGGTGCTGCGGCCCATAGACATCTACATCTATCCTCCATTAAAAATCAAAATGCAGATGGGTTGTCACCCGTGAGGACTGAGATGGAATGCCTCGTTTCCAGTAAAACGGGTCTCCGGTTCTCTACACTCACCATACGAAATACAGCAGCATTAAGCTACTATTTCACGCTGGTATTCTGTGAGAGCGTGGTCCTTCCCCGGTCGAGCCGACCCATTCGTGCTACAACTATACTACTAATATAACTGCAGCATGGCTCTACCACGTATAAAAATTCCTGAATAACCTACATGTATTGTAAGATATTAAAAATATTTTAAACAATATTAACTTCTCATTTATACAATAAGAGAAAAAAAATTGTTTTCTTATCGGTCACCACGCCCAAAAAGTGTAACTTGATTTAATATCAAAGACTTAACTGCATAAATAAAATAAATAATTAATTATAATTGCATAAGTTGATAAAAAATGCTATGCAATAGGTTTACCGCGGCAGTCCCCCAGTGCCACACGTCTTTTTTTTTGTTTAAATACTTAATACTAGTTTTATGAATTTTATCGAGTATATTGTTAGGAGCTTAAGGTTCGTGACAGTAAAAACTAACGATTTAATTACCAAAATTGACACTTTAATTACCAAACACCAATTAAAACTTAAATCACACTAATAATTTCCTATAAAGCTCTCCTAGTTCTGTTACTCCATACTAGATGGCGCTAGTGGAGCTACTCGATATGAATGAAAAACCCGCCGTGTACCAGGCATCAACTATGGCGCGCAACAATATTAACTTGTTTATATTCCCGACGTTTCGAGCACTTTACAGCACCCATAGTCACGGGAGGTTCGAGCACTTTACAGCACCCATAGTCACAATGTTCAGCGTTCAGATGTCTTAACCGCGGTTACCCACAGATTAAAATTATAAATTTTTGTTCCGATCTACACAGTACGAACTAATAGTATCTCGAAGTCTTCCAGTTGCGTGCTTGGGTTGGGATTTAATTTTATTATAAAATAAATTTAAAATGTAAGAAATCATTACTAAATAGTTAATTGTGATATATGACCAAAAATTAAAAAGAATCAATAAAGGGATCGAGCCTTAGTTACATCATACGACAGCAGACGAAGTCTGTCTGTTTCGTGCTCGTGGTAGGTGATTTGCTTAGGAGTCCGTCTGAGTGGATACCACCATCTTATCTGAGGTCTTGTCATCTTGTCCGAAGGGTACTGAGATTATCTAGTAGATTAGTAGAGTAGATTATAAAATCGTTATCTGAAAACTCCGGAAAGTTAAAATAATTTTATTGTTTCATACGTGGTAGAGCCATGCTGCGTAGTATAGTTGTAGCAGGAATGGGTAGGCTCGATCGGGGAAGAACCACGCTCTCACAGAATACTAGCGTAAAATAGTAGCTTAAGGGGAAATATAATCTCAAATGGCTTAGCAAGATCCTTCGTTATGCCGAAAATATTGCACATTAACTTTGAAATAAATATATGGTAAAGTTGAGGATTAATGTTAAGGATTATGTTAGACGAAAACACGATTTCGTAAAATTTTCTCGATTGAAAAAAATCCAAAGTTACCTTAAAAATAAACAATAAACCGCTGTTATTCATAAAATACTTATAAATAAGATCGTGAAACTTTGCATACTAACTGAACTAACTATAAAGCAGTGCTTATGTTATTTACTTTTTTTTTAAAATACCATTATTTTCACTATAAAAAGAAATTACCTAAACTATCGGCCTCTTGAAGCATGATTCCTGCCGCACGGTCACTTTGCTTCGACCTTTGAACGGGGAGGTTGTGTCGCTTACGATCAGAATATACATTACGCAACAGGACGACGTAAAATTAAAATGGGAAATAACCGTAATAAAAATAAGAAGCGACTGGCTTGGCGTTAAGAAACAGGCATAAATATGATAAACCTAATGAAATAAGTGTCTAACAACCTTTCTACTTACAGTACTAGTGATTACAAACATGTCGGTACAAAGCATACGACACGCGGGCAAGTGGGGACGATATTAGAATTTGAGCTGACTTACTCTATCCCCTTAATGCTGCTGTATTACGTATGGTGAGTGTTGAGAACCGGAGAGCCTTCTGGAGACGAGGCATTCTAACTTAGTCCTCACACGTGACAACGCATCTGCAATCTGATTCCTGATTGAGGAAAGATGTAGATGTCTATGGGACACAGCAACCACTTACCATCAGGTGGACTGTGTGTTCGTTTGTCACCCCATTCTACATAAACAATTAAAAATCTTACTTTAACTGTTAGTTCTTTAAACTGTGGTCCTATATAGATATGCTTTGAGTATGCAGTCACTATTTCCGCGGCAAATATCTCAAGCGAATAAAGTAAACTCTCCACTAGCAACTATGTCAGCTGAAGAGTTAAGTTAGTGGCGCTATATCATATGAAATAACATACAAATTCACAGAAGTTCTGGTGGAAATTTTGTTTAGCTTTGTTGAAAAACTAAACGCATTTGGACGTATTAATATACATACTATACCCACCAGCACACCAGAGCTACACAATCGCATTGCAGTTAACAGAAATGGACGTAGTATTTAACGTAAGTGACGATAAGCTACTGTTTTTTTTGTACCAAATTGAGAATTTAAATTGATATAAATAAATAAATTTACGTACTCATGTTGAAACTGGCCTTAATTTTTTGAATCGGCACAAAAATTAGGGGATTTGGAATCAGATGGAATTAACCATCTCACAAACGTATATATAGTCTCTTCTTTTTTTGATTAAGTATAGCAAACGAGCACATAGTAAATGGATGCTGTGGCCCAAAGACATTTAATATTTATCCTTGACTAAGAATAAAAATGCAAATGCGTTGTTACCCTAGACTGAGGCTCTAAAAGACTTCTAAGATTCCGACGATGGAATGCCTCGTTTCCAGTCAAAAGGGTTTCCGGTTTTCTAAACTCACCATACTGTTACGAGCTTAGGGGTTCGTGATAATAAAAACTGCCGATTAAATTACCAAAATTAACACTTTAATTCACTTTACACCAATTAAAATTTAAAAGACACTAATAATTAATCACACTGATTCACTTTATTTCGCTCCGAAGCCTTCGCTAGTGTCGCCAATTCAATACTGCCCCGATCGCGGCTTGCAGCGGCTTTAAGTACACCTTTTACACCGAAATATCCAGAATGTTCCAGTAAATACCGGTACCGACCGACCAAATCCAGAGTTCGAGATTAGACCCTTCTAGAAAGCTTAGTTTTTCTGTTCGATACTAGATGGCGTTGTTGGTGGAAAGTTCAAGATTGGCATTTTATAGGTAGCCCTCCTTGCTCTGTTCCCCGACATTATATGGCGCTAGTGCCAGGTACCAGACATCAACTTAGGTGCGCAACACTGCTCCCTCCTAAGACATGCTCGTCCCGAGCATAATCGGCCCCATAATAACGCGCCAGTCGATCCACATGGACAATCTTAGGAGAACCTCTTGCACCTTTCTGAACCGGCTCCGCAACATTAAGGGCTGTCCTCTCCGGTGGTGCACCAACTGTACAATTTCAATGCACCTCCACTACGAGTCTGATTCCCTTCCCAGTCGCACAACTTGTACATGTGCAACACCAATCCTCGACATTGTCACGATAATGGTCCCAGTAAAACCGTTCTCGGATCTTCAGTAGAGTTCCTTTCACTCCCAGATGGACTCCTGAACAACCATTATGGTACAGCTGTAGAACATCCGGCACTTTAGCTTTAGGGACAACCATTTGCAAACGACAGCTGTCTCCCCGACCATTTTCCCATTTACGGCACAGAACTCCATTCTGAAGCAGCAAGCTGTCCCATTGGGCCCAATAGCTTCTAGTGGTCGAACTCATCGCTGAGACGTCGCTCCACTTGGGCTTTGGAGCACTGGGCTTCATCCATTTTAGAATCGGCTTGATGTCCGAATCTTCCTGCTGTGCATGTTGTAATCCGTCCTTCCACTCGTTGCTGAGGTGGTTAGTCCTGAGCATCCTCACAGATACCACTTCCTTACCCTCTTGCCTGGTACAATGCTTGCAATCTCAGGACAAGGTCTTCTTGACAATGCATCTGCATTGCCATGAGATTTTCCACTGCAGGGTGCGATAGTCAAGTCGTATTCCTGCTGCTGATGCGGTGCTGTAAGCGGCACTACCCTTTCGAGATCGATCACCTTCCCTTTTTACAGATCGCTTAGGGCAGCTGGGTTGAACATGGCCCCTTTTCACACAGCCGTAGCACCTTGGACTGTAACTTTTATTGTGGTCGTGGACTGTAGGTGCTACAACCTCCCTAATGTGAGGTGAACGATGATCCTGCCGCTGCTGGGGGGTTCCGTTAGCCGCACTACCCTTTCGAGATCGACAAACTTCCCATTCTAAAGTTCGCTTAGGGCAGCTGGATCGAAAATGGCCCATTTCCCCACAGCCATAGCACCCGGGGCTGTATCCATAATTGCGGTCGCGAACTGTAGCTGCTGCAACCTCCCTGATGCAATGGGAACGATAATCCTACCACTCGGCTTCAACCTCCGGTGCATGGGCGTCACGTGGTGCCCGAGCCTTACAGCAGCTCTGCCTTCCAGGTCGCGGATGCCGTCGATGAATGTCTGCACCAGGTTCCCTTCAATGAGCGCAGGTACAGACTGGTATGCTTTTCAAACCATCTTCTCCCCCTCAAGGGTCTACTGCTGCAGGTTTTTGTTGCTGCGTTGCACGCGATCTTTAAGCTGCGCACGAAAGACGTGTTCCAGATGAGCGTTGCCATATCAACAAGTCAACTGTCAACAAGGAAAGACGTTTGCGGATGTTGCTCGAAAATCTTCGCAACCGTTACCTTCATGTGGTCGAAAACAAAAGAATGTGGATGTAAAATCAGTTCCTGTGGTAACCCAAACCAAGAGAGAGAATGACGGGTTTACTCTTTTTGAGAAGAGACGTCGGTCGAGACCCGTCTGTAACCAGCGTGGGACCGCCAAAATAAACGCAAGTACAACTCTGCGTATTGTTTAGCCCACCATACAGCTCTACATCTCCCGTTTGGATAAAAGTACGTCGGGAGAAGACGTCCTGCGTTTCGTGGAAGAACGAAGCCGATGCTGCACAGAGGATCCGATCTCTTTACATTTGCAGCGTCTGGAGTCTAAGAGGTCCACGAACTTCAAATCCTACGTACTCCAGCTTCCTGCAAAATACAAAGAGACATTCCTTGCTCCCGATTTCTGGCCCTCTGGGGTAGTGTTTCGCCGATACAGGGACGCGCCAAAGAAGAAAGTTCCGTAAATAGATTATATTTATATTTTATATATATTTTTAGGTTAAGGGTATATATTGTTATAAGCCAATGTTCTTAATTTGTCGTTGATGCCTGAAATAAAGTTATTAAATATTAAAAAAAAAATATTTCGCCTCCAATGCCTCAAGGAGCTGCTCGTAGGTCACTTTCTTACCGAGAGCTTCCAACACAGTTAAGGCTTGGTCGCGCAGGCCTAGGGTGAGTGCAGTCGTGGCCTGGCTTTTATTCCAGCCTTTCGCCTCTATGACAGCCTCGAACTGGATTTTGTAGGCTGACCAGGAAGAAGTCCCGTTGAAAGGCGGCACTTTGAACCCACGTAGCGAAGGTGTTGTATCTACTACGGGAGCTGTAATTCCATCTCCCAGTTTGAGGTCTGCAGCGTTTTCTTTACGTCAGCCATCACGTTGTCAACCCGATTGTTCACTTGGTCGATTTGGGTTTCAGCTTTCTTGATTCGGGTTTCAGCTTTCGCGATTTGGGTTTCAGGTTCCGACAGGCGGTTGTCATTCCGAGCAACTCTATCCTTCACCTTCTTTATCTCCTTCCCAAAGGTAGCGTGAAGGTTCTTCGTGAGGAGCATATGCTCTTCCAACCGAAGGGCATGTTCCTTTTGTCCACCCCGCAGCTGCTCTTCCAAACGACGGACCTGTTCCTCTTGTCCGCCCCGCAGCTACTCTTCTATCCGATGGACTTGTTCCTCCTGTCGACGAGCCTGCTTCTGCAGCATCACCATCAGAGCACCTAAGTCAGGTGCTGCAGGTATAGGAGCTGCTGACGGGCCAGCCTCCGTTGCTGGCAGTTGGCCCTCTGACATCTGCGGCGTTGCACCACCGAATCGTCTCTGGTCCGTCTTGACTTCGGGTACGGACACCCTCCACTTCGTCTTTAGGTAAAATCGGCATGATTTTATCCCACTTTTGACACCAATTGTTACGAGCTTAGGGTTCGTGACCATAAAAACTGCCGATTAAATTACCAAAATTAACACTTTAATTCACTTTACACCAATTAAAACTTAAAAGATACTAATAATAATTAATCACACTGATTCACTTTATTTCGTTTCGAAGCCTTCGCTTGTGTCGCCAATTCAATACTGCCCCGATCGCGGGATTGCAGCGGCTTAAGTACACCTTTTCACCGAAACATCCAAAATGTTCCAGCAAATACCGGTACCGTGCGACTAAATGCAGAGAGTTCTAGAGTGGACCCTTCTAGAAAGCTTAATTTTTCTGTTCGATACTAGATGGCGCTGTTGGCGGAAAGTTCAAGATTGACAATTATTAATTGTGTATTAATTGTTGAAAAGTGTGAAAATGGTTTTTGAAATAATTTTTATGATTTTATTTAATGGTTAATAATTTTTTTAATTTGATTGTAAGCATTTAGATTTGTTAAGAATTGTTCAATTGTAAAAAAATAAAAGCGACATTGGCGGTAATCTTATAAATACTCCGAATTCAAAGAAATTCGTTACAGTACTTGGCATAGATTACTGTATATATACTAGGTACTTGGTTATTCTTCGTATTAGACAGTTAAGTAGGTATATTTCTACTATGTCTTATTTTATTGTACTTTTGCTGATTTTTGTTTATTGTGTCTTTTGTTAAAATATGTGTGAAGTTACTTTCTTTAAATTTTATTATAAATTGGCTAAATTCTTTTCGTAATTTGTCCCTTGTTAGGAGGAAAATAACTTTAACAGCTTCTTTTAGCTAAATAGGAGAGTTAAAGTTTATTACTGAACCGATCTTTTTTATAGCTAATTGCTTTGTTTAATTTTCCATGAAAATATCACGCGCTTCATTTTTAACAGTTTAAAGAAAGGGGGAATTAAAAAATATAGTCTTTCTGGAAACGACAGAGAACAGAGCGAGGCCGATGAACACAAAACAATCGCTGTTATCAAATTAATCACTGCGTTATCGAATTATAGTTGGGTGTTTCCTTTTTCTATACAAATTTTGTGTTACCATCAATTATTATTTAAAATTAATAGTTTATTTTATAGAACTTTTCACTTTCCCTGACGATACTTTTACGATTTAAGAAACAATACCTTCATATTTACGGTAAAATCTTTCACAGACTCGTTAGAATAATCAGCAGCACATTTGTTGTACGCGAAGGATAAAAACAACCGAGACGTAATGTATGCAAAGTTTTACATAAAATTTAACACAACATATAAAAATATTTATCATTTATCATAATTCTAGACAGACGAAACCACGGATCCAATCTAGTGTTACTTGAAAAACCCAAAAACCCTTTATCAATATTGATAAGAGTAATTGGGTATAAAAGTAGTTGTTTTGAAGTAAGATTCAAAAACACAAAATGTTTAGAGCGGTGATAGTGTCGTGCTTGCTGGGTCTGGCAGTCACCACACCGATGGTGGTGAGGACTAGAGAGGAGATCCAAGCTTTCAGACATTTCTTGGAAAGCACTAAAACTAGTAAGTACAGAATACTATAGTTACAGCCTATATAATATGTCCCCCCTCTGGACACAGGTCACTTCAAATTTCTGAGATTTCTGATAGGTTCAATGAGCAATTAGTCCGCTACATTACATATACCCACGGGTTAGTAGACTTCACATGTCCTCGAAATAATTTTGTTTCTCAGACATGGAGGTTTCCCCAGGACCGGGTTTCCATCACCGCCAAGGACGTGGTAAATCAGCACTTAAAATTACAATTATAATTTTGTTGGTACCGAAGGAATCGGGTCGAGGTTGCACGCGTATCGTTAAATTTGTTTAAATTTAGTTTATTTAAATTAATTACTCTAAAATCGGTAATAAATCCATGTAATTTCAGTGTAAGAATATCCACTACCAGCTACCACATATCGTTCCATGGGTGTCGTAAGAGGTGACTGATGAGATGATAACAACTTCCTTCCTGCAGTGGAATTATGAAAGGGCATAATGGTAACAGAAATTTTGTTAAAAGAAAGAATCAAGAACTGTATTAAAATGATAGAAAATTAACAGGTTTTGGCCATGTTTCGAAATTAATTTTTAAGCTATTTAATGTTTTTGTTTTGTATTATATTATCAAATAAAATTTAACACTAATTTTAAGATGTTTTGTTAACGACGTTAATTTAAAAGTTTGCGCCGGCGGGAAATAGTGCTGAAGTAACGATGAAGTGGATAAGACTAACTTTACTCAGTTATAATACCCATTTGAGTTCAATGCATCCTTAAAAAATTCATTCAGAATTAGATTAAAAAGCGTTATATAGAAGAAATACCCCCAGTATTCGTTAGCAGTAGTAGGTAAAAGAAATATGGTTGACTCTACAGGCCATCCATGAAACTGCCTGCTAATTTCAAATGCAACATGCGCTTCAAATGACACCTGTTGCAGGTTCAAGATCAACTGATTTTGGTACGGTTTGCCGTAATCGACACAGTTTTTTCAGCTTAACAAAAAACCTATTATGTACATAAAAATTGATTTGACTTTTTCGAGATTTCTTTCGACAACGGTATCTCTCGGTATCAACCGATTTTGATGCGATTTACGGTAATCAACATTGATTTTTATGTAGAAGAGCTGATTAGATTATAGAATTGATCGAAACAAGGATGTCAAAGTAATTCTAAAAAAAACACGTTTTGAAAATAAAAAACACTCTATTTTTTCTTTTAAGAGAACAATTTCTCAATAAAAAATAAGTGTATAAAAAGGATATAAAATAAATTATATTCTTCCAATTGTTTTCCACCCTCATCCGTTTTAAAAACGTGATATTTTGTGACAAAAAATATTTAAATAATACCTCACAGAATACAATATAGCACTTTGTGTGTACGCACCATCACAACATGGTCTCACAGATCAGAAATTTAAAATATCGTTAATCAAACAATGAACAACGGGTGTGGTAGAATAAAATTTTCAGTAGCTTTTTAAAAATTTTCGTTATAACTCGGATTCAAATACTGACAAATGACTACCTCTTTGCTCTCGTGGTGGAAGTGCGCCTGCTGGTAATTGGGTGCCAAATTATACAAGGTCGTCTAAAAATTTGTTATGGGGACTTTCTGCCAAAAAATTCTCAGTAGAAGCCGAGAGTTAGGAAGTTGACGTTGTTTCACGCCTTATGTCCCGGAAAGTACGTAAATCTACTACGTCCTGTGTCTGATCTCTCTCCAGACCTGTCATAGTGAGGGAATAGGGAGTGCCCTTTTGATTGCGTTGTCTGTTGAGTGCACTCTAGCCCGTTGAGACTGGCCACTCGTTGGACATCAGTAATCGAAATTGTGATATTTTATCGCGGAACAATAACACTAAATTGCACAAAAATGTAAGCTAACTTGTATTAAAATTCTTCATCATGTCATAAGGTGATGGCAGCCAATTCATCGCCAGAACCAAGGCTTCACCGCTCGCAAACCCCGAAGAGAACAGTGGCAAGTACCAGGGTGACATAATACTGGATGACTTCATAATCGATTCGATGCTGAAAGAGTATGCCATGGGAAGAAACGCTTATATCTGGCCCAACACCAAGTGGCCAAATAACACCGTCGTCTGGGAATTCGGAGAAGATGAATTCGGTTAGTATATTCGATTATTCTTGTTTTTAAAGTTACTCTTAAAGTCTTAAACTAAAGACTTTTTTGAATATTTTCTATTTAATTTATCGCTTACTAAATATGACGATAATGTTGTTGAATTCCTAACCTACTTCTTTCTTTACCGAGTGCAGAAAACGAGGAGATTTTATTCGACGCGGATGTTTTTCTGTATTTTCCCCTTAGAGATACATAAACACTAGCTTATTTAATACGAGTATACTCGTATAGTGTGTTCTAAAATGTCATCGATTTCTTGGAAAAGGCTAAATCGATTTAAATGGTGTTTTTTATTGTTTAAGTTATACTTCAAGGCTGTTCCCCCCTGAAGAATAACGTTATAACCCTTTACCTGTGTCATGAATCATATATGAAAATTACGATTGTTTAAGTATTGTGTCTGTTTTGTTGACGGGGAAACTGTTTTTATCACATTACATTTGAAGAAAGAGTAAATTTGAAGAAAAAAAAACTGGAAATCGGCCATCTCTAAGAGTGGAAAAATAGAGGATGTAGTTTGAACATTACTATCATTTTAGTTGGTACCTTGAACTCGTGATATTTCATAGACCACCCAAAAGGTTAGAAAAAATTTAATTTTTAATAAAAGTAAAAATCGACATTAAAAAAATTTTAATTTAATTTTTTAACTAGGAATATCAAAATATCAGGATTACAATTAGAATATCCTCTCAACGGCAGCACCTTGAAAATTAATCGTTTTGGGGGCGCGGCTTATTCCTTTTTCGGTGAATTTCACGGACGACTGAGGGAGGGTCAAAATGAATGTTATTCAATTACTTCATAATACTACCGAATTAATAATGGTACAAAATACGCAAATTATGAGATAGCTATACCGAACACGCGCTCGAAATAAAATACTAAGCAAGCGCCAAACAACACTTTTATTTTTTTAACAAAACTTAGTCGTAAAAATAATGTGATGTCGTGGAGAAATGTAACTAATTAGAGCCTACTTTGTAATTTTATTTCTATCGTGAAAATTACATGTTAATGTGTTTTTTTTTAAATCCGAGATCATAAAGTCAAAAATCATATACCAAAAATATGGTTAGTAACCTACGAGGGTGGATTGAAAAGTACTCGGCCTAACAAAGATCCATTCAATTCTAAAAATCAAATCTACCCACATTATTTAGTTCAGTTCAGACTAGTTCATTGT
This sequence comes from Parnassius smintheus behrii, assembly GCA_036936625.1. Lineage (NCBI taxonomy): Eukaryota > Metazoa > Arthropoda > Insecta > Lepidoptera > Papilionidae > Parnassius > Parnassius smintheus. Next base: position 52,303,637 of record JAUPFT010000001.1, read on the forward strand.
ATGAAGTTCGAAACGTGTGCGATAATTAGTTGTGATTTTATAAATTTATTAAGAAAGTAATCGGACATAATTTCCGCGAATGGAGCAAATCGAGCAGCGTGCCGTCATTAAGTACCTCCATAAGAAGGGGCTATCATCAAAAACCATCCATGATGACATGGTCAGTACATTAGGCGATTGTGCTCTGTCATATTCATCCGTCAAAAAATGGATAGCAGAATTTAAGCGTGGTAGAGAGAGTGTGAAAGATGAACCCCGCTCTGGAAGGCCTTCGACGTCAACTACTGACGAAAATATTAAAAAAGTACTTGATTTAATAATGGGAGACCGCAGATTAAAAATTAGAGAGATAGCCGAGATTATAGGCATCTCTTATGAACGAACTCAAAACATCATTGTCAACGAGTTGGGTTTCCACAAGGTGTCTGCGAGGTGGGTTCCGCGACTGCTTTCAGTTGAACAAAAAAGGACGCGATTGACTATTTCACGCGACTGTTTGGAGTTATTTGAAGCCGATGCAGATGATTTTTTGAATCGTTTTGTTACTATGGACGAAACATGGGTTCATTACTGTACACCGGAAACAAAACAACAATCAAAACAGTGGAGAAGACCTGGTTCACCACCCCCTAAAAAGGCTAAGTCGGCAAATAAGGTGATGGCTTCAGTATTCTGGGACTCGAAAGGTGTGATTATAATTGATTATCTTGAAAGGGGTCAGACTATAAACTCTGATTACTACTGCACCTTACTACGTCGTTTACGAGAGGAAATAAAAGAAAAACGTCGAGGAATGCTCAGAAGAAAAGTCCTGTTTCATCAAGATAACGCCCGTGTTCACACGTCAGTACAGTCAATGGCTTGAAATTCACAACTGTGGCTTTGAACTGCTACCGCATCCGCCGTATTCACCTGATCTGGCACCATCAGACTTCTTTCTGTTCCCTAACCTAAAAAAGCACTTGGGAGGTCAAAGATTTTCGACAAACGACGAGGTTAAAGCAGCTGTAGACGCATATTTTGACTCTAAGGAAGAATCATTTTTTTTCAACGGTCTAAATGCTTGGAAGGGGAGGTGGCAAAAGTGTATTGAACTTGATGGTGATTATGTAGAAAAATAAAAATATAACTGATTTAGTATGTGTTTATTTTCTTGGTTAGGCCGAGTACCACCCTCGTATAAAACTCAAAAAATATGTGCAATATAAAAACCACCAAATTTTCGAGGTATCACCAAGGTAATCATAACTTCATCCTTTTTTTTCTATCCTGATCAAAACCTATTTAATAAATAAAGAATAATTTAAATCGGTTTAGCTGTTTCCGACAAATCGGTGACATATATAAAAAACAAACGCGTTGAATATACAACTCCCGCTTTTTTTAACGTTTTATTCATTATAATTATGTAAAATAATTAACCTTATATCGCTAACGATAACTATGAAATATCTTGATAATGTGTAAGATGCCTTTCCTATTTATCGCAAGGAAATTATTTAATTACATAGAGCTTTACAAAACGGCCTAATATTTGATTTTAATTACACTCGAGATTAGATTAGTGGTAATAATCTTTCAAAAGAATTTCAGTTCAGTCCACTGAGTGATAAACATTGTCGACGCGCAACTTAACTCAATACCTATAGAGTTTAATAGTGTATATAAAATAATCGATATAAAAGGTTTTTTTGTATAGAATAGGGTTGACAAACGAGCAGGCAGTCCACCTGATGGTAAGTGGGTGCTCTGGCCCATCTATCAAATATCTATTCTCGATTAAGGCGGTACCCTGACCAAAACCTGGCAAAAGTGCGTTTTTCAGAGACTATTATCTCATTAGTTATGAAAAATAAGCTACATCTAAAAGCGCATTATTAATGTTCGATATCCTATCATCACATTCCACGTTCTAAATTGTTTTTATGTGTTATAAATACATTTAAAATCTACTTTTAAAAAATGACTAAAATTTTTGATTACATGCATCTGTTGCTAAAGGAAATGCTCTAATCATTTGAGAACTACACTAATGGATAGATAATTTAAAAATCTATATTCTACACGTTTTATTTAATTTCTTAAGTTCGCTTATCTCTTTTAATTGAAATAATTCCAAATATTCGGGCGTATTTTTCCGTGATATATTGTAGCGAGAGCGCGTGGATTGTATGGGACAGAACGCTCAAGGTCTCTCGCTAGGGGAACCGTCTTAAGAATCAAAATGCAGATGGGTTGTCACTCTTGATGACTAAGATGAAATGCCTCGTAACCAGTAAAAAGGGTCTCCGGTTCTCTATATACACCATATGAAACTCAATAGCATTAAGTTCGTATTTTATGCTGGTATTATGTGAGATTGGGGCAGGACCCGGTTGAGCCGACGCATTCGTAGTACAACCATAACATAGATGTATACATATATATGAGGTATTTATAAAATGGTATTTTATTTATTTCTTTTACTCATGGGTCATTCCTGCCAGTACCAATGACTTTTCAGTTTTAATTGTTATATTACCACGTTGCCGACGAATAAGGTAAACATTGTGAGAAAAGCTGGAAATAAAATATTTTAAGGACATGTCAAGTCCGCCAATACGTAATGGGGTGAGCGACAGATAAACTGCTCTATAAGCCTCAAAAATGAGAGAAAGCTGGTGCTCATTACTGATCAGAAATAGATGGTAACTTTCGTTTCTTACTATTTTAGGTCCTCTACAACAGGAAGCTATCAAAGACGCCGTTAGGGACATTGAGGAGCACACTTGCGTCAAGTTCCGTTACAGAGGACCAGAAGACACTGTGTTTGTGAGACTGACTGTAAGTTATTTTTTTAATAAAATTACTAACAAGGCTCTTAATGAGTCATTCTCAATCTTACTTATAATACAGAATAAATAATAGTAATACGTACTAATACTTCCATTTACCACAATAAGCAAACTATCATTTTATTTTATAATGTAATATTAATATTTTATTAACTTTTAGTAACAACATTCTAAATTCTAATTCTAATACTAAAAACCTTAAAAATATATATTATAATAACTAAATTAAATTATTAAAAAAGAGGTCCTTTAGGCAAGGTTCTTAAGATACTGGCAGCGTTTCCCCGTTGAATAGCTAGATTAATTCTTTGCCCGAGGTAACTGCCAGCTCTTCGGTCTTCTGTGACGTCGATTAACCTTTTTGCTATTTCCTTAAAAAGGCTTATAGCGCTAGGACCCCACGGACCAAGGGTCTCAACACCGAAAGGGACAAAAATATATTCGGAGCCTAGACCCCTGTATTTGCAAACTTTTGCCTTTTCTGCCGCTTCACAAGCCGCACCAGCTCTGTTGTTGGTTCCACGTAGATGGGAAGGGGCCAGCGTGTCTGAACAGGTCATCCCATACCAGCACCCGGCCCATCCTCCATGGAATCAAACTCATACCGTCCGGTCTCTTGCCATCGTCTCTTGCAATACCAGACGGCTCAAGTAGACTTGGCACGTTGACGGTGGCAAGAGACCGGCGTATGATATCGTTAAGTGCTGCGTGTCTCGAGAAGCGACCTGCACTTTTTTGGCATGATAGCCCGTGATGTCCTAGCTTGTCGACGTCACTGCCACACGGACATTTATGAGGAGCGTAGACCGGAACCCCAAGCCGTAGACAGGTTGCGATTCGGAGCGTGTCAGGCTCAAGAAATGTTCCTGTATTCGACGAAGGATACGCGTGAAGCCAGTAGCCGGCCTCATGCCTACCCACGGCCAAAATCCTAGCACGCGCCGAACCTGTACTAAAGCTCAAAATATTGTCATAAGTCAATTTGCAGTTTATGTCGTCCCAGCTTTTCTGTAAATTTAGAGGAAATTGAAAATTTTGACCAGGGCATGCAATTAAGAAAGCGTTTCTAGCTTCTTCCAGGCCAGCAATCTCAAAGTTTGAAGGGGATGCCCTTAAAATTTTACTTATGAGATTTGCTGAACTATGGACAGAAGATAGGAAGGCTGGTAAAGAGACACTGGAAATTTTGCGAATTCCTAAACCACCATAACGGATGGGTAGGGATCCTTGGGTCCAAGATTGCTCGTTCAGGTGTATATTGAGAATCGATTCTAAATTAATTTTGATTAAGTTGTCCACTTGTGTCAAGAGGTCTGGGTGATTCCAAAAGGAGCAGCAACGGAGCACTTACGTAAATTTCGGGACAAAAAGGCAGGATTTTAAAATGCAAAGTGCATAATGTGGACTAATTTCAAGGAGACGGTTAGCAGAATTTTGAAATTTAGCAATTGAATTATTAATATATTCAGACATAGATTCGTTAAAAATTGGAGAACCTAAAAGGTAAAGGGAATTACTGTTAACTATTTTAATATTTGGTGCCAAAGTATTAAATTTGTGTTTTACGTCATTTAAATTTAAGTTGCAGTTATTTATGAAAAGTTGGCATTTGCTAAAGTTAAGCTCCAAACCAATGGCTTCAAATTTGTTTTTGATTGAAAAAAGGTCACAAAATACAGTTTCCATATCACCTCCTAAGGTTCCGTCATCCAGATACCAAATATTGAATTTAGAATTTAAACTTTTGATTATCGGATTTATAGCCAAACTAAAAATTGCTGGTCCAAGGGGATCACCTTGTTGAGAACCTACTTCCGAGGATAATTCATTAGACCGATATAACAATTTAGTTGGCTCAGCGTAACTGAGAAGAAGATAATTGTATATTTCCGGTATATGTTGATTTATTTCAATCAGCAGAGTCCCCCTATTTACCGAATTGAAAGCATTTTTGACATCAATTTTGAGCAACACGTCAGGATGTCCATATGTTAGGAAAGAACGTATGGCATGGACGGCTGCCTCACACTCTCCTTTTACACCGAAGCCTGACAGTACGCGTTCAAATTCCGAATTTAATTTCTGTAAAATATGTCGAACAGCAATTTTGGAGGCCAGGCGTCGTAGTGTTGATCCAACATCAATTGGTCTCACCCCTCCGTCCTTTTTGGTGAGAGCAATGAGGTTCGCGCCGAAAAGAATTGGAACAATTTCTGGATTGACATTACCGGAATACATAAAGTTGATTAATTTAGTGATCGAATTTACAAGTTGCTCACCTGCATCACCCACAGAATGCGATGTTAAGTCTTTCAAATGTTGTGGTGAGATTCCATCCAAACCTGCAGCCAAACCTGGTTTAAAAGATAAAATGGCAAAAGTAGGCGTACTTGGATTAATGGGGTGTATGTCTGAAGGTGAACTGTTTTGGCTAATACATTTCCTGTGTGTTTTTGTAGTGTGTGTGTTGAGGCCTTTTAAAGATTTGAATGACTTAATGATTTCTTAAATTTACGCGAACACTACACATTGAATAAAACTATTATTTACGGATTTTATCGCGTTTAATTACATTAATTTTTTTATTATTATTATCCCGACGTTTCGGGTGCTTTACAGCGCCCATGGTCACGGGGGGGGGGACTGAGATGTTTGACGTCCCAATGTCAAAGTTAGTCCGGCTACCTTCAGTTTTTTAATATTAATTTTTGGTCCGATTTACGCAAAACGAGCTTATAGTATCATGAAGTCTTGCAGTGGTATGCTTGGGTTTGGGTTTAATTTTGTTAATTATAGGATCCCAAGCAGATGGTAGCACCCAACCATCTTCTCTATTGAAATTTGGATGTTTTTTAATTTCAATAGCCTCGCGTATCATCCTTGGGAGGAATCGGTGTTCCTTTGCGAGAATTTGTGGTTTATCAAATCTAATGTAATGGTGGGGACGATCTTGAACATGTTCGCAGACTGCAGACTTCCCGGAGCGTCGGTGCTTCACATCAGCTATATGTTCCTTCACGCGGGTTTTTATAGATCTCTTTGTTTGACCTATGTAAGAGAGACCACATTCACAATCTAGCTTGTACACACCTGCATCTTGTAGAGGAATATTACATTTGATGGATGGTAAAAATTGACTAATCTTCTTCAGCGGCTTGTAGTATGTCTTAATGGACGCTCGCTTCAAGATGTAGCCAATCTTGTCCGTGACTCCTCTAGCATATGGTAGTAGAGCAGGCGCGCGCTCGACTGTGGCCGGCTTCACTCGTTCACTGTGACGTAGGCGCGGGACCCGAAGCTTGTTGTCTTGCAATACTTGCTTGACATGCTGAAGCTCCGCAGCCAGATGTTTTCTGTCACAGATCCCTCGTGCTCTCTGAAACAAAGATTTACCCACGGTAGCTAACTGTGAAGGATGATGGTGAGATTCACCATTTAGATATCGGTTGGTATGGGTCTTTTTCCTATACACAGTGTGACCAATAGTGTTATCAGGATTTCGGATGACTAAAACAACTAGGAAAGCTAAAGAATTATTTGCCTCTAACTCCATTGTGAATTGTATTTTAGAGTTTATGGAGTTAAGGTGGTCTAAAAATGCAGTTACTTTGTCAGATGGTAAAATTGTGAAAGTGTCGTCTACGTACCGCTTGTAGAACCTTGGATTTACAGGAGCAGTAAGAAGGGCTTTCTCCTCAAAGTCCTCCATGAATATGTCAGCGACTATGGGAGACACAGTTGAGCCCATCGCCACACCATCTACTTGCTTGTAGAACTCCTCCTTCCACAATAGATAGCCAGATGTGAGGCAATGTTCAAATAGTATTGCATATTCTTGAGAAAATAACATGCCTCAAGAATATGCAATACTACTCTTTTTCAGAGAGCACGAGGGATCTGTGACAGAAAACATCTGGCTGCGGAGCTTCAGCATGTCAAGCAAGTATTGCAAGACAACAAGCTTCGGGTCCCGCGCCTACGTCACAGTGAACGAGTGAAGCCGGCCACAGTCGAGCGCGCGCCTGCTCTACTACCATATGTTAGAGGAGTCACGGAAAAGATTGGCTACATCTTGAAGCGAGCGTCCATTAAGACATACTACAAGCCGCTGAAGAAGATTAGTCAATTTTTACCATCCATCAAATGTAATATTCCTCTACAAGATGCAGGTGTGTACAAGCTAGATTGTGAATGTGGTCTCTCTTACATAGGTCAAACAAAGAGATCTATAAAAACCCGCGTGAAGGAACATATAGCTGATGTGAAGCACCGACGCTCCGGGAAGTCTGCAGTCTGCGAACATGTTCAAGATCGTCCCCACCATTACATTAGATTTGATAAACCACAAATTCTCGCAAAGGAACACCGATTCCTACCAAGGATGATACGCGAGGCTATTGAAATTAAAAAACATCCAAATTTCAATAGAGAAGATGGTTGGGTGCTACCATCTGCTTGGGATCCTATAATTAACAAAATTAAACCCAAACCCAAGCATACCACTGCAAGACTTCATGATACTATAAGCTCGTTTTGCGTAAATCGGACCAAAAATTAATATTAAAAAACTGAAGGTAGCCGGACTAACTTTGACATTGGGACGTCAAACATCTCAGTCCCCCCCGTGACCATGGGCGCTGTAAAGCACCCGAAACGTCGGGATAATAATAATAAAAAATTAATGTAATTAAACGCGATAAAATCCGTAAATAATAGTTTTATTCAATTTGAATGACTTGTTGCACTGTGTACATATAAGTGTTGCGTTTGCCGTGTCATCACTAGACTGGGTTACGGACTGCATTCACAACAGTTAAATACAATAACAAAAAATAATAACTTAAAACAAATTAAAAAACACAATAAAGTAACTTAAAAATTACACTGAAGATATAAAAAGTCTGTCAAAATATGACGGCTGCTTGTTTTGGTAACAAGACGCATGCGTCGTTACGTAGGTGCGTCACAGGACGGTTCTGCAATTGGAAGCTGCAGTGTAAGAGATCCACGGACGTATGGCGTCGCTAGAACAAACGATGGCGGCCTTAGCAACCGTGTCTTGAAGTTATCATACGCGGACGGACGAACAACAACAAAATCCCCTTGCGCAAATATGAAAAATATCCCGACAAACTCTTATATGGCTTTGCGATACGATAGCTCTTCATCAGTCAATCAAATATCGGGGGGGCCGGGCAGTGCCCCCGCCAAGTCGAGCGCGAAGCAAACACTGCCGTACCATCCTTTACTGGAACCATTTCGCCGCATTTTCAGGCCCCTATTTGAGAACCTCTGGATAATACCAGAACGCAGAAATTTTCGGCATCCAGTAAACTATAATCACATACTTAAAATCCAAAATTTCAAGTCTGTAGGTCATTTAGTTCCGAAGTTAAGCGAAAGCAAAGTTTCGCATTTTAGACACTCACTCACTCACTCATGATCATCAGAATAGAACTAGTACTTCCCATAAACTCAGAGAGCTGAAATTTGGTACAGAGTTAGGGTTTAATGGCCACATAAAGGGAAAACTATAAAACTAGGATAATCGAACATCTGGAGTACCAGGTGACCCTGATTAGAAAACACAAGAGCCCAACCAAACTATTAGAAGAGATCGACATACCGCCTTTACAAAAAAATATTCAACTTGGTGGGCCGCTTCATTTGATGTCAAAAATCGAAGGTCTAAAGTATCTGATGAAGAACCTTCAGCTGGTCTCAGCTGTATTAGATATGGTAATGCCCCCTTCTACCATTGGTACATAAAAATCTACTGTCTATGTAGTGGGACACATCTAATTTAATCTAGCCTATAGCGTCCCACTGCTGGGCGAATGCCTCCCCTTCTGCTTTTAATACGCATATAAATAAAATTAAAGGAAAACTCTGGATAACACTAGATTGGCTTTTATACTTATACTTACAAGTTTACAAGAAAAAATAGTCGAACGATTAACTTTATTCTACTCGAACATTACTCAAATTCCTTTAAGGTACCGTGGACATGAATTCATCTCCACGTTGAGTACCGCGGACATGAATTCATGTCCGCATTACGTGCTGCTATTTTCTTCATAAATTGATATAAAAATACAGTATATTTTCAATTGAACACTATTTAATTCGATTCTGAACGAACTCAAGAGTGTTCTGAAGAATTATATTCACTCGGTTACATAGACAAAATCAAATATAACAGCCATTGGCTTTTGTGCTGTTGGTGCTGTTAGTTGTGTAATCGTTGAAGTTTTATGATTGTGATTTTAGTTGGATTTTCTTTCAAAAAACTGTAAGTAATGTTATTTATCTTTACTACGTAATGTTTTTGAATGATCTAAGTTACAATAACAGTAACTTTTTATGTTTCAATTGATAAAAAAGTAGAATCAAAAAACCTCTACGCGAACAATTCATAACGGTCAAGATTTCTAATAAGATAATAATAGTATATTTCTTATTCGAATACCATAGTAAATACTTTTACTAGGAATTGCTAAATGTTATATCTATATGATTGTATAAGAAAAATAAAGGAAGACGCTATAATATATACACAAAAAGGTTTTGAAAATGAGGTTACAAAGCGCGCGCAAACTGTCTATTGTCGAATTTTTAGCAAATGTTTGCAAGTTAAAAAGTAGAAATATTATAATTATTACACGCATAATTTCGGTTCATTTAGGAACAATATGTTGTATTAATTGTAAGGACATAAAAATAAAATAAAAACTTACGATATTTCATTCATAAAATAAAATTTGTTGTCAGTAAGTACACTTTATCAAGATCCGTTAGAAACAAAGAGCTGTACAAAATAAAATAAACATTTAGATGTTATGGTTATTGTTTCTACTTATCGAAAATCTTATCGGCTTTAAATAACTGTAACAAAAACCTCTTTAAACATAAGTGAGAAACATAAATGTTTATAACAAGTGCCGCCAGCTGAGGTGACAAAGCTGTTTTTTGTTACGGTGGGCGCAGTAAGAGTAAGGTTAAATAAACAAATTACACTAGACTTACCAGAAGATACTGTTTGTTTACTACCGACTAGAAATATGTGTATGCAGTTAAATAATGCTATGTTAAAAGCGATTCCGCACCCCGAGATAAAGTTAGTTGCTAAAGATTCCTTAGATTGTTCAAAATGTATGATAACGAAAGCCCGGGCGTGTTTACAAAAATATGAAGATGATGCGTCGATGACTGCTGGACTGGAAGAAACTATAATCATTAAAGAGGGAGCTAAAGTAATGCTTAGGATAAATATTGATGTTAGTTTAGGTTTAGTGAATGGGTCATTAGGCGTTGTACAAAAAGTGAGGTGGGACCCGGAAGACCAAACAAAGCCTAAACAATTGGTAGTAAAATTCGCTAATAATTTGATTCACGAATTATTGCCTATTAAGTCAAAATTTGAGATCATACCCCGGGCATACGTGTACAGGGAACAATTCCCAATCTGTGTGGCGTATGCCCTAACAATTCACAAGAGCCAAGTTCTAAGTCTAAAAAATGCCCTCATGGACATTGGCGCCTCCATATTCACTTGTGGCCAAGCCTACGTGGCGCTTTCACGAGTAACCAAAGTTCATGGGATGCACCTCATAAATGTTGACTTCAAGAGTATAAAAGCTCAAGCTTCATCGATCACCGAATACAACCGGCTTAGGCGTAAATACCGCGCCGATCTTTCAGATTTTAAACCGTCTAAACCGTCTAAAAGAATAAATAATGAACGCGAATGGGCAATACGAAAAACTGTTGCTACTGTACAAGAATCAGAACCGGAAAAAAAGAAAAGAAAGATTTGTAATAATGAAAAAATTACTCCTAAAAAGAAAAAGAATGTGTCGAATAAGAAAATCTAATAAAATAAATCAATGTGCCCACGTTTCTACAAAAAGAAGTGAAATCCCACCAAAAACATTCTGTAAAAAACTAGCCAAGTCTCGATGGAGCTGCTTGTTTATCTCTAAAAAGTAATGAAATCTAGACAAAGTCGTGCCAAGTCTAAGCTTCCTTACTGCGATTTCTTTATAGTTAATGTTGTGTGACTTGGCCGTTGAAGGGTACACAAGGGTACAAAACCAGGTACTACATGACACCCTTGCATCAATCTGTCGCCAGAACCGCTACCCGACGATGGAAAATTGCCACTTGGAAAACGTTGATTGAATAACTAGTCAATTGTAGGCTTGATAAAGCTGCGTATTTCAATAATACTTTTGTATAGGCGAGCCTGAAACAAACAGTATAAAAAATTGTTTCCAGTACAGGCGGACTACGAATCATTGATAGAAGTCCGTCTGTACGTCTATTTTATGTTAGATCGGTGGACGATTTGACGCCTACAGTTGACTGGTTATTCAATCAACGTTTTCCAAGTGGCAATTTTCCATCGTCAATGGATAGCGGTTCTGGCGACAGATTGGTGCAAGGGTGTCATGTAGCACCTGATTTTGTACCCTTGTGTACCCTTCAACGGCCAAGTCACACAACATTAACTATAATAGCAAAGAAATCGCAGTAAGGAAGCTTAGACTTGGCACGACTTTGTCTAGATTTCATTACTTTTTAGACATAAAAAAGCAGCTCCATCGAGACTTGGCTAGTTTTTTACAGAATGTTTTTGGTGGGATATAATATTTCAGAAATCCTTTGTTGCGAATTGTTTTGTTACATTTGGCATATTATGTCACAATATTGAAACAATTTTATGTCTCGTAGTTAATTTCAGATATTATATAAACCACTGTTATACTATTTAAATTCTATGACAACAATAAAAGTTTCCTTTGTGCACTAAAATTTTACAATTAAAATTTATAGTTATTTTTATTAAAATATTTAGACAAAATAAACATACATAGTTGACACCTGTTAAATTATTTTTTAAGCAAAGCAAACTTATAATGCTTGTGATAGAAATGGTTCTAGACACTAGTCGAATCATTTTTTATAGAATAAGCGTGACAAACTAGCACTGGTGGACCATCAGGTGGACTGTACACCTGATGGTAAGTGGATGCTGTGGCCTATAGTTATTTACATTTATCTTCGATTAAAAATCAAAATGCAGATGCGTTGTCACTCTTGGGGACTAACATGGAGTACCTCGTGTCCAGTATAAAGATTATCCGGTTCTCTACACTCATCATATGAAACACAGCAGCATTAAGCCGCTATTTTACGTTGGTATTCTGTTCTGTGAAAGCGTGGTCCTACCCCGGTTGAATCAGCCCATGCATGCTACAACCATAATATAACTGCAGCGTGGCTTTACCATGTTTAATGTGAATTCATGGCTTTTAAAATCGATATCCCTACCCGTAACCACTGGACTACTCATCAAAAATATCACTAATTTTTTCCATCAAAAATATTACAAATTTTTTTTTCTTCAGATATATTACCAATGTTTTTCTTAAAAAACGTTACACTTACAATAAGATTTTATCCTGTATCGTGGAAGCGGATTATATACACAAATTGCACATGGCCAAACAATCAGACCCGAAACAATTATTTGTAGGCCATACAAATTGTTCCGTGCGGGATTCAAACCCACAGTTCTTCGCGCCACAACTTCCTGCCAAGCCACTGCGCCTCGGAGCAGTATATAGAAATTTTAGCGTAGGCCTGATGAATGACTTGATATGAAGTATTAGCACATTTCTTTTATAGAAGAGGAAGCAAACGAGCATGCGGCTCACTTAATAGTAAGTGAATACCGCCACACATAAACAAATGCAACAGCGGGAAATTGCAGGTGCGTCGCCGGTCTTTTATAACGAGCTGGCGTAAGAGAATCCATATATCTTAATCCCGAGCGTATAAGGGTGTTAGAATTGACTATGAAAAATGTCTGAAAAATCTTTTATCTTCCGACAGACGGCAAGACAAAGTGACGTATATCTTTATAAGCCACCTTATTTACGTCAGCCTTAAACTACCCGGACAGGCGATAGACAGCAGCGTTAAAGGTATTGCGTACGTCAATACACCTACCAAGCGTGACGATAAAGGCAAATCCTTCCTATAAGGGGGAAACCCCATATTCAGCAATGAACTTTAACGATATGATGAAGAAGAAGTATAAAGCATAGAGCACACACTAGTAAACGCTTTACAATATTTGTTTTGCACCTCCAGGGTGGTTCTGGTGGATGCTACGCTCATGTCGGCTACTGGAAGGAGCGTGAAGTCCACACCCTGAACCTGGCACGCAACTACCCAGGCGTGGGATGTTTCCGTCACGCCACCATAGTTCACGAGTGGATGCACATCCTGGGCTTCTTGCACATGCAGTCCACGCATAACAGGGACGAGTACGTTCGCATCGCAGAGGAGAACTTGATTCTAGGTAGGTTAGATAATCGGAGGAGAATCGACAACCGATAATAGCTAATGTAAAGCCTAAATCTCTCATGCTATCGAGTGTAGTACGGTCAACTAAGGCATCTTTACCTTCCCTTGTCATCTTTACCTACCACTGACAAGTAATAAGAAAAATCATTTTTATCAGAAACTACTAATGGTGATATTTCATAGACACATTAGTTGTTTCGTAATGAGCCAATGGTCACACAATTTTTTTAATACTGGCAGCACTGTCAAATGACAAGTTATAAACGTTTGTTGATACTCACGGGACATTTGTCGCAGCAGATTCTGGTCGAAATTTTAATTGTGCTTGTGAATTCACTTAGCTGAGGTAAGTGGAATTGATACATATTATATATAACCTTCCTAAGAAGACGTAGAAACTGTTACAATGGTAATTTCTTAACAATTTTAAGAGAAATTTGCATAGGTAATGATAGTTGAGGTTAGGTAAAGTTGCCACAGTTTGTACAGTGGCGTCTTTACCTGTAGCTACGGTTGTCACTATACTTTACCGGTCACTATACGTAAATGTTTTACTTTTAAAAGGGCTTACAAGCTGATTAAAACTTAGATAACAATATTAATACACTTATTCTGATAATAATAACAATGCAATTGTTTATACTTATCATTTCCATTTATATATTTATACAGCCCAACCAGATAAGAAAACTATTAAAATACTTAAATAATAAAAATTTTGAAAAAAGATGTCAAAAAGAAGAGTATTGTTACGCGCTCCAGTCGACGACACAACTAGCGCCATCAGTGTCAGGAACGAGAGCGAGGGGAGCGTTGCAGTTTATGACATCACAGATCTCCCAACCGACAGCGCCACCCGAAGAACTAAGTTTCTAGAAAATCTATACTCGAACTCTCGGTACCTTGCTCGTGTTTACTTGAACATTCCGGATATTTTGCTAATTTGAATAAATAGGTGGCGCAAGATGCGATCGGGACAGAGTTTAACTCGGCGACACAAGCGAAGCTTCGGAGCGGAATTAAGTGAATTAGTGTGTTTAATTATTAGTGTTTTTAACTTTAATTTGTATAAAGTAAATTAAAGTGTTAATTTAGGTAATTCTATCGGCAATTTTTATTTTCACGAACCTCAAGCGCGTAACAATTGGTGTCAGAAGTGGGATAAAATAATGCCGATTTTACCCAAGGAGGAAACGGAGGGTGTCCGTACCCGAAGTCAACGCCAGCAGGAGACGCACCAGAGGAGATTTGGTGGTGCAACGCCGCAGATGTCTGAGGGCCAGCCGCCGGCCATGGAAGCCGGTCCGTCAGCAGCTTCTACGTCTGTGGCACCTGACTTAGGTGCTCTGATGGCCATGCTACAGGAGCAGCTGCAGCGCGGACGAGAGGAACAGGCCCGTCTGTTGAAAGAGCAGCAGGAGGAACAAACTCGTCGACAGGAGGAACAGGTCCGTCGTTTGGAAGCTCAACTGCGGGGCGGACAAGAGGAACAGGCCCGTCAGCAGGCGGAACAGGCTCGTCGGTCGGAAGAGCAGATGCTCCTCATGAAGGACCTTCACGCTACCTTTGGGAAAGAGATAAGGCAGGTGAAGGATAGGGTTGCTCAATACGACAACCGCCTGTCAGAAGCTGAAACCCGAATCGAAGAACATGAAACCCGAATCAACCATGTGAACAATCGGGTTGACAACGTGATGGCTGACGTGAAGAAAACGCTAAACGACCTCAAACTTGGGGATGGAACTACAGCTCCCGTAGTAGCTGCAACACCTTCGCTACGTGGATTCAAAGTGCCGCCGTTCGACGGGACCTCTTCCTGGTCGGCCTACAAAATCCAGTTCGAGGCCGTCATGAAGGCGAACGGCTGGAATAAAAGCCAAGCCATGACTGCATTCACCCTAGGCCTGCGCGACCAGGCCTTAACTGTGTTGGAAGCTCTCGGTAAGAAAGTGACCTATGAGCAGCTTCTTGAGGCCTTGGAGGCGAGATATGGTGACGCTCACCTGGAACACGTCTTTCGCGCGCAACTTAAAGATCGCGTGCAACGCAGCAACGAAAACCTGCAGCAGTGGGCCCTTGAGGTGGAGAAGATGGTTCGTAAAGCATACCAGTCTGTACCTGCGCTCATTGGAGGGAACCTGGTGCAAACATTCATCGACGGCATCCGCGACCTGGAAGTCAGAGCTGCTGTGAGGCTCGGGCACCACGAGACGCTTAAGGACGCCTTGGCCCATGCACTGGAGGTAGAAGCCGTGCGGCAGGATCATCGTTCCCATCGCGTCAGGGAGATTGCAGCAGCTACCGCAACAAAGGATACAGCCCTAGGTGCTATGGCTGTGGGGAAAAGGGCCATCTTCGATCCAGCTACCCTAAGCGAACCCTAGAAAGGGAAGGTGAACGATCCCAGGAGGGTAGTGCGGCCAACAGCACCGCCCAGCAGCAGCAGGGAAACGAGTAAAAGCCAGAACTGCGGGGCGGGTGCTGGCTGATGTTAAAAGAGCCCCAAGGATCTCGATCTCACAAACCCATGATGGGAACAGTATAATCATCAAGGGTGAGGTCAACAGAATGCCGTGTAAACTGACCATAGACACTGGTGCCTCTCGTACGGTTGTTAGTTCCCAACTTATAAGTCAGTTCCTTGGGGACTCCGCATACAACCGAGAACGCATTAATTTGGTAACAGCCACCGGTCAGCGTATACCCGTCCATGGAGAGAAGGAGATGGAGTTGAAGCTAGGCAACGTGATCTACCTGCATAATGTCATCGTGGCTGATATAATGGACGACTGCATCCTAGGCCTAGACTTTATGAGGAATAATTGTTGTGAGATCGACGTTAAGCAAGGTGTTTTGAAATGTGGACAGGAGGAACTTTTTATGGAAGGTGCGTTACCAGGGAACGTGTACAGCATTAAGAAGATTGTTCTTCCGCCGAGATCGGAAACGATTGTTCCGGTTAGTCTTCCCCGAAACGCTGGGCAAGCTCACCGTTGTGTACTTGTGGAAAGGGTAAACAATGACCTTCCATGGAAAGTAGCTCGAACCTTGGTCAGGACCACTGACATCTCAGGAGTACGTGTGCTGAACCTTTGCGACCGGGACCAGATTATAGAAAAAGGCACATTAATTGGTACTTGTGAGGAAGTGGATTGGTTACGTCGGTGCCAATATATATCGAGTGGGACCCCCAGCAAGGATGCAGAAACGAGAGTGACCACACTTTTGGAAGACTGTCGCAGTGTTCTGTCCCCGAACGAATTGGTCAAGGCGAAGAAGTTGTTACTCGAGTACGCCGATGTATTCTCATCAAACGATGCTGATGTAGGAAAGACTGGTTTAGTTCAACACAAAATAAACACAGATGAAGAGTTGCCTATCCGTCAGCGGCCAAGACGATTGCCGGTAGCACGTGAAAAGGAAGTGGAAACCATGATTGAAGGAATGGTGAAGGATGGTGTTATTGAACCTTCCTCTAGTCCATGGTGTTCGTCAGTGGTGCTGGTGAAAAAGAAGGATGGCAGCATGCGGTTCTGTGTTGATTACCGCCGTCTGAACGACGTTACAAAGAAGGACAGCTATCCCTTGCCAAGAATTGATGACACGCTGGACATGCTTACAGGAGTAAAATGGTTTAGCACGCTGGATCTAAAAAGTGGCTACTGGCAAGTTGAAATTGACCCTAAGGACAAGGAGAAAACTGCGTTCTCGACGGGAAAGGGTCTGTGGCAATTCAAAGTAATGCCGTTTGGGTTGTGCAATGCTCCAGCAACGTTTGAAAGGCTGATGGAACTTGTACTTACCGGGCTAATTGGCGAAGCCTGTCTGGTCTACTTGGATGACATCATCATCGTGGGCCGTACGTTTGAGGAACACCTTCAAAACCTGGATCGCGTGCTTATGAAGATTCAGAGTGCCAACCTCAAGTTGAACCCGAAGAAATGTTCACTATTCCAACGGCAAGTTAACTTTTTGGGGTTTGTAGTATCGGAAGAAGGTATCCGCACAGATCCAGAGAAAATCACCGCTGTCAAGGATTGGCCGGTTCCAAAAGACAAGACGTAGGTTAGAGCATTTTTGGGTTTGTGCTCCTATTACCGGCGATTCGTGAAGAACTTTGCAGATATAGCCAAACCTCTGCACTAGCTAACCGAGGAGAAGCGACATTTCTGCTGGGATGAAAGTTGCAATATCGCATTCCAGGAGCTCAAGGACCGTCTGTGCAAAACACCTATTTTGGGATACCCTGATGCAAGCAAAGAATTTATCGTTGACACAGACGCAAGTGATATAGGACTTGGCGGTGTGCTGTCTCAACGGAGTGGTGACCAAGAGGTCGTGATAGCGTACTTCAGCAAGTCGTTGTCAAAACCGGAAAGGAACTATTGTGTCACAAGACGCGAATTGCTCGCTGTGGTAAAGTCGTTGCAGCATTTTAGCAAATATCTTCTGGGACGAAAGTTTCACTTACGAACTGACCATGCTGCACTAAAATGGCTATTGCAGTTTAAAAACCCAGAAGGACAAGTTGCGAGGTGGATTGAACTACTGCAGGAAAACGACTTTGAGATCGAACATCGCAGCGGGAAATCTCATGGCAACGTAGATGCATTGTCAAGAAGACCTTGTCCTGAAGATTGCAAACATTGTACTAGGCAAGAGAGTAAGGAAGTGGTATCCGTGAGAATGCTCAGGGCAGACCACCTCAGCAACGAGTGGAAGGACAGCTTACTACATGCACAGCAGGAAGATCCGGACATCAAGCCGATTCTGGAATGGATAAAGGCCAGTGCTCCCAAGCCCAAGTGGAGTGACGTCTCAGCGATGAGTTCGACCACTAAAAGCTATTGGGCCCAGTGGGACAGCTTGCTGCTTCAGGATGGAGTTCTGTGTCGTAAATGGGAAAACGTTCGGGGAGACAGCTGTCATTTGCAAATGGTTGTCCCTAAAGCTAAAGTACCGGATGTTCTACAGCTGTACCATAATGATTGTTCAGGAGGCCATCTGGGAGTTAAACGAACTCTACTGAAGATCCGAGAACGGTTTTACTGGGTCCACTGTCGAAACGATGTCGAGGACTGGTGTCGCAAATGTACAAGTTGTGCGGCTGTAAAGGGACCTCAGACTCGTAGTAGAGGTGCATTGAAGTTGTACAATGTTGGTGCACCATGGGAGAGAATAGCCATTGACGTGGTGGGGCCGTTTCCGGAGAGTGAAAGCGGTAACAAGTATTTCATGTTTGTGATGGATTACTTCACTAAGTGGCCAGAAGTCTTCGCCATTCCAAATCAAGAAGCTTCAACAGTTGCAGATAAACTAGTTCATGAAGTCTTCTGTCGTTTTGGAGTACCTTTAGAGATTCACAGCGATCAAGGAAGGAATTTTGAGTCTCAAATATTCCAGGAAACTTGCCGAGTTATGGGTACTCATAAAACAAGAACGACTTCTTATCACCCGCAATCTGATGGAATGGTGGAACGATTTAATCAGACATTGGAGAGGTACCTAGCAAAAATGGTAGACAATCGGCAACGAGATTGGGACAAGCACATACAACCGTTTTTGTTGTCATATCGAAGTTCTGTTCACGAAAGTACAGCAGTGACACCAGCTTTCGCAAACTTTGGAAGAGAATTACGGCTGCCTGCGGACCTGATCACCGGGATACCACCTGATGCCCCACGCAGTACAATACAATAAAGGGTTCAACGAAGGTTCATTAGTGTGGTTGCACAATCCAGTCCGCAGCAAAGGGAAATCTCCTAAGCTTCAAGCTAAATGGGACGGCCCGTACCGGATTGTAACCAGGATCAACGATGTGACCTACCGGATACAGAAAGGCGCAAGAGGGACTCCTAAGATCGTCCATGTGGATCGCTTGGCGCGTTATTATGGGACCGATAATGCTCGGGACGAGCATGTCTTAGGAGGGGGCAGTGTTACGCGCTCCAGTCGACGACACAACTAGCGCCATCTAGTGTCAGGAACGAGAGCGAGAGGAGCGTTGCAGTTTATGACATCACAGATCTCTCAATCGACAGCGCCACCCGAAGAACTAAGTTTCTAGAAAATCTATACTCGAACTCTCGGTACCTTGCGCGTGTTTACTTGAACATTCCGGATATTTTGCTAATTTAAATAAATAGGTGGCGCAAGATGCGATCGGGACAGAGTTTAACTCGGCGACACAAGCGAAGCTTCGGAGCGGAATTAAGTGAATTAGTGTGTTTAATTATAAGTGTTTTTAACTTTAATTTGTATAAAGTAAATTAAAGTGTTAATTTAGGTAATTCTATCGGCAATTTTTATTGTCACGAACCTCAAGCGCGTAACAGTATTAGAACCAAAAACATCCAAGATAATTCTTCAGATTCGGACTCTGACTGCTCTGTACAGTATGCAGATTCTTCGGATTACAATTCAATTGAAGACATGCAGGATTACTTATTGAGACAACTGATAGAAGATCAGAAAATGGATGAAAAGGAAAAAGGTGAACAAATGGCCTATTTGGAAACGAAAGGACATGAGACAGAAAGATTGAGAACGGAAAGTGATGTATGGATAGAAAACGAGATGTTAAATGACAAGGAGAAGGAAGAATTTGGAAAACAGGAAATACAGAAACAAATGAAAGAATTGGAAAAAAAAAGAGTATGAGATAAAAAACCTGAGAATAGAAAGTGATAATAGGCGAGTACTAGAGATGGTATATGAATATGACTTGGAGAAAATCGAATGTGAAATACAGGACACAGAGGAACAAATGAAGGAAATGGAAACAAAAGGTCACGAGGAAGAAACCTTAAGGATAGAAAGTGATGAAAGAAACGGACAGAATGTGGAAAAACAGATGGTATATGAATATGAAATGGAGAGAGGCATATGGGAAGACCAGGGAACAGTGAAGCAAATAAAAAAACTGGAAACAAAAGAACTCAGAATAGAGAAGCAGGAAAGAAAACAACACATAGAAAGCCTAATAATGGAAAACGATGAAAAAGAAGGACTGAAGATAAAAGGACCTAGACTAGAAGAGACTAAAAATGAACAAAATGAGAAGGCAAATAAAGTCGAAAGTTTATATATGGAAGGACAATACATCTTAGTAAAGTTTAAAAGTACCAAAAATACGTATAAGTATTACTGCGGCCTGATTACGAAAATATCTGAGTGTGAAGGTATTTTCCTGTTTTCCTGGTAGGTATTACTGGTCCACAGTACCCGATACAAGTATTGTATTCGAAAATGATGTACTTAGTGCAAATTTTACCCAACCCCTATAAAACCGGCGTGGAATTTTATATTTTGATGTCAAATTTAAATATAAATTGGAATAACACTTTTAGTTTTATTTTCAATACGCTTTAGCTGAAACTATGATAGTATAAGTATGATAAATATGTGACAACTAGTACTTTAAATACATTATATACTTTACAATTTTTACAAGTTTATCGCATGGTATTTATAGAACACTCCATGCGACTATATGACTTGCATTTTATCAATGTTTTTATAGCCGTTCATTTTAACTTCATTTTTAAACAAGTGGCAGCCCTGATAATAAATTACATTTGTATGAGAATTTCAATGGAGTCCATGCCATCTTTACCTATCAGCCTGTATTGCTCGTATATATTTTTTTTATTTAAATTTACAATATGTCTAAACAGAGAGTGTAAAGCGAAAGGGTATCTTTACCAATTTCAGTTATAAAGGCTTCATTTTATTGAGATATACGGTATAGGTAAAGTAGCCATTTTTGCGGCATCTTTACCTGTGTTATGTTTTTGGTGCTGCTTTAGTGGTTTTGCAGTACGAGGAGCAGTGCATTTATAAAACAATGTAGAAGTACTATATTCATCGATTAAAAAGAATAGCTTATTTATTAGTGTTTTATTTTTCCGTTTATTAGGTTTTATCTTCAAAAATATGGTAAAAATGCCGTGGGTATTGGTAATATTGAACCTATCAATAGTACCTATAGTGTCTAGCGTCTATATATATATATATATATTACTAGACCAGCAATTCAGAACAAAACCGTGTCACAGCGACGGTCAGTGACACAAATTGTGACACTGACTGCGCGGTCGCGCCCTGCCGGCACCGTAACTGGAACGGTGAAAATGCCACGCAGTTGTATTTTTATTTACGACAGTTAATGTTTTCACATACTTATCTGAAATTAACTTTAAATCACTTCAACAAACTACGCAAATAAATAGTTACAGAGTTTTTCTAGTTACATTAAATAAAATCAGTCTTAGATTGTCGAAAATATCGTTCGCGGTTTACAAAATTAAAAACTAGTCTTCTCGCAGTCGACTAAAGGAGTTACGGAGAATTAACCGTAACTTAGTGCGCAATATATTAGTACCGTAGAGGCTCTATGGCACTAATATATTAGATACATCCCCGGTATTAGAGGGGTATACTCTACGGTGGAGTCCGTCTAATAGATAGAAAAATCTTTGGGTATATTAAGCGGGGGTATTGATGGTCTATTGACACTGTCGATAAAGCTTAGATTTTCCAGTAACAATAGAGCGCCCTTTTTGTTTTCCATCCTTGTTCAATCATCGGTATAAAATTCGATCAAGTGTCTAGCTTTAATTGTAAAGGTTAAATTTTCTTGCATAACACGATTACATAGGATTTTTATTATTCCGATGTTACTTTTCGCCGACGTATACCGGGTGAATTTTATTACTGTGAGGAAAAAATTAAGGAAGTATGTGAACGAAACCTATGGAATAGATTCTTTTCAAATTAGTTGGAGCATCATAAAATAAAAACATTGATTCTGATACTTTTATTTCTTTTTTCTTTGGTAATAGACTCGTACTATACTTTTGTCAGTGTAAAGTAAATTAAGAAATTATCCTGTATAATAATTTGTTTAAAAACTTTTTCACAATATGTTAATGTGTCGCATTGTAAAGTTTTTGAAAGATTTTGACGGCAGCTTGAGCAATCAAATAGTCAATGACGATATTATCTTAATGCACCTTAGTAGACGCACATCATCTCCTTGATGACACACATCACCGTCGTCACTTGAGGTTCACATCACCGTTGGAACACTAGTTTCATCGCTTCTACTAACTTTTCCCATGCGTAAACATTTAATACACTAAATCGCATCACTAAAAGCCACTATTTAAAGAATAAGCAGTAATCGTTATATTTATTATATTTTTTGTTGTATTAAGAAAACTTTAATTTTAATTCCAATATTCGTTAATTCAGGATTTCGGAGACAAGGCCATACCCAACTGTGGACAAAAGGCGGCAAAGGGCAATTTATTATTGATCCGTTGGTGGAAGGTTGTACTTGTTTAATTGTAGCCTAGGAACAGTAAACACAGCATAGAAGAACGCCACTATGTTTTATATAGTTATATATGCATATTTGTGTTTTATTTTTAACAGGAACCGAGCACAATTTCGATATCTACGGACCGGACCTAGTGGACAATTTAGGGGTTGAATACGACTACATTAGCTGCCTGCACTACGGGCCCTACGCCTTCAGTGCTAATGGAGAGAAAACTATTGTCGCTTTGCAGGTTTCTTAATTTTTTTTTAAATGTTCTACAATTTTGTTTCGTGTTATTGTCCAGAATATTTCTTGTCATTAGCGAACAATATTGTATATTTTTTGACACGTATTATTTCACAACTTACAAATTACTTCCTAAAAGTATAATCACTATTAGGTATTCATATTCAGTAAGACATCAGCAGACCTCTTTTCAATGCTAATGAAATGATTTCGCCGTGATGGTTTCGTTCTTTTATAAAAGTAAATGCGACAAACGAGCATACAATGCACCTCATGTAGACAATTTGGTCGTGTGGGCTATCCCATCGATATCTCCATCTATCCTCAATTTAAAATAATATAGATACGTTGTCACCCCTGAGGACTAAAATGCCTCGTTTCCAGTAAAGTGGATCTCCAGAACACAGAATAATTATGCTGCTACCTCACAGTGATATTTTGTGCGAGCGTGGTCCCTTCCTGGCCAAGCTGACCCATTCGTTCTGTGGTTTTAATATGCTACAGCTTTGTTCAACTATGAAGTTCTTACCTTGCGACAAGAATAGGGATACGTTAGAGTAAAAATTGCTCAGCGATGCAGCGCAACTAATGGACGCGACACACGGTCAGTTAAAGCCATCAGTTGAACTGATATCAGTTCAAACGGATTTAAGGCAAAGAAATTACCACACACACGGTCAGTTCAACTGATCAGTTCAAACTAGGGTTGTTGATATTTTTAGAATGTCCGATTTTCGATTTATCGATAATTATAAATATATCAATATCGGAGTTTTATATATTGAAGGAATATATATATATATATATATATATATATATATATATATATATATATATATATATATATATATATATATATATATATATATATATATATCATAAAAAACAATCGTAAGTCATTTATAGTTCATTTAAGCAAATTAAATTATAAATGTACGAAAATGTTAGATATACCTATATAGTTCTTATTAATAATTATTTAAATAAAATAAGAGGATTATGTTTACCAATATTTTTCAGTAAGAATTTAAAAAAATACTTGTTGTTTTATATTGTCAGCTGTTTTATATGTTAAGAAGCACAGGTGCTACAGATGTAGCTGAAGTAATCAAATATTTAACAGCTATTTCTGATAGAACGGTAGTAAACTGTCTACCCAGTGGACAGTAGATGACGACAGTAACTCAAGTTCATAAGATGCCTAAGCGATCAAAATAGCTAGAGTTTTATATTAACATCGAAGTACTTGTTTCGTCGTTTTCTCTATTAGTTCACATGCGCATACACTTAATACACAAAATCGCATCACTTTTACGTATCAAAATTCACTTCAAACCATTATTTAAAAGATAAAACAAGAGCAACAATCCGTCGACGGTGAAGTTCCCGCCAAAATACACAGTGAGTTAAGTAATAATAAGTTTCGTAGAGCACAGTAATTTTAATGCCACAGAGATATATTACACAAAATTACGTTTCTTTTTGAGCAAATAAATAAACTGGGAAAAAATTAAAAGAATAATATAGTGTATATAAATAAAGTACTTTGGACTTTGGATTTGATAGTAGTAGGTTAAATGATTTTCGAGAAAATATAAAAAATTAAAACTTTTTATTGAAAAAATATTGACTGTCGATATCCATATTTCTACGCCTAGCCCACCGCACAACCATGGCCCAGCCCCTGCGTCATCGAGCGAACACGCTAACGCTGGGGCTACACTAACGGGCGGATAAATGCAGCAATTATTGCTTTAAATTTAACTCGATAAAGTGAGTGGCTCCACGTGAACACTCAACGTTATTAAATTTCAATGCCATTGAACGGCGTTAAAGTTGGCGTTAGTGTTCCTTGAAAACTTTTTATATTTGTTTAAAATGGATCTGTAAAAATCCATTAGGCGTTCCTTTGTCTTTCTAGTTCTTCGATAGTTTCGCGTCATTCGCGCATCGTTTTGCGATATGCGATTTTTAAAAATTTTAACCTCGGATCTCACAAACATGGCTCTGTTTGCAGAATCTCAAGAAACGAAATAACTTTTTTATTATTCCGCTCTAGCCATACGTGCAACCCCGTTGCGCTCATCGTGCACAGTGAGACTGTGAGACAAACGTAGTGTGGTCGCCTTAACGCGTTATTTCGTGCGTTAATTTCTTTGATGTACCGCCACTCGAGTTATCGCCAAACGTTAAATGGCATTGTTAATGCTATTGTCATATTATAGCGTTAAGTCGTGGCCTCACCTACATTCAACGTCCATCAACGCGATAATTAACGGCATTTCTCGTTAGTGTGGCACCAGCATAAGATTGTACAAAAAGTGATAAAACAAACAAGTCTAGAATTAATGAAATAATAATTTGATTTGTTTGATAATCAAATATGTTGAGTTTTATAAAATAATAAATTTTTCGTATTGTATTAAGTTACTTAACACGTAGGTACACTCTACGTTAAGTTTAGTTTTCTTTATTTTCCTTGTGTTATCTCCCCCTTTGGGGAGGGTGCTAAGTTTTAAGTTTTAGTTTAGAAATGTCACAGACAAAATTGCGTTACTCCTATAAACTGAAAATAATGAAAATATAAACCTTCGGATGCCACAATCAGAAAGGTGAAACTGTCACCTATGTCTTTATGAGCCCTTTCAAATGAGTTGAAACACGATCATCCTATCTAGTGCCGTGACTGAGATCATATACTCAACTTCGGTGTCCACCATCATCAGGTAGGTGTGATCATCACAGGTTCACAGGCACCTTGGTATTTAAATGAGTCTAAAAACGATGGTTCTATGTGGCATAATTATATAATGGCATAATTATATAACGGCTTAATTGAGATTCTTTACCCAGATATTGAGTCCGCCATTAGGAACGTGAGATTATCACAGTTACCTTGGCCTTTATAAGCCTTTTCAAATGAGTCCAAACATAGTGGTTCTATCTAGTGCCGTCACTGAGATCCTAAACTTACCTTCGGATTCCACCATAAGAAAGGTGAAATCATCACAGTTATCCAGATCTTTATGAGTACCTTTCAAATGAGTCCAAACACAATGGTTCTATATTCTAAATTCTCTAAATATGTAAAATAACTAGCTTTTTACTCGCGGCTTCGCTCGTGTGGGCTTCCGTCGAGGAACATCGTTAATACTGCTTCAACCAAAATCAACAAAGTTGGATCACTTGCAGAGTCGCCTCGTTGTCACGTTTGTTAGTCAAGTGATATCTTTTGAATTCTTAAAGATTATTAGATGCAGACTTTTTCTAGAATTGCATTAATATCATACGTCTAGCAACCCCTGTTGCTTTTTATCTCGGTCTGCGGTCATGACTTCCGAGGTATCTTTAATAGGGGTTAATTATCATTGATTCAAAGTTACATTATTAACTTTTTATTCTTTACATTTATTCATAAATTAAGATAAGTTAATTTTGACCAAATAATGTCGAACTATTTGTTATTATCTCAAATAGAGATAAAGACTTACATCGGATAACTTAATACTAAAGGAAGTTACTGAAATTATTGCTATGCCGATATACACTCAATAAGTATAGTTACTAAAAAGTTTCTCTTTTAATCACAGTTTTGTATACACAGTATCAATGTCAATTACGGTAAATCATCCCGATAATGGCTGGATATTTAAAGATTTTGATCCTGCAAGAATAAGTATTCAGTAGTATTACATTTAATCTTATCAGTTAGTTGTTATTAGTTTATTTAGCCGTAAATATAAAATAGATGGCGCTAGTTTTAGGTTAAAACTATGAAATCCAAAACTCTCAAGCTGTGTAAATGTGGCCAGATCGTAGAATTGATCATTTTATCATGAAGTGCTGGACCACTTCAAATATTGCAATTATATCATGATAGCCTATTATTACTGACCATCTCTCCATAGTATAAAACAAAGTCGCTTTCCACCGTTTGTATGCTTAGATCTTTTAAACTACGCAACGAATTTTTATGAGGTTTTCATCAATAATAATAATAATAATAATAATAATAATAATAATATATATATATATATATATATATATATATATATATATATATATATATACTATATATTGATTCATCGTAGATAGTAACCAGACTTCCACCGGAGATTCATAGCACCCCCTGTACCACAGTTACCACGGTCACCAACGTACCCAGGAATAGCAGGGCCGCTGGGGACTGGGAGCCGTCTCTTCGTAACTGTCATCATGGGAGGTATACTGCATAATTGCGGCGCTTGGCGAGCGGGTCGGCAACCGCAGTTTTTTTTTGTACAATTGGTGTTGTCAGGAAGATGCTGCTGCCCATCTCCTGCTGTTTCCCTCCGCCGCCTTTTACGAAACCCACGGCAAGATATGGAGTAGTGGATATTCTTAACCGCCACTGCACGGTACAATGACGGACAAGCAGACAAACAATTAAATGCCCCCCGTTTGCTTTTAAATGCTGATGGCATTAAGCTTTTTGGCCAGTCCACGGTCAGTCAACTTCGCCGGCCAAGTAGACTGACCGTGGACTGTCCATATTTTTTCGACGTTGGCTAGCGACGCTATAGCGTATTATCGCTGCAGCAAGAATGCTTCTTCTTGACCTGGAAATGATTATATTCTCACAGAATACCAGGCTAAAATAGCACCCTAATGATGCTTTTAATATTGGTCCTCAAGGATAAAAAAGCTTTTTCATTTTGATCGGGAACTGGATACATTGCCGCAGTATTCACTTGCCATCAAGCAAGCCAGAATAATTTTAGAACATTTTGTTTAGGTGTTTTATCAATACATATAAATTAAGTTGAAGTGTTAATGTGTGGTGCTAATAACAAAAATTAATTTTTTTAAACTTTTGTCTGTCTATTTATTCCGGCTAATCTCCGAAACGGCTAGATCGATTTTGATGGGACACATTTTTTTCAGGCAGATAGCTGGTGTTTTAAGGAGTAACTAAGGCTACTTTTATTTAGAAAAAGAATTAGAGTTACGCGCAAAAAAATTAAAACCCATGAAATCCAATCGTAATAAATTCCACGCGGGCGAGGTCGCGGGGCACAGCTGTTCTTATATGAAATTATCATTTACGAGATTATTCCAAGTTACGATGATTGTTGCTGCTTGCCTTGAACTTTTGTTGTTTCTCAGACTACACCAATAAGTAAAAATAAAACGACTAATATATATATATATATATATATATATATATATATATATATATATATATATATATATATATATATATATATATAATATGCATATTATAGTAATGTATAAATATAAAAATCACTTACTCTCCGATAGTCTCGCTAAAACTCACCGATTTTGATGAAATGTTTTGTGTGTATTTAAGTGGGTACCTGTATGATTTAGATTTACAAGTTGGTTTAGATTTTATATCCGGTAGATGGCGCTATTGCCGATATCGTGCGAAGCCGGGATGATTCGCTAGTATCGTATAAATGTCAACGTTTGTCAAATTTATTGAATCTACGAAGTCAATTCTCGTTTCGACGTAATATCATACGAAGGCACCGTCTAATATCAGCGACAGTGGATAGATATGCGGCTGGGGTGATCCTTGGGCTACCTCAAAGCCGCGAACATTTATATAAGTATATTATAAATAATAATGTTCGCGATGAGACATAGAGTTATGTCGATACTGTTAAAAATTCTGTTTCTGTTAAAAAATGCGCCGCTAGCGGTAAGTAGTGAAACTATTTTACGATATAATTAGAATATTATGAAAAAGCAATGTTAGGTTTAGTTGTTAATTTCTTCACACAATGTTTATTTATCGATTTGGGCAAGCCTTGATGTTGATATGTCCAACAGACTGTCTTATAACTGAAATATCACAAAATGCCTCAAATTCATGTAATGATCGAATATTCATGATGAAATTAATTATACGATCTGGCCACGACATATACAAAAATATCTTTAAATAAAATACAAGTGTAATGAGAGTTTTGCAATAATCGCAGGCAAACCAATGTTAATCGGTTCATTATTATGATATTTTAGTAATTAAACTAAATCCATCAGAGTTTTTATAGATTTTACTATTATCAATTTAAATTATTACTATTAAAATGAAAGAATGAAAAAATAAACAAAACTTTAGAAGTTTCAAATCATTTAACCTACCTGATAACTGAAGGCTAAGTATACCACTTTTTACTTTTTATGACGGATGGCACTGTTTCGGAAACGTACAATGTAGATCGTTTACGTAGTCTCAAATTATTACATAACAGTTAAAATAAATCTTAAACTTTAATTATAATTATTGTATTGGTTCAAAAAAAACACTACGTTATCCCGCTTATAACTAACAGAATTATACATAATAGGAAATTAACTTCTAAAGAAAGGAAAATATTTAACCCTCCTTTTTAAGTTCCGTAATCGGATAAAAAGTAGCCTATAAGTAGCCCCGGGTCACTAACTGCCTGCATACAAAATTCCATGGAGATCTGTTCAGTAGTTTTTGCGTGAATCTTTAATACACAGACAGACAGAAAGACAGACAGACAGACAAAAATTCTAAAAACCAGTAATTTGGTTTCAGTATCCTTAATTTAGTCCCATTGACCAGTTTTTTCCAGGAAATATTAGAATTATAGACACGACTTTTGTACAGATTAATTATAGGTATGTATATATAAAAAATGTAAATAGCATAGAAATAATGTAAGTAGCTACTAAGAAAGTAAGTACTTACCCGTAATTAAAACGAACTGAAGCCAGCGGATTACGGTGCGCCCGGAAAACTCCGTGTAGTGCCATCAGTTAAAATTTACCAACTAATGATTTCACACTCACGAACAGTTTTTGATTATACGTCAGTTCGACTGAACTGTTTCAACTGATAGTACGCCCGAAAAAAATCGTGGGTTGTCGTCAGTTGAAAATTTCAACTTAAGATGTGTTCCACACACACTGTCAGTTTTTGGATGTACGTCAGTTCAACTGATCATTTTAACTGACCATGTGTGGGAAACATAAAGCCGAAAATAACGTGTTTTTGTAGGGTTAGTTATTAAAGCTTCTTTTTTCATTTGGAAACGGAAATTTCCAAGCATTCCCGCCTTGCACCTGGGCATGGACAGGCCATGTCGGACTCGCACCGACTAAATCCAATCAAAGCGAAACTCAAAGCACCCACCACACCTAGGGAGATCCTTTTCGGGAAAGCGTTATTTGGCGAACTAACTAACTAAGCGAACTCAAAATCATCCAAATTTAAAATTTAAACTATATTTTTAAACTATATTGTACTTTGTAACATAGTATGGTTTACTGTGTGATTATCAATATGGGTTCTATAAATATATAATTTTAAGTTAAAATGAAAAGATAAATATACATAAATATTAATAACATAAAATAAATATAAAAATACATATATAAATAAAAGCCCAACCAGATGGAAGAGACCAAACGGCCGAGGGTTAAGAGGAATGGGAAAGAAACCGGCGGACGATGCGGGCGGTATCGAGGAGTACCGCCTTCTGCATTTGAGCCCGGAGCGGTCCGTCACGGAGTTCCAGTCGCCTCAGATGACCCGAGAGGCTGACTGGGATTAGCCCATTCGCAGAGACGACTACAGGAATAATTTCAGCCGGCAGACCACCCCACATGTCGGTCACCTCGTAAGCCAGGTCCAGATAATTTGTTCATTTATCTGTTTCGGCTTTCGCGAGGTTCTCGTCATACGGAATGGTAATGTTGACCAAAAATATCCTTGACTGTGCCCGGTCCATCAGCACAATATCAGGCTTATTTGCAAGAATAGTCCTGTCTGTGATGATGACCCAGTCCCAGTAGAGCCTGGCGCGGTCATTTTCGAGCACGGCTTCCGGCAAGGTCCGGTAATACGGCAATTTATGGTCCGCGAGACCGTATTTCAGAGCGAGCACCTGGTGTAGAATTCTGGCTACTAGGTTGTGCCTGTGCAAGTACTCAGAGTTAGAAAGCGCCGAACAACCGGAGATGACATGCCTAAGTGACTCACCGGGATGGCGAGAAGCTCGACAGACGTCGACTGTGCCATCCTTTAGGATATATCTCCGATAGTTGTTGGTCTTAATAACCCGATCCTGTATTGCACAGACAAAACCCTCGGTTTCCCCGAAAAGGTCACCGAAACGTAGCCAGTTGAGGGAGGCGACTGTATCTACGAAGGGCTCATGTAGAGCCCTGTAGTACCTCCCGTGGGGCTCCTTCTCCTTCCATACGGTCTCCCGGTTGGAAATGCTTTGTACTGCCGGGTCCTGCCATTGCTCGTTGGCTAAGGACGTCATTATAGAATGGATCATCCGATCTCGCCAGGAAGTAATTACGGAGGCTGCACACTTCACGATTATGCATGGTGAGCGCGCTCAGGAAGCCACGCCTACCATGCTTTCGCGGCAAGTACAGCCTCATTACCGACGATCTCGGATGATGCATCCTATGGGACGTCATTGTAGTGCGGAGTTTTTTATCCAGGGCGTTAAGTTCAGTCTGAGTCCACCTAAGTATGCCAAAGGTATACATGAGGACAGGCATGACCCAGCCGTTATATGCGTGTACCTCATTCACACCGGACAAAAGGCTGCTAAGCACTTTGGTCAAGCGTGCATAAAACATATCGCAAACTGACTGTTTCATACCAGCCTCATCGATCCCGATGTTCTGTGACATACCCGGGTATCGGTATGTTTCAGCCTCGGAAAGGGTCCTTAAGTCCTTAATTTTCTTGATATACCCGGGACCTCCTCCATTTCGCCCTCAGTTTTATTGTTTTTCAATAGCAACCGTTTTATAGGAGACATAAAATTTTCCCTTCATCCCTTCATTATGTTGAACAAGACATTATTTCGAAAATTATACTAAACCTTAAATCGAAAGCAGAGGGCATAGATGGGATCTCTCTCGGAATGCTACTTAGAACCTTGCCACAGTCACTAGGTGCTATCACATCTATCGTTAATTGTTCAATAGTAACTTCTACCTTTCCAGACGTCTGGAAGACGGCCATCGTTAGGCCACTGCCTAAAAACTCAAACCCACAGGAACCTACAACCTATTAGCATATTACCCTGTTTGTCATAAATTGTTGAGAAAGCTGTTGCGATGCAACTTAGGGAATATCTTGAAAGTAACAAAATACTTTCCGAATTTCAGTCTGGATTTAGAAAAAACCATAGCACAACCACAGCTCTTCTAGATGTTACAGACAATATTATTAATGCACAGGATGCTGGTATGTGTACCTTACTAGTACTTCTAGATTTCTCAAGGGCCTTTGATTGTATGAATACTCAATTACTACTAGCTAAAATGACATATTATGGTTTTGATCCCGATACGGTCAGTTGGTTTCATAGCTACCTTACGGGTCGTGGTCAATATGTTGAAATCACTCAAGTAGACGGTCGACCGCTTCGTTCAACGCATAGCCCTCCTCTATTATTTATACTCTACACAACAGATATCGTAAACTGTATAAAATCTTGCAAATATCACTTATACGCGGACGATTTACAAATATATATTTCTTTTAAATCTAACGAATGGCGCTCGGCAGTGCAGTCGCTTAACGAGGACCTTGGTAGAATATTGGAATGGTCAACAAATAATTGTCTAATTCTTAATCCTACTAAAACAAAGTATATAGTATTCGGATCGAAATTTCATGTAAATAATGTTCCCCTTGATTGTGAAGTGAAGTTAGGTACTGAGGTTTTAGAACGTGTCTATGAGGCTCGTAACCTCGGTTTAGAGTTGGACTCAAATTTGCGATACGAGAACCATATATCAAAGGTAGTTCGCAACTGTTTTTATAGATTAAAAGTCCTGTATAAGGTTCGACAGTATCTAAGTGAAGAACTTCGGGTACGCCTAGTAGATTCTCTCGTTCTATCTTAATTAAATTATTCCGACACAGTTTACGGCCCATGCTTGTATGTAAGAACAGAAAAGTTGATTCAACGGGTTCAAAATGCTTGCGCTCGCTTTTGTTTTAGAATTCCACCCCGTAGTCACGTAACACCATTTTTGAATCAACACAACATTTTAAACATGAGACACCGCAGACAGCGCCATTTAGCATGTCTACTTTTTGGCATTTTGAGATCGCAGACACCTAGTTATCTTAGCAGCAAATTAGAATGGAGTAGAGGGAACATCAGCGGTAATCGCAGTCGCCACCTATTATTATTATTATTATTATATTATTAAGTTAACGGGCATAGATAAGTCAATGCCCTCAGAGTTAGCAACCCTCCCCCTTTCAACATGGAGGACCGCACACTTATCCGTCCCCAGCTCCATTCCAATAGAATTGCTAAATTCACAAGTGATGTTTAGCAATTCCATAAGATGGGAGCGACTGGAGGCGAATAACTTGAGTTCATCCATATAGAAAAGGTAGGTCACTTTTGTACCTCCTTTCCTTAAGAGAGGCAGAACCAGATTGGACTCAGACAGTCGCCCTGGAATATACCCTTTCTTATCCTTATGCGGCTTTCCGCAGCCGTCATCCGCTCGCCTAGATGACAGAGGATCATACTCCACTGCCCCATACACTGCTCGAGGAAGTCTCGAACTGTACAGTCAATCTTGTACAGCACGAGGACCCTCTTTAGCTGTGTATGGGGCACCGAATCAAATGCCTTTCTGTAGTCTATCCAGGCGGCGGAGCAGTTCCGACGGTTGCGTTTCACCACTTTGCCAATGACCGCGTCAATGAGGCATGGTTCCTTGTTTCCACGACCGCCGCCCCGGCATCCATTTTGAGCGCGCGACATCACCTGATTTGAGCCCAGGTGACGAGTGATTCTCGCGCTCAAAATGGACGTTAGTGTCTTGTATATTATAATAATAATAATAATAATAATAATAATCTTTATTTGCAAGAATATGGTTGTACAATGGTGTTTGAGTATAATTCGTTCTACATATTCTACCTTAGTGGTGTGCAAATATTAATGGTCAAGTAACCTAAACAACAATACTTATCGAATTTAACAACATATATTAATTTAACAAAAAATAAAATTATTTAATATTATTTACTTGATTTGATAATTAATTTATTATGCCACAGTGTCCGAAAAAATATAAGTAAGTATTATTATATCAAGTAAGATTATTATTACAGGTCAATGTCATATATTAATTATTGTTCTTACGTCAATAATTATATAATGTTACATATCCAATTGTCATTAATATCTTTCTATTTTTACATCAAATTTATTAATTAATTAGATACATAAGTCAAATTTTATATAAAATAATATCAAAAACATTATTTTTTTTAAATATCAGAATCTTGTAATTACGTAATTAATCCTATTCTAAAATTATCATTCATTATTACTCGTACGGGGGATGAGTCGCTCGCGTCCGTAGGCTTCGACCACCTAACCTTAGGCCCACCCTACACGTGTCCCCCGGGTGGTGCTAAACAAGCGACAAAGCCGATAAAATGGACTCGGCTCCTCGCCGTATGGTAGCGGCGTAAAATCTACCACCAACCCTTGTTCGCACCATGACTCAAGAAATAAAAGAAATGGCCCCGAGTTCCCGGCGCCCCTTAAATGGGGCAGGGGTGCGAAGAATCTCCGGGAGAAAAACCGGCGACGAGGTTCGCCACCCGTCACGTTCTGTCTCCCGGAGGGGCGAAAAGTGGATTGCGGAAACCCGTCTGGCTACGCTGAATGTATGTGGAGGAATGAATGATAAGATGGATGAAGTATGCGAAATGATGAATGACAGAGGAATAGATGTGTTATGTGTGAATGAGACGAAACGAAAGGGAAAGGATGCCACTGCACATGGCACGTATACCGCGTATTGGTCTGGTGTGGGCGAGACCGAACGGGCATGCCAGGGAGTCGGTTTCATCCTTTCAGAAAGAATGGGACGATGTGTGAAAGAGTATGAATGTGTAAGCCCGAGACTGCTATGGATACGAATGAAAGTGGGCTTAAAGAAGCTGTTCCTGCTAGGGGTATACGCCCCAGACATGTCTAAGCCCACTTACATCCGAGAGCAGTTTTGGGACATGGTAAGGATGGTGTTGACAAAATGTAAGGAAAATGAAAATATTATTATGTTAGGAGACTTTAATGGAAGGGTTGGGGTGAAGAGGTCTGGTTATGAAAGGATATTGGGAACGTTTGGTGATGAAAGTATAAATGAGAATGGTGAAGACCTCCTCACCGTATGTGCGGAAAAGAATCTTTTTATGACGAATACTTTTTTTCGTCATAAGAAGATTCACATGTATACATGGGAAAGAGGTGATGATAGAAGCATGATAGATTTCGTAATTGTGGATGAAAGAATGAGGAGCGCAGTCGTAGATACAAGGGTTTACCGGGGGTCCAACGTAGGGACGGATCATTACTTGGTCTTATGTCGAATTAATGGTCTTTTCAAGCGTTGGCGGCATCGGACATCTGTATCTACCACTGCGTTACAGCGTATAAGAATAGAGAAGTTACAAGATGAAGATGTGATAGAGAAGTATAAATGTAGACTGAGAGAAAATATTAGGTGTTTGAATGAGTTGTGTATGAATGATTTAGACTTGAATACTGTGTGGGATAATATTAAGAAAGGTTTGGTGGATACCGCCACCGAAGTATGTGGTGTAAGTAAGAGAACAAATGAAAGGAAAAGTAATACGTTATGGTGGGATGATGAGGTACGGGTGGAAGTTGAATCAAAGAAGAAAGCATGGTTAGATTTACTAGCAACCAAAGCTGGTAATTCTTCTGGTATGAATGATGAGATTGAAAGAAAAAAGGCAGAATTTAGACGTCTAAATAGGAGAGTAAAAGAAGTTGTTGAAAGGAAAAAGAAAGAAAGAACGGATAAGAATGATAGAAGGATATCTGGTAATTTCCAGGCTAACATAAAAATGTTCTGGAAACTCGTAAGAACTGCCAGGGGAAATACAAAACAGCCTATAATAAATGCTATAAGAGACGAGAATGGATGTATTCTGAATGATGAAGTTTCGAATTTAAACAGATGGAAGGAATACTTTGAAAGCGTGTTTATGAGTGAAGAGTCGTATGAATTAAATGAACTAGAAATTCCGAAAGAAGTGGAAAGGGGTATGGAGATAAGTGTAGATGAAATAATGAAAGCAATGAAAAGCATGAAAGCAGGTAAGGCAGCTGGATATGATAGAGTATCACTCGAGATGCTAAGGGCTGGAGAGGGAGTGGTGGCAGGCCTGCTGTACACCTTGTTTAATTTATGTTGGGAATTAAAACGGGTACCGGATGACTGGTGTAAAGCAGTTATAGTACCAATATATAAAGGAAAAGGGTCACAGCAGGACTGCAAAAACTACCGCGGTATCAGCTTGCTTAGTATTGTGGGTAAACTGTATGCTAAGGTGTTAATTGAAAGAGTTATGAAAGAAACTGATGGAAAAATTTGGGATGTGCAAGCGGGTTTTAGAAAGGGAATGGGGTGTACAGATCAAGTCTTTTCCATGCGCATGATTGCGGAGAAGTTTTTGGCCAAAAACCAGAAAGTTTTTTGTGCGTTCATGGACTTGGAAAAGGCTTATGACAGAGTGGACAGGAATGTGTTATGGCAAACACTGAACTCATATGGGTTGAGCGCTGGTTCGATACAGGCGTTAAGGTCTCTTTATAGGGACTCTAGTGCTTGTGTCAGGATCAATGGGGTCTACTCGGACTGGTTTGGCATCCAAAAAGGTGTCAGACAGGGCTGTGTAGCTTCCCCTTGGCTGTTCAACCTATTTATGGACCGGTGTTTGCAAACTTTGAAAGATGAAGAATGTGGGTTAAGAATGGGCGAGTTAACCGTCAAATGCCTTTTGTATGCTGATGATCAAGTCATACTTGCGTCATCGGCGGCAGAGTTGCAAATGATGGTTACATTAATGAACTGGGATTTGAAAGAAAGGGGAATGAAAGTGAACGCAAGTAAGACGAAAGTGATGGTTTTTGAAAGAGAAGAAAGCAAAACGGTATGTGAAATAAGAATAGAAGGAGAGTTAATTGAGCAAGTGGATGAGTTTGTGTATTTGGGATGTGTATTTAGCAGGGATGGTAGATATGATAGGGAAATAGAACGACGAGTAAATGCAGGGAATAAAGTGAATGGGGCACTACACTCTATTATGAAGAACCAGAATGTGTCAAAACAGGCACGTATGGTA
Organism: Parnassius smintheus behrii; assembly: GCA_036936625.1. NCBI lineage: Eukaryota > Metazoa > Arthropoda > Insecta > Lepidoptera > Papilionidae > Parnassius > Parnassius smintheus. Next base: position 52,340,619 of record JAUPFT010000001.1, read on the forward strand.
ATTCATAATGCTGTGTTAGTCCCTACTTTAATGTATGGTAGTGAAAGCTGGGTGTGGCAGAAGAAGCACGAAAGTAGAATAAATGCTGTAGAAATGCGGTCTTTAAGGAATATGCTAGGGTTTAATCTGAATGACAGGGTGAGAAATTGCGTGATAAGAGATAAATGTGGTATGCAAGATGATGTTGTGACCAGGATTAAGAAAGGAATGCTTCGGTGGTTTGGTCACGTAGAAAGAATGAATGAGGAAAGAGTGACAAAGCAAATTTATATGGCAGATGTGAATGGCCGAGTCGGAAAGGGACGCCCTAGAAAAAAGTTTATCGACCAAATTGGCGATATTTTGAAAATGGGCCACGTTAGAAGTACCCTTAACCGACGAGCATGTATGCGTATATATATGGATGTAAAGGAGGCGAAAGAGGTATGTCAGGATCGTGCCAAATGGAAGTCCGTAGTCTCTGCCTACCCCTCTGGGTGACAGGCGTGAGTGTTTATGTATGTTATTACTCGTATGTAGGTCGTTGTCGTTTAAGAACTCTTCTACAGAATAATAACATTTACGGAGCAACAATGCCAAAACAGATTTCTTAAATGACAGTAAACTTTTACGCTTTAAATTATCAGGTAATTTATTATAAATTCTAATCGACATTGCAAAAGCATTTCTTTTTGTAACTTTTAGACGATTTGCTGGCGCATATAACCTATTCTTGTATCTACCCTTACTTTCACTCACATCACACTTACGTTGAAATAAATGTGGATGCTTATGAACAAATATGCACATTTCAAATATGTATAATGAAGGCAAAGGCAGGATCTTTTTAGTTTTGAACAAAGGTTTGCAACTCACTAAAGGACCAACACCACAAAGAGCTCTTATGCAGCGTTTTTGTGCTTTAAATGCTTTATCCGAATCCACCGAATACCCCCAGAGTATAACACCATATCGTAGTATGGATGAGATATATCCATGATATGCCATCAGTGCAGCTCTTTCTGATACAATATTTCTTAGTCTACGCAATGCAAAAACGAAACGATCTATTTTAGTACAAAGGCTTTCTATATGAGTCTTCCAACTACAAAATTTATCAAATATTATTCCCAGAAATGTCGTGGAAACGACTTCTTCAATTATCTAGTTGTTATATGTGAGTTTAATGTCATTTGAAATGTTTTTGAGGGTTTTATATTCAATAAATTTCGTCTTATTTATATTTATATCTAAATTATTTATATTCATCCACTGTATGACCTCATTTAGAGCACCATTAGCTGCGATTTCAAGTTCAGATCTGTTATTACCTTTAACTATAAGAGTAGTGTCATCAGCGAATAAAATGCATTTGCTTGTAGTAAAGTCAGGAAGATCGTTAATGTATATCAAGAACAGCAAAGGTCCCAGTACACTGCCTTGTGGAACACCAAAACTGTTTGTATGATATTGAGATCGTTTTGATATCTTTGTGTTGTTTATGACTTTTGTAACTTCTACACACTGCTTACGATTTTTAAGATAACTCTCAATCCAGTATAGTCGGTAGACACGTGATGGGGCGGTATTTGCTCGGGTCTGTGGTACCCTGGTCTTTAGGAACCAAATGAGTGATCCCAGTAGTGAAGAGTTTTGGGAGCAACTTCTGGTTGAGAGCCTCTTTAAACTGTCGAGCGAGCACAGCGTGACACACCATGAACACCATGAACACCTTCAGCAAGTAGTGATGCAGCCCGTCAAGCTCCGGACTTTTCCAGTTTGGGGCCCTACGGACCGCCTCAGCTACGTCATCCGGCGTTATGGTGACGGGGTCCATGGGCGTAATACCCACACACTGACTCGCCACAACTTCCGCCCAAGAGCCCTCACTGTGGTTTACGGGCTCTGACCACAGACTGCGCTAGAATGCGACCGTGTCGGCCTGATTCAGGGCTGGGCCCGTTCCACTTACCATTGGTCGCTCCAATGATTTATAGAGCCTCTTCTGATCACTCTGGAAGAGACGATTCTGGTTGAACCGTGTGGACCTCTCGGTATATCGCCGATTCCGCTTTCCCCAAGCAGCGATTCTCTGCTTCAGGTCGTCTATGCGCTCCAATGACCGCGTCAATGAGGAGTGGTTCCTTGGTTCCACGACCACCGCCCTGGCATCCATTTTGAGCGCGTGACATCACCTGATTTGAGTCCAGGTAACGAGTGATTCTCGCGCTCAAAATGGACGTTAGTGTCTTGTATATGGTCGGTAGACACGTGATAGGGCGGTATTTGCTCGGGTCTGTGGTACCCTGGTCTTTAGGAACCAAATAAGTGATCCCAGTAGTGAAGAGGCTTGGGAGCGACTTCTGGTTGAGAGCCTCTTGAAACTGTCAAACAACAGGCAGCGGACCTTTGCGCGTTCTTCTGTATTCCATCATCCATATAAGTGGGCGCAATTTAACGGGAAATGCCCAGACCCGGCGCCGTTTCATGGTGGGGCCATGTGCACAAGCGGGCCTTTGCACCTTCAATTTTTGCCGAGGCACGGCACTTACACCTCTTGGCAAGGTGCTGACTGACTGCGCTGACGTAGCGGTTTTGTCACATAACTGTTACGTCAGCGGGCGATGGGGTTGTCACTTCCCTACCTGACTACCTACTACCTGATTATCATTATTATTGGGGGGTATCAATATAGTTTTCTCATCTGATTGGGTTCTATAAATATATAATTATAAATAAAAATGAAAAGATAAATATACATAAATATCAACAACATAAAATAAATATAAAAATACATATAAATATAAAAGCCCAACCAGATGGAGGCCCTCGGCAGGGGAGACCAAACGGCCGAGGGTTAGGAGGAAAGGGAAAGAAACCGGCGGACGATGCGGGCGGTATCGAGGAGCACCGCCTTCTGCATTTGAGCCTGGAGCGGTCCGCCACGTAGTCCCAGTCGCCTCAGATGACCCGAGAGGCTGACTGGGATTAGCTCGTTTGCAGACACGACTACAGGAATAATTTCGGTCGGCAAACCACCCCACATGTCGGTCACCTCGTGAGCCGGGTCCAGATATTTTGTTTGCTTATCTGTTTCGGCTTTCACGAGGTTCTCGTCATACGGAATGGTAATGTCGACCAAAATATCCTTGACTGTGCCCGGTCCATCAGCACAATATCAGGCTTATTCGCAAGAATAGTCCTGTCTGTGATGATGGCCCGGTCCCAATAGAGCCTGGCGCGATCATTTTCGAGCACGGCTTCCGGCAAGTACGGCAATACGGCAATTTCCGATCCACGAGACCGTATTTCAAAGCGAGCTCCTGGTGAATAATTCTGGCTACTAGGTTGTGCCTGTGCAAGTACTCAGAGTTAGAAAGCGCCGAACAACTGGAGATGACATGCCTAAGTGACTCACCGGGATGGCGATAAGCTCGACAGATGTCGACGGTGCCATCCTTTAGGATGTATCTCCGATAGTTGATAACCTGATCCTGTATTGCACAGACAAAACCCTCGGTTTCCCCGAAGAGATCACCAAAACGCAGCATTATTATTATTATCACCATTCAAAAAATTCGTCGTTTATTGTCTTCTAAGTGTCGTTACAAGCGACTGATACTACATAAATTACTATGGGAGTAGTCCACTTCCAGTAGTAAAATAAAGCGATTGAAAAATATTAAAAGTATTTTTAAGGTATAAACTATAAAATATAAGAAAGAAAATGTTGACCGTTTTACAGGAACACGAAGGTGAAATGGGACAACGCGTCTTCATTACAGAGAAGGACTGGCTGCGAATCAACAGGCACTACAATTGTCCTGGCGCTTGGGACTAAAACATTTAGTTTTTTTTTCAATACACTTATCAAAACGTAAAAGCAGTTGTCATTTATCTTTTTTTTCGTACTTTATTGTAAACGCCTTTATCTAAGCTATATTAGATACTGCCATTACGGTATTCTCGTCCAGTCGACCCTGGCCCAATTGAAAAAAAATTATAGCAGACAAAATAATTTTACTTTATCAACCCATAGAAGTTCATTGCTGGACATGAAGAACTTTCATATTAGAAAACATAATCCTTAGTATCTTGAGTAAAAGGCTTACTTCCTCATCTTTGTACGAAAACACTAGCATCTTTTATTGATTAGTGAGGACTCTGATTGCAGCAACAAGCCATCTATGCGAATATGTAACCTGTCTCGTTGTATGGAGTTTTTCTTTCATATTAATTAGAAAACATAATCCTTAGTATCTTGAGTAAAAGGCTTACTTCCTCATCTTTGTACGAAAACACTAGCATCTTTTATTAATTAGTGAGGACTCTGATTGCAGCAACAAACCATCTATGCGAATATGTAACTCTGGTGAGAATCGTGGTTGGCTTCGTTTTGACATTTGACGTTTGGTCACAGAATAAATAATAGTACTATGTAGTTTGATTTCGACGTTGACGTTTGTATTGTGTATCATTATAGATTATAAGCCGATGTTCTTTTTATAAAATATATTATTATATCATAAAATATCTAATATATTGCAAAAAACGTAACTCAGTTATGGTGTGAGTCGTACCGGCAAATGATGCCTGTTAGATTAGTTGGTAGCTTATTAAAATAATTACTCAAGTCCTAGCCCCAGATGCATAGGTTCGATCTTCCAGTTGTTTTCGGTATGCGGTATGTTTAATATTTGAATTTTACGTTAATTCGATGCCTAAAAGTACTCAAAGTTTGTGATGTGTGTGCATCACGCTTTTGGAGTTAATTGGAGTTTATCGTCATCATCATCATCATCATCATTACAGCCCTTCGTAAGTCCACTGCTGAACAATGGGCTCTCCTAAAAAATACCACAAACCACGGTCCTGAGCCACCTGCACCCATCGACTTCCTGCACGTCTTAACAGGTCTTCACTCCATCTAGTAGAGGGTCGCCTTACACTATGTCTACCGGTACGAGGCTGCCACTCGAGAACCTTTTTTCCACATCGGTTGTCGGTTCTTCGAGACATACGGCCAGCCCATTGCCACTTCAGCTTACTATCCGTTGAGCTACGTCGGTTACTCTGGTTTTACTGCGGAAATCCTCATTTCTAAGTTTATCACGCAGAGAAACCCAGAGCATAGTCCTCTCCGTAGTTCGCTGAATGAGCAATGAATGACCACGTCGCAGATCCATAAGTCATCACTGGCTACACGTACTGGTTGTGCAATCTAGTTTTCAGGTTTGAGGTATACCTGACGAGAATATGTGTCGTAATTGATTGGTTGACCTCTCGGTCAAAGCTGGACTTACCTAGTCAGACTATTTGTTCCGGGTAAACTCACTCTTCAACAACTTCGAGCTTAGTGCTCCCAACAACTACCGTCATAGGTGTGACGTAGACATTAAACGTGATCTTTGTTTTGTCCATGTCCATCTTAAGACCTATCCGTTGGGAGACACTATTGAGGTCATTGATCGTAGTGCTTAGGTCCTCCAGCGATTCTGCCATAAGGACTATATCGTCGGTAAATCGAAGATGAGTGATGTACTCGCCATTGATGTTAATACCGAATCTTTTCCAGTTCAGTAGCTTGAAAACGTCTTTCAATGCGGAGTTTCGGGGATGTAATGTCACCCAGTCTTACACCTCTCTGGAGTTGGATAGGTTTCGTACTCTGATTCTGTACTCGAATAGCCATCGTAGCCCTACTGTACAAACACTACAGCACTTCGATATACCGCCAGTCAACTTGGCACCGCTAATGGGACTGCAGCACCGCCCAAATTTCGACAGAATCGAATCGAAATTCAGAAGACTGGAAGTCGTCGAGTCTGCGAGCGTGACGATTCGTAATGACTCTCTAAAACAGCACGTAGACGCGACTCAGAAGGGAAATCGGTCTGCAGTTATTCAAGAGAGCGTTGTCACCTTTCTTGAAGAACAAGACCAACACACTTCTGCTCCTCGCCTTCGGAGTAGTACCACCATGGAGGACGGAATTGAAGAGCTTCTGAAGGACTTTAAGTCCCGGTTTTCCACCCACTTTCAGAAGCTCCGTTGTGATTCAATCCTCGCCTGGGGCCTTGCCGTTTTTAAGGTGTTGGAGAGCCATTCTAACCTTGCTCAGACTGAAGTCCGGGATATCATCGGAATAGTGTCGGATAAGACTTGCTCTCGGATAGTTACTCACACTTGCGTGTGGCTCCAACGATGATTTGTATAGCTGCCCATAAAACCTCTCAATCTTACTCAAAATCTCAGGTGTCCCGGAAACGATGCGGCCACACTCAGTCTTCAGTTTTGACAGTTGCCTCTTTCTAGCAGACAGATCTCTGGCGAAGACTTTGGAGCCCTGATACGCTCGATCGTTTCTTCAATACGAGCAGTATCAAAGTTGCGCTAGTGCCGCCGCATACTTTTAGAGATCTATCTGTTCAGGTGCCTGTATACTGTCAAATCTGTTGAAGACTGCAGCTTCATTTCCCATCTAACTGCCACGAGATTAAGAGTGTGGTCGGAGAGTTTTTGTGTTCTTCCGCGGCGGGTCTTGCAGAACTTAGCTCCGACCGCATAGATAGTTTTCAACTTCATTGCAGTCTTCTAGGCACTGAAAATGGTTTTGTAACTCGAGCTGAAAGGTTTCGGGAATTTGGATTAGACTTAACGTTTAGGTTCGTGTGCCTCTTTAAATTCGGTGATTGCTGCCAGTTTTCACCCTTGTGATAACTGAGACATCACTGAACAGTTACCATCTAGTCGTCATATGAAATCAATCTCTGAACTCAAATCAGACGAAAAATATCGTCTGACCGTGGGGGCTTAACCAGGTCCACTTTCTGTACGACCACTTCTGGAAGAAAGAGTTTATCATAAAGAGTCCCTCTTTCTCCATGAAGTTGGCCAGTTGCTGGCCCCTTGGGTTCCGGTGCCCCATCCCAAATTTCTGTACCTTCGGCTCACCGTTCTTTCTTGTGCTTAGTTTTGCGTTGAAGTCTCCCATTAACAACGTGTAGTAGGTTTTGGAGGAATGCATGGCTCTATAAATATCCTCATACATTTCCTCCACCTCCTTATAGGGATGTGCTGATAGGGATGGGTGCGTAAACCTGAATGAACTTCAGCGGATACAGTTTGGTGGTTCCGAGTATAAGGTACGCAACCCTCGTCGACACACTCCGAATTCTTGATAACGTTGTTAACGAGAGACTTGTGGACAATAAATCCAACACGTCCTTGGGACAGATGGTAGCCCTCCCGTGGATAGAACAAGTTGCCGAATTCGGGGTTCACGGTGTCCTCCCCCTCTCTTCGGACCACGGATAATCCTATAATATTCCACCGCAACTTGTCTATCTCTTCTTTCAGCTCCAGGATCTTCCCGTCAGTCCTCAGGGTGCGTGCGTTGTATATTGCCAGGACTTAGGTGGCGACCGAGCTTCCACTGGAGATTCTTAGCACCTCTTGTCCCGCCGTTACCATTGTCGCCACCTTAGCCAGGAATAGCGGGGCCGCCGGGGACCGCGGGCCGTTTATTTGTTGCTCATGGGGGGTATATTGGAGTTTACTCCTCAAAATGGTTTTATATATAGCGCAAGTTATAAAAAGTAGATGGGTAGTAAAGTCAAACGTTAATAAAAAGTAAAACCTTTGTGGTTTGCCTCTGCGCAACATACTCGAGCATCTCATAGCGTGAAATTAATAATGTAGGTAATATAAGTAATATATTCGTATGAATATATTTTATCAAATAAATGTAAATAAATAAATGGAGTCATTTACTTATTCGCCTATTGTACATATTTTAAGACAATCGTTTTTCAGAAGTAAACTCCAACACAGAATAAATAGTAGTACTACGTATCTTCTCTACGCATCTTTTTTTAAATAAAAGTAAGAGTAAGAAATAAGCAAACTGTTCACCTGTCGGTGAGTACGCACTGTGGTAAGAGTTGCCGATATTTCACATGAAATATAATATTTTCGAGGATATTACCTTCAAAAATGTAGTAGATGGAGAAAAATAGAGAAACAGTATATTTAAAATAAAGCAATTTTAAATATTGAAAGATGTAGATGAGTTGCCAATCCTGAGGTCTTAGAATGTCTACAGTACCAGTAAAAAAGATCTCAAATTGTCGCCATTAATTATACGAATTACAAAAACTTTAAATAGTAAGATGGTACTTTCCCGGCTGGCCTGACTAATTCATACTTGGGCTACGCTTTTCTTATAGAACAAGGGTGTCAAACGAGCACACTTGATGATAAGTGAATGCTGTAGTCTATAACCATCTATCCTCAGTCTATCCTCATCAGATGCGTTGTCACTCTTGGGGACTAAGATATAATAATAATAATCCTCGTTTTCAGTAAACAGGGTCTTTGGTTTTCTACATTCACTATAAGAAATACAGCAGCGTTAAGCTGCTGCTTTACGATTTTATTTTATTAGAGCCTCAGCAACAATTACTTATATACGTAGTTGCAACATGGCTCTACCCGTAGATATAACTACAGCATGGCTTTACTATGTAGATATACCTACGCTCGAGCACTTATTAAGTAGTACGGTGAGTTCTGAAATTTTAAAAATTACTCATTAAAAAAATTACCTCTCATATGTCAAAAAAATGGATACAAAAGTGTTCTACGTCTCTCAATTAGTAACATATTCAAACTTTTGGACTGAAAAATCTATTTTCGCAACAAACGAATGATTCAGCACAAAAAACTGCTACAAGAGCTTCTGTTTTGCGGTCGGCTTAATTTCAGAGACGGCGAAAAGGATACTAATAAAATATTATTTACAAAACATACAAGCTGCGTTTTTTTTAAAGACTCCCCGAGGAGCAATGCGACCTCCATGTTTTCGACCGAACATGTGACGCCTGAATTTGAGCTTAGGGATACCATGTGCAAGTTTTAAGTGCTGGACAAAAAAAAAATTAAGCGAGAATAAGTTTCAACATCATAGTACCGTTAATTTTTACTGATTGTCACGTTATGATATTTTCATTAGAAATCTAATCTTAATTTTCATGTTTCACTTTGACTTGACTTGAAGTGACAAACGAACTAGCATGTAGGTTAGTGGCTACAAATGCGTGGTATTACGTATATTATACTGACAGTATAATAATTATTATGTATTATAGATTTTAAGAATTAATTCGCACACATCCGCTCAATAAAATAAAGTTATGTGTCTTACCTAGTTTGAAGAGCACCTCCCGCCCTCCCTCAATTGCGTGCACGAACCCCGTCACCACTAATCCCAGCACCACTACTCCCAACACCACTACACTAAGAACACCTTTTTGACCAGGGATCACTTTCATTTTTTTGTTGTTAGCAGGGACCACAATATATATATATATATATATATATATATATATATATATATATATATATAGCTTAGATGGGTAACGCTCGCTGTAAATATAACAGAACACGAGTAACCCGGGTTCGATCCCCCCCCCCCCGGCACCAATGAAATTGTTAATTGTAATTTTAAGTGCTAATTTACCACGTGCTCGGTGGTGAAGGAAAACATCGTGAGGAAACCTGCATGTCTGAGAATACGAAAAAAATATTTCGAAGGCATGTGAAGTTGGCCAACTCGCATTGGGGCAGCGCGGCGGACACTTCATAGCCCTAAAACCCTCTCAGAAATGGGGGTAGGCCTGTGCCCAGCAGTGGGACGTATAAAGGCTGTAACTTTGCTTTACTTTTAGGGACCACAAGGTCAAAGGAAAAACTATGTTATTCAAAAATTAAATTATAATCATAACTTTTAACATTATTATGTAAATAACTGAAAAGAAGCATGCATTAACAGTATTATTTGTGTATTTATTGCAAAAGCTACCAGGTACTTAAAAATAACAAATGTTTTATTTAAAACGACTAGGTAGGCTCAATATTTAAATCTTTAGAGAACCATATTTAAATCTTTAGAGGACCATATTTAAGCTCTTGCGGACCACCGCTTAATTTACTAGGTCCGCGGACCACTGGTTGGGAATCACTGCTTTACCCCATATCATCCCGTAGGTCTTGTAAGAAGAGACGGAGGAAAATAAAGCAACAGATAGGCAGCAGTATCATCATGATAACAGCCCAAAATAAAAATAAATGTTTTTGTGGCAAATATCCCATGGTCCACGGAGTGGACTCTACGTGCGATCACAGCCGGCGCGGCGCCAACGTTTGTGTAAAATCACAAATTGTCAGTTACCGGGTCTTACTATACTGTGATTGACCTATACAATTATTCGCTGCATCTATGTCAGATGTATTATCGAATAAGCCTGCACCGTTAATAGCTTTCGCTTATTCGCAAGTTGTCGCAGGTTTAAAAAACTGAAATCCCATACTGAACCCATATTTACGTACGATACGTCCGGGGAAATTTTAAAGCTTTTTGCAGATTATAGGTAGGCAATCTTTTAATTAACACTCATCGTATTAGTGCTATTAGCATTTAGATTCGATATCTTCGCGTTAGTAAAAATAAAACTTATTAAAAAATTTTTTTGATATAAATTAAAAATAAAACGTTATCAAAATTTTAAATGATTTTTTTTAAAAAAAAAATTCATTTAAAATTTTGATAACGTTTTATTTTTAATTTATATCAATAAGCAATGGCTGGCATTCGGCACGCAGAGCTTGTTATGAATCTTGTTTGCGTCTATTGCTTTGCCTAGCTGTCCTCGATAGTCAAGCCGTGTGTACACTTTACGTACTAGACTGCTTTGATCTTAACGAATCATGCGCCACACTCTCGCTTGTCGCTATAAATATTGTCAGGACAAATTTCGACTCTTTGAAATCACCGGGTCGTACGACGGAGCGCCGATTTAATTCGATTTATTAGGTTTAAACTGCGAGAATGAATTAATGGCACACTCCGCAATGAAGTTCTTGTTTTGATTGCTCGAGAAATCGATGTTGATCGTGAAATACGACAAAACATTATTTTATTCGGTGGACATGCAAATTCCTATGGTTTTGATTTAGCCTATTGTAAATAACATTTATGGTCGATAAAATTATTATCTTATTTCTATTTACAGATAATGATTTTTCATGTAATGACCGCGTAGGATAATCCAATACTCTATCATCCCGTCGGTGTCGTAAGTTTTTTTTTGAGTACACAGTCCACCTGATAGTGGATGCTGTGGCCCATAGACATCTACATCTATCCTGATCATGAATCAAAATTCAGATGCGTTGTCACCCGTGAGGACTTAGATGGAATGCCTGGTTTCCAGTAGAGAGGGTCTCTGGTTCTCCACACTCACCATACGAAACACAGCAGCATTAAACTTCTATTTGACGCTGGTATTCTGTGAGAGGGTGGTCCTTCCCCGGTCGAGCCGACCCATTCGTACTACAACTATACTACTAATATAACTGTAGCATGGTTCTAACACGTATATAAAAAACATGGCGTAAAGAGATGGTTATAACGCTATCTTTGTTTCATGAATAGTCGTACTAGTTTGATTTTTCCGTCATTTTTCATAGTCGCTTCATATGGCACTTACGAAAATAAGGTGATGGATTCTAAACCGCTACCCCAGTAGCAGTGTTTTATCAGCGGTATGGTATTTATTATAACAAATCTAGATATGGGAAGTAATTATTTATGTTTTAAGTAGTAATTGCTTAAGTTTTGGCTCCGACTAATCGGCTAATACACATCATAGGTTAGTAGTTAGGTTGTACCAGTTCTGGCGCACTTGTAGTTACGTTGTACCAGTTCTGGCGCACTAGTAGTTACGTTGTACCAGTTCTGGCGCACTAGTAGTTAGGTTGTACCAGTTCTGGCGCACTTGTAGTTCGGTTGTACCAGTTCTGGCGCACTGAGTCAGAAGGGGTACAAGTACGACGTTCGTCGACTCACGATCCTAAAAAAAAAAAAGGTTTTGGCATGCTCTGATCACGAATCTGCGGTCCATTTTTGCGTAGGATGCACGGTTCCGGAGATGTGCAGATCAATTAACTCTTATCTAATTGATATCCGCTGCGAGCCTCCACCGTTATTACCGCTCCATTGTTCTTATCTACTTATCTATTGTTCGTTCAATACCGTCATCTATTCTTCCTCAGCGTGGTGCTATTGTATTATACTCCTTTGTTCTTATCTACACTAATCTGACTCATTAATAAAACACATTACCCAATTTTGTTAAAATTTTTATTTATAAAATACAAAATCTTATTACTTATTATCTATAAAATAGGAGCGAAACATCTCATCCACTAAAATATCGTTGTACAATGTGTTCCCTGTAAATATACTCGTAAAACTATGCATTGAACATCCCCGAAACTTATATAGCAAATACATTAAGCAATATTCGCCACAAACTGAAGTCCACTCATTCTGAATCCTATCAACATTCCAGTTCCATCTCTTACAATTTCTTTTAAAAAACTCTAGATGATATCGTACAGGTTCCCGTCCGAATGAATCAAAATATTGACCGACGTCGTTCATATCGATATATAAAGCTACCCAAAGTGACCCTGGTTTATCATCTGTATCCAAATTGCATATTATATACGTTGTTGGTACGTGGGTGTACATGGGTAGTTTATTGGCAGCATAAACATTATTTTCTAGAGTGGGGTGAATCTTTTTCAGATGTTGTTGTACATCTAGTGTATCCATAATATTACTGCTATTCGTAGATTATTACAGTACCAATCTACTCAATGACTAATATAGGAGTGATCAATTATAGTGATTTCTAAATATTAAATTGCATTCTTTGTGTTATACAAATCGTATTTGAGTCACCAATACACTGAACAAGACACGACAGGAAGGACGTAGGAATGTAGAGATAAGCAACAGAATGTAAGGTAAGCTTGTTGACGCATAAAGATACTATCAATTCTACTGCAGAAATTCTTTAGATTAGAATTATTACTCACTGGTACTATATAAGACCAAGCAACTGCAGTCATGGAGTTAGTGTATGGTCGTTTGACCGCAGTGGATCTATCAATACTACGTTTGTGTTACTTCAACGCATCAAAGGCCATGGATGTAAGTGTTTATTCTATTGACAAACTTACTTTTCTTTCTGTTATTTTCTTACGTGTGTATGATTTAGTGTTAACAAATTATATTTAAATATTATGTGTGTGTATATGGTTAAGCCGTGGTAGCTCAGATGGTTAGCGCAAAATGTAAAATTCACAGTACGCGACCCGGGTTCGATCCCCGCCGGCACCAATTAAATTGTTAATTACAATTTTAAGTGCTGATTTACCACGTGCTCAGCGGTGAAGGAAAACATCGTGAGGAATGCATGTCTGAGAAAATTTCGAAGGCATGTGAAGTTTGCCAACACGCATTGAGGTATCGCAGCGAACATTTCCTAGCCCTAAAACCCTCTCAGAAATGAGAGGAGGCCTATGTTCAGCAGTGGACTTTAATAGGTTGTAACTTTAGCTTTTTTAACTTTTATGATTAATTGTTAACAAATTGATATTAACATGATAACTGTGTTGTTGCAGAAATCATTGAGCTTCGATGAAAATACCTATAAACAGTATTACTACTCGCCACTCTCCCCTCAAGAAGAGAGTGATGACATCGTCATTAATAATAACACATGCGATGGTGGAAAAAGAAAATCGCAATCGATTGATCATTTTTTTGAAGCTGAATCAAAAATAAAAAAGAGGAAGCTGTTATCATCAACCGTAGCACGAGCCGCTAGAGATGGTGTATCATACATTTCTACTAATTCTGACGACGGAGACCAAGCGACGCATCTCATCAAAATTGAAATGTACGATATGAAGAAGCTATCCAAGATTCCAACTACTGATCATTGGAAACATGCTTCCACGAGGATTAAATATTACGTAAAGACTAATAAGGATAGCATCTACGACAACACAAACGCCCTCGTATACAATATTACAAAGACAATAGCAGAAAGTGAAAAAGTTAAAAAATACTTTTTTAACAATGACAGTCATTAGCTGATCATTAGTGAATGTGATTCTGTTTACTTAAATTACTTCCGTGTACTCATTATATTCTATTTCTAATCCTTTGTTAGACTTAAATATCGGACATTATTTGAAATTTGGGTATCAGTTGGTCTACCAACACTGAACTGTTACTTACCCTGCTACCTATTTTCTTCTTTACTATAAGGATGGCAAACTTCAGTGAAGTGTGCACCAGTGCTTTCTTCTCCACAACCATGGAAGAGAATACGGAACTATTCAACAGCGAATTAAATCAGGAGTTGTCTAAAGTTTGTGATGAAATGGAGAAGGATCAACTGTTCGATTCATCGTATGATGATGAGTTGTATAATCACTGTGCGATGGTTGAAACACAGTTTAAGTAAGTAAAATAAACATTCATTTCGATCATAATTTACACAATGTCTTGTACAGTTTTTAATAAATTTAAACATTTTAGTAGTCAACCACTACAACTTGGAAGAGGAACGAAGCGAACGAGCAGCAAAGAACCCAAGATCATCAAAAAACCAACAACGGAAGCAGAAGCGCCTACCTCTGCAGGGAACAGTATCAGTAACGACGATCAAGTGGAATGTCTAACGTGTCATATATTTATCAAGAAACGGTATTTAGCTAATCATTTTAAAAGTAATGTTCACAAAAATAATCTTTTAAATTCACATAATTCTTTATCAAACGTTAGTGTTATTGAATCTGCTTTTGGAAATAGGATTTTAACTTATAAAATCAAGAGTAGAGTAGATAGTTCGACATTGGTAAATTTTGAAACTCCTGAACTATTTTTAAATTCTATTAAAGATGATATTTTATTTTTAATACAAGAGTGTATTCATCAACACATAATTTTTAAAGTAAACTTCATATTGCATGCTGATTTTGTTCAACAAACTAAAGATATTCATGATACGTTCGATTTTCAAACGCTTAACTATATTATTTGTCAAGGAGATGACTTAAATATTTTTTTTCATCTTTAAATGATACAATTACTACTAAAATTAGTGCATTTGAAAAAAAAGATAGTGGATGAAGTCTAAAAAACATAAAATCTATAGACATGAATGTTAATAAATTTAACCCCCTACGCGGTACTTCATACATAGATCTTCCTCGTGACATAAAATTAAAAAAGGCTGTTATAAATGTAAAAAGCAAGGATTATTTTTGTTTTAAATGGGCGTTACTCTCGGCATTATATCCCGTAAACAAAGACGCGGATCGTGTATCATCGTACGTTAAACATGCAAATAAACTTAAATTTGATGGTATTTCCTTTCCAGTTAAAATTTCTGACATAGCAAAAGTAGAGAAATTAAATGATATTAGTATTAATGTTTTTGGGTTAGAATATAATAAAGAAAAACGATGTAATTCTATAGTAGGTCCATTATTTTTAACAAAGTGTCGTAAAGATAGACATATCAATTTATTATTTTTTCCAAGGATACAAAAAATCATTATTGTTACATAAAAAATTTATCGCGGTTAGTTAGTAAACAAATTTCAAAAGACGGTCACATCATGTACATTTGCGAAG
Organism: Parnassius smintheus behrii; assembly: GCA_036936625.1. Lineage (NCBI taxonomy): Eukaryota > Metazoa > Arthropoda > Insecta > Lepidoptera > Papilionidae > Parnassius > Parnassius smintheus. The sequence goes on from JAUPFT010000001.1 coordinate 52,356,157, forward strand.
CATGTCTACTTCACTTTCCATCTAAGGAAAGTTTAAATAACCATGAACAATACGATTGTGCCCACATTTGTACAGAATTACCAAACAGTGAAACTTTTAAAAAAAAGAATTGGTTTGGTCAACCTATTTCAAATGATAAAATTAAATTTGATAGTTATGAAAAAAAGTTGAAGATAACATTCGTAGTTTATGCTGATTTTGAAGCATTTTTAAAACCAATAGAATCATGTTCTAACGATCCTTCCAAACCTTTCACACACAATATTCAGAAACATGAAGTACATAGTTTTGGTTATTATATAAAATGTTCATATGATGATAAATTATCAAAATATGTAACGTATTGCGGACCCAACTGTGCACAAGTGTTTGTCAAGAGGCATATTTTAGATAATAATATTGAAACATTAGCTTGGGGTCATTATAAACTGCGTTAAGTGTTGATAGTTTTTAATTTTATGTCTGCATGTAAATAAAATTTGTATTGATTGTAAAATAATGATAATAGTATAATATGACGTAGAGTTTATTACATATTTAATCGTTGTTTTATTGTAAATAATTTAAGTTAATTGTTGTTTATATTTGCGTGTGTGTGTGTGCATTTATTTGAGGTTGAGTTGATTGTAAAATTATGATGTACTAATTGTGTTAGAAATAGTATACAGATCATTCTGTTTTATATAATGTTTGCAATATATATTAATTGTTAACACCAACACTTTCATTTTTTATTTCACCCCTTAGAAATTTAGACGTGTGTAATGTTTCACTTTATCCATCCGTTTACTGCTATTGTGGCGGGGCCAAGTGGATGTGGGAAGTCAAATTTTGTAACAAATTTCATAAAATCAGTTACAGAAATATGTAATTGTGATTTTAATCAGATCACATGGTGCTTTGATGAAATGCAACCTTTATATAATTTACCAAATGTTAACTACCATCAAGGAATTCCAAATGTTAATATGTTTGACGGTGAAAACCCACATTTTGTTATTATTGATGATCTAATGAGAGAGTCCGATGGAAGAATTGTGGATATATTTAGAAAAGGTAGTCATCACAGGAATCTTAGTGTATTTTATTTAACACAAAATTAAACAAATTTCAAAAGACGGTCACATCATGTACATTTGCGAAGCATGTCTACTTCACTTTCCATCTAAGGAAAGTTTAAATAACCATGAACAATACGATTGTGCCCACATTTGTACAGAATTACCAAACAGTGAAACTTTTAAAAAAAAGAATTGGTTTGGTCAACCTATTTCAAATGATAAAATTAAATTTGATAGTTATGAAAAAAAGTTGAAGATAACATTCGTAGTTTATGCTGATTTTGAAGCATTTTTAAAACCAATAGAATCATGTTCTAACGATCCTTCCAAACCTTTCACACACAATATTCAGAAACATGAAGTACATAGTTTTGGTTATTATATAAAATGTTCATATGATGATAAATTATCAAAATATGTAACGTATTGCGGACCCAACTGTGCACAAGTGTTTATGGAAAGTTTATCTATCAATCTCAAAGAAATAAATAGACTTCAAAAATATCCTCCACTTCCGCTAACAAATGAAGACAAAAACCAAATTTCAAATGCAACCATTTGTCATATTTGTGAAACAGAGTTAGCAGAACATTTTTATGATTTTGATTGGTACACCGGTAGTTTTATAGGTGTTGCTCACGGATCATGTAGCTCGAAGTTCAGAAAACCTCGTTATATACCAATATTTTTACACAACCTTAGTCGCTATGATGCTCATTTTATTGTTCACGCGTTAAACTTTTGTGATGGTGAAGTCGAAGTTATCCCTCAAAATAAAGAAAAATATATATCCTTTTCCAAAAAATTAAAAATGAATAACCACGAAATTATATTAAGATTCATAGATTCATTTAAGTTTTTATCATGTAAATTAGAAGAATTGGCCAAAAATCTCAGTAATGATCAATTTCAAGAATTACGTAGAAATTATCCTAATGATGAAGATTTCTTTCGTTTAAAACGGAAAGGCGTTTATCCATATGAACTTATGACTAATTATGATAGTTTAAGCCTAACATCGCTCCCCGAACAAAAATTTTTTTATAGCTCGCTCACAGATTCCCATATTTCAAATGATGATTACAATCATGCTAAAGATGTTTGGGAACACTTTGGGTGTTGTAATATGCTAGATTATTCAAACCTGTATTTAAAAACAGACGTTTTACTTTTAACCGATGTATTTGAAAACTTTAGAAAGTTATGTATTAATACTTATTATTTAGACCCTGCCCATTATTACACAGCACCCGGTTTAAGTTGGGATGCAATGTTAAAATATACAAAAATAGAATTAGAACTTTTAACAGATTATGAGAAAATTGCATTTATTAGATCAGGTATCAGGGGTGGTGTATCTCAATGTAGTAATCGTTATGCTAGAGCTAATAACAAATATATGGGGGATTATGATGCAGGGAAACCAAATTCATGTATCACATATTTTGATGCCAACAATTTATATGGTTGGGCTATATCTCAATGTCTTCCTACTGGTGGATTCGAATGGGTAAATCCGAATACAGAATTTAATGTGTCTGAGACATTGAACTTCGGTTTTATTTTAGAAGTTGATTTGGAATATCCAGATGAACTACATGATTTACATTCAGACTTTCCTTTATGCCCCGAAAACATTTATGCAGGCAATATTAATGAAAATAAACTAGTCCCAAATTTAAATAATAAAGATAAATATGTAATTCATTACAGAAATTTAAAGCAGTGCATAGAAATGGGGGTTAAATTAACTAAAATTCATAGAGTTTTAAAATTTAAACAGTCTCGCTGGTTGAAGATGTACATAGATCTAAACACAAAATTAAGAACGTTAGCAAAATCAGATTTCGAAAAAGATTTTTATAAATTAATGAATAATTCAGTCTTCGGAAAGACTATGGAGAATATTGAAAAAAGGGTTAACATAAAATTAGTTACACACTGGGAGAACCAGGGCAAAGCTTTAGGTGCTCAAGATCTAATCGCTAAACCACAATTTCATAGTCTTTCAATATTTTCGGAAAACCTAGTTGCGGTTCAGTTGCGAAAAACAAAGTTAATATATAACAAACCAATTTATTTAGGGTTTTGCATTTTAGATATTTCAAAAACATTAATGTATGATTTTCATTATAACTATATGGTTAACAAGTTTAGTAAAATCAAATTATTGTATACAGATACGGATAGTTTAATATATCATATATTTACAGATGATTTTTACTCTGATATAAAACCTGACCTTTCATCATACTTTGATACCTCAGCTTATGATGCAAATAATATTTTTGAATATCCAAAATTAAATAAAAAGAAATTAGGTTTTTTTAAAGATGAAAATAATGGTAAAATCATGAAAGAATTTGTGGGTTTACGATCCAAAATGTACGCTTTTAACTTAGAGAATAAGACTATAGCCAAGGCAAAAGGGGTAAATAAATGTATCACTAAAAAGATGGCCATGGATAATTATAAGTCTTCTCTATTTAATAAAAAAGTGCAATATTATAGTATGCTTAGATTTAAATCAATTAAACACACAATTTTTACACAAAAATTAAATAAGATTGGTTTATCATATAATGACACAAAGAGGCATATTTTAGATAATAATATTGAAACATTAGCTTGGGGTCATTATAAACTGCGTTAAGTGTTGATAGTTTTTAATTTTATGTCTGCATGTAAATAAAATTTGTATTGATTGTAAAATAATGATAATAGTATAATATGACGTAGAGTTTATTACATATTTAATCGTTGTTTTATTGTAAATAATTTAAGTTAATTGTTGTTTATATTTGCGTGTGTGTGTGTGCATTTATTTGAGGTTGAGTTGATTGTAAAATTATGATGTACTAATTGTGTTAGAAATAGTATACAGATCATTCTGTTTTATATAATGTTTGCAATATATATTAATTGTTAACACCAACACTTTCATTTTTTATTTCACCCCTTAGAAATTTAGACGTGTGTAATGTTTCACTTTATCCATCCGTTTACTGCTATTGTGGCGGGGCCAAGTGGATGTGGGAAGTCAAATTTTGTAACAAATTTCATAAAATCAGTTACAGAAATATGTAATTGTGATTTTAATCAGATCACATGGTGCTTTGATGAAATGCAACCTTTATATAATTTACCAAATGTTAACTACCATCAAGGAATTCCAAATGTTAATATGTTTGACGGTGAAAACCCACATTTTGTTATTATTGATGATCTAATGAGAGAGTCCGATGGAAGAATTGTGGATATATTTACAAAAGGTAGTCATCACAGGAATCTTAGTGTATTTTATTTAACACAAAATTTATTTCATCAGGGTAAAGGGCAAAGAGACATATCCTTAAACTCAAGTTATATAATATATTTTAAAAACCCTCGAGATAAAACTCAAATAAGAAATTTAGCACGACAAGTGTCACCAGATAACCCAAAATTTATTGAAGATGCCTACAGGGATGCAACTCTAGAGGCGCATGGATATTTAATGGTAGATTTAAAACAGAATACCAATGATTTTTGTCGTATCAAGACAAATGTCTTCCCATTTAATGGTTCCTGCACAGTCTACGTTCCCACAAAAGAGTTTAAATACACCAAGAATCAAACATTTCAAATCATTGCTAAATGATGCATCGTCGACTCACTACGCATAAACATTTGCTAAACGCTTTGCATACGCTTAAACCAAAATATCAAAGAGCATTACTTAAAACGTGTGATGAAGAAGAAATTAACTGTATTTGTGAGTGTATTCATAACATTTTACAAGGAAAAGTACCTCTTAAAGATCAAGATAAACAAAAATTGAATAAACACAAAAATATACTCCGTCAACTAGTGCGTAAGTGTAAACATAAACTAAGAAAAAATATAATTATACAAAAAGGAGGGGCTTTCTTACCAATAATATTAGGTGCAATATTGAGTGGATTAGTGAGTGAACTAGCCAGTTAACATGGAAAATGCAAAGAAAATGATACTTATCGAACCTGGATTGATTGAAAAATTAAAACAAGAAAATAAGGTTAATACGAGTAGTAGTTTATCTCGATTAGATATTGAAATGCAAAATATTATGAATAGTAAGACGGAAGACCGAAAGAAATGGATGTTATATTTACAAACACTGCAAAGATACCTTCATTTTACCGAAGAGGATCGTCAACTACTCAGATTACCAATTTATTCTGATACATCTAATGAAGATTCAAACGAGTCTAAAATTGGTTTTAAAAATAAAGATAGAGATCTAAAAACTTCAGTTGATGCTGAATCTTTGTTGGAGGAGAATCGATCCATCAAAAGTAAAGAAAATGTTGAAAATCCACTTTACACACCAGCTCAAATACTCAGTTTAATACCAAAAACTTATAATAAAAAAGGACAGTTATTATTAAACTTAGTTGAAACAAGTAAAGGTAAAATACATTGGGATAATGAAGGTACAGTCATAATTGATAATGAAAAAATTCCTGGAAGTAATATTGTTGATTTAATAAATGATTCACTAAGACCCTTAAAAAGAAGTGATCCAGTAGGGTGGGATAGATTTGCTGAAGCATTAAAAGATATTAAAGTACCACTTACTTATATTGGAAATCCAAAGAGATGTGAGTTTATTAACCAACTTCAAGCAAAAGATCTGAACAAACCCTCTGAGATTGAATTTCAAGAGTTTTCTACACCGAGCAGTAGAGATAAAAAGTCTACAACTAAAATACGTAAAAGGCTTGAGTGGGAAAAATGGACCCCGTACTAGAAGAAATTAACAGGATTTATTATGATCCATCTAATCCCGCTGGTTTTGGTAGTATTGATAAATTATCAAAAGCCATGAAGGGTAAAATGAATAAAAAGCAAGTAAAGGAATGGTTAAAATCACAAGAAACATACACATTACATAAACCCATTCGAAAAAAATTCCCGCGTAATAGGTACATTCTATCAAATATTAATGAACTGTGGCAAGCTGATTTAAGTGATATGCGAACATATTCTCAATATAATGATGGTTTCAAGTATATACTTTGTGTTATTGATGTATTTAGTAAATATGCTTTTGCAAGACCAATGAAAAAGAAAAACTCAGAAACAACTAAAGAATGTTTTGAAAGTATATTTACTGAAAGTAATTTAACACCTACTCACATACAATCTGATAAAGGTACAAAATTTGTTTCAAAAGATGTACAAAAATACTTTAAATCCAAAAAGATTAATTACTATACCACTAACAATCCTGACATTAAGGCCAGTATTGTTGAACGATTTCAAAGAACACTAAAAATGAAAATGTGGCGTTATTTCACTCATAATAATACTTATAGATATATAGATGTTTTACAAGATTTAATATACTCTTACAATCACAGCTTTCACTCTAGTATTAAGATGTGCCCATGTGATGTAAATTCCAACAATATTATGACAGTTTGGACTAATCTTTATGATAGACGGTCAAACAAACTTTCTTTAGAAAATCCTAAACCAAATTTCAATGTGGGTGATTATGTTCGAATAACTAAATATAAACATGCTTTCCAAAAAGGATATGAATCAAATTGGAGTGATGAAATATTTATTATATCTTCAATAATTGATAGATCTCCATGGGTTGTTTATACAATAACAGATTTACAAAATGAACCAATAGTTGGTACTTTTTATGAAAGAGAATTACAGAAAATCACTTACAACCCCACCTCACAATATAAAATAGATAAAATAATTGACACTCGTTACTCAGGTAACAGAAAAGAAGTATTAGTGAAGTGGAAAGGTTATCCAGATAAATTTAACAGTTGGATTTTAGCTTCTAGTTTAAAAGAAATATGAATAAAGAAAGTTTTTATTTAACTTTGCTCAGCAATAGTTCAATGGAATACTTTCCTGATAACAAGACCACAAATTTTTCAACGAAATTACCGAAAGCTATTAAATTAGAAGGTGAATGGTCGGTTGGAGTTGTCGAGTTTCAATATCCATGTACCATGTTTACTGTTCAAGATCATGAAAATGTTATATACATTACAAAATCTATGTTAATGCCTAATGAAGATAAACCATCCACAGTGTACTACAAAAAACATATTCCAGCTACCAACTATGATAACGTTGAGCATATTTTAAGAGTGTTAAATGGTATCGGAGAGAACTTGAAATTTCGCTATGATGAAATAACAAAATTTGTGTCTATTTCTGTTTTGGATAAAAATATAACATCCGTAACATTATCACCCAAATTAAGTTTACAACTAGGTTATGAACCAAATAAAAATCTCCTAGAGAGAAATTTTGGAAAGTGTCCTGCTAATTTACACTTAGGGTTACCATCTCAACTCTTTCTATATTGTGACATTATCCATCCTCAGATTGTGGGTGATGTTATGACTCCTTTACTAAGAGTCATTTCATTAGATCCTACAAAATACATTTATGGTGCAAATAAAATGCACGTTTTCTCTCAACCTCACTACTTACCTGTTATGCGAAGAGAGTTCGATACGCTGGAAATAGTTATAAGATCGAGCACAGGACAAAAAATACCATTCCAGTTTGGAACCGTGTGTATTAAACTACATTTCCGAAAATTATAATAATGAATTCTCTTCGTGATCATCATAAATGTCCATATGAAAATTATTATACACATCAAGCTGGGTCAGGATTTGGAATAATTTATAAGGGTGCACCATACCAACGCGGTCATGGTATTGGGAGCTTCTTAGGGGGGTTATTTAGATCAGTTTTACCTTTACTTTCAAGTGGTGCTCGAGTGATTGGTAAGGAGGCATTAAGCGCTGGAGTAGGACTTTTATCGGATATGGTTCAAGCGCGTCCTATGGAAGCCTCAATAAAAGATCGTCTAAAGCAAATTAGTACGAATTTAAAACGAAAGGCTGATGAGAAAATTGATCAATTTAACATGACAGGATCTGGGTATAAAACTAAAAGAAAACGATTGACCTCGTTCATTCCACCATTAACTGCTAAAGTGAAAGCTGCGAAAAAACTTGGTCTAAAACCAAAAAATAACAAAGATATATTTTCAAATTAAATATGTCTTTCCTTCATAATCATTCTTGCGAGTGCGTTAAGTCAGAATTGGATTTGTTTGCACTACCGTCTACACAAACTAGCATTGAAAATGGATTGTGGATTCATTATAAACCAATTTCATCTTTTGGTGATGATGGACCTATCGAGTTTCAAGTTCCTGGGACAGGCGATGACTACATAGATTTGTCTCATACATTACTCCACATAAAGGCAAAAGTTATAAATCAAGATTCAACTAACTTGATATCTACTACAATAGTAGCACCTGTAAATAATTGGCTGCATTCACTTTTTAGTCAACTTGATGTTTATTTAAACCAAAAACTTGTATCACCACCTAATAATACCTATGCATATCGAGCATACATGGAAACCCTTTTAAACTATGCTCCTGGTGCTAAACAATCTCATCTTACTTGTAGTCTTTGGTATGATGATACAGCAGGAAAAATGGATTCTACGGATGGTAAAAACATAGGATTTGTTAAAAGACAGGAATTGATTAGTGAAAGTAAGGAAATAGAAATGATTGGTCATCTTCACGGTGACATTTTCAACCAAGATAAATTTTTAATTAATGGTGTTGAAATGAGTGTTAAATTGGTTCGATCGAGAGAGAGCTTTAATTTAATTGCTGGGTCAAACGATGTAAAGTTTAAAGTTTGCATTACGGACGCAACTCTTATTGTTCGACGAGCACGAATTAATCCAAGTGTATTACTCGCACATCAAAAAGTTTTAGCTTCTACCACTGCTAAATATCCTATTACTCGAGCTGAAGTAAAAGTTTTAACAATTCCATCGGGTGTTCAAGGAAAAACTATTGATAATATATTTTTAGGGCTGAAGCAGAATTGTTCACAAATCCAATTATACATCTTTTGGGTACCTAAAAGATGTATAATTGGATTTGTGAACAATTCTGCATTTAATGGTTACCTTACTAAAAATCCATTTAACTTTGAAAACTATGGTATTAATTCTTTCAGCTTATATATTGATGGTCAACAAATACCTTCAAAAGCTTTGCAACCATCTTTTAATAATAGCATATTTACATCAGCATATCATACTCTATTCTCGGGAACTGGTATTCACTTTCTTAATGAAGGAAATGGAATCTCTTGTGAACAGTATGCCAAAGGTTACTGTCTATTAGCATTTGACTTAACTCCTGATTTATCAGCCAACTCATCAGCTCATTGGAATCTCATAAAGCATGGTAGTGTAAGATTAGAAGTACGATTTGAATCCTCACTAATACAAACAATTAACTGTATAGTTTATGCTGAGTTTGATAATATTATTGAGATAGATAAAAACAGAAATGTTACTGTAGACTATAGTGGTTAAGGTTATAATATGTGTTGTGTGTTAGATTTTATGAGTTATGTGTAATGCATTTTGTGTGTATGTAACTATGTGAAATATTATAAAATTAAATAAAACAAATTGTATGCAATATATTATTTTTTATTTCTTTATAAATATTCTATTTAATCTAATACAAAACTCTGTTCGAGTTTAAATTTTACATAAGCACACTGACTAAACCACTGAACATGCTGCAGCCAAGGATCATCATCATCTTCCCAATCTTTTAAGCCACCACCACAATGGAAACACTTGGTCCTGTCTGCATGGCCAGTATAAAAGAAACCGGCTTTTGCAAGATCTTCAGGTTTCTGTCGCCTAAGTTTTCAAAACTGACCAGTTTTCGAACTGAAACCAGTTTTCGAAACTGAGCAACCGGCTAGATTTTGAACTGAAGAATGGATATTCAGCTCTTGAGTACTGCATATTCTTCTCGTTTTCATCTCCACTCAGCGTTGTAGTTTTGTTCTTCAATGATGTGTTCTGTACACGTATGCCACACTCATCTCTTTCTTCTGCTCTTGTCTTCCTGTAATTTAAGTAAACAGAATCACATTCACTAATGATCAGCTAATGACTGTCATTGTTAAAAAGTATTTTTTAACTTTTTCACTTTCTGCTATTGTCTTTGTAATATTGTATACGAGGGCGTTTGTGTTGTCGTAGATGCTATCCTTATTAGTCTTTACGTAATATTTAATCCTCGTGGAAGCATGTTTCCAATGATCAGTAGTTGGAATCTTGGATAGCTTCTTCATATCGTACATTTCAATTTTGATGAGATGCGTCGCTTGGTCTCCGTCGTCAGAATTAGTAGAAATGTATGATACACCATCTCTAGCGGCTCGTGCTACGGTTGATGATAACAGCTTCCTCTTTTTTATTTTTTATTCAGCTTCAAAAAAATGATCAATCGATTGCGATTTTCTTTTTCCACCATCGCATGTGTTATTATTAATGACGATGTCATCACTCTCTTCTTGAGGGGAGAGTGGCGAGTAGTAATACTGTTTACAGGTATTTTCATCGAAGCTCAATGATTTCTGCAACAACACAGTTATCATGTTAATATCAATTTGTTAACACTTAATCATAAAAGTTAAAAAAGCTAAAGTTACAACCTATTAAAGTCCACTGCTGAACATAGGCCTCCTCTCATTTCTGAGAGGGTTTTAGGGCTAGGAAATGTTCGCTGCGATACCTCAATGCGTGTTGGCAAACTTCACATGCCTTCGAAATTTTCTCAGACATGCATTCCTCACGATGTTTTCCTTCACCGCTGAGCACGTGGTAAATCAGCACTTAAAATTGTAATTAACAATTTAATTGGTGCCGGCGGGGATCGAACCCGGGTCGCGTACTGTGAATTTTACATTTTGCGCTAACCATCTGAGCTACCACGGCTTAACCATATACACACACATAATATTTAAATATAATTTGTTAACACTAAATCATACACACGTAAGAAAATAACAGAAAGAAAAGTAAGTTTGTCAATAGAATAAACACTTACATCCATGGCCTTTGATGCGTTGAAGTAACACAAACGTAGTATTGATAGATCCACTGCGGTCAAACGACCATACACTGACTCCATGACTGCAGTTGCTTGGTCTTATATAGTACCAGTGAGTAATAATTCTAATCTAAAGAATTTCTGCAGTAGAATTGATAGTATCTTTATGCGTCAACAAGCTTACCTTACATTCTGTTGCTTATTTCTACATTCCTACGTCCTTCCTGTCGTGTCTTGTTCAGTGTATTGGTGACTCAAATACGATTTGTATAACACAAAGAATGCAATTTAATATTTAGAAATCACTATAATTGATCACTCCTATATTAGTCATTGAGTAGATTGGTACTGTAATAATCTACTAATAGCAGTAATATTATGGATACACTAGATGTACAACAACATCTGAAAAAGATTCACCCCACTCTAGAAAATAATGTTTATGCTGCCAATAAACTACCCATGTACACCCACGTACCAACAACGTATATAATATGCAATTTGGATACAGATGATAAACCAGGGTCACATTGGGTAGCTTTATATATCGATATGAACGACGTCGGTCAATATTTTGATTCATTCGGACGGGCACCTGTACGATATCATCTAGAGTTTTTTAAAAGAAATTGTAAGAGATGGAACTGGAATGTTGATAGGATTCAGAATGAGTGGACTTCAGTTTGTGGCGAATATTGCTTAATGTATTTGCTATATAAGTTTCAGGGATGTTCAATGCATAGTTTTACGAGTATATTTACAGGGAACACATTGTACAACGATATTTTAGTGGATGAGATGTTTCGCTCCTATTTTATAGATAATAAGTAATAAGATTTTGTATTTTATAAATAAAAATTTTAACAAAATTGGGTAATGTGTTTTATTAATGAGTCAGATTAGTGTAGATAAGAACAAAGGAGTATAATACAATAGCACCACGCTGAGGAAGAATAGATGACGGTATTGAACGAACAATAGATAAGTAGATAAGAACAATGGAGCGGTAATAACGGTGGAGGCTCGCAGCGGATATCAATTAGATAAGAGTTAATTGATCTGCACATCTCCGGAACCGTGCATCCTACGCAAAAATGGACCGCAGATTCGTGATCAGAGCATGCCAAAACCTTTTTTTTTTCTAGGATCGTGAGTCGACGAACGTCGTACTTGTACCCCTTCTGACTCAGTGCGCCAGAACTGGTACAACCGAACTACAAGTGCGCCAGAACTGGTACAACCTAACTACTAGTGCGCCAGAACTGGTACAACGTAACTACTAGTGCGCCAGAACTGGTACAACGTAACTACAAGTGCGCCAGAACTGGTACAACCTAACTACTAACCTATGATGTGTATTAGCCGATTAGTCGGAGCCAAAACTTAAGCAATTACTACTTAAAACATAAATAATTACTTCCCATATCTAGATTTGTTATAATAAATACCATACCGCTGATAAAACACTGCTACCGTGGGGTAGCGGTTTAGAATCCATCACCTTATTTTCGTAAGTGCCATATGAAGCGACTATGAAAAATGACAGAAAAATCAAACTAGTACGACTATTCATGAAACAAAGATAGCGTTATAACCATCTGTTTACGCCATGTTTTTTTATATACGTGTTAGAACCATGCTACAGTTATATTAGTAGTATAGTTGTAGTACGAATGGGTCGGCTCGACCGGGGAAGGACCACGCTCTCACAGAATACCAGCGTCAAATAGAAGTTTAATGCTGCTGTGTTTCGTATGGTGAGTGTGGAGAACCAGAGACCCTCTCTACTGGAAACCAGGCATTCCATCTAAGTCCTCACGGGTGACAACGCATCTGAATTTTGATTCATGATCAGGATAGATGTAGATGTCTATGGGCCACAGCATCCACTATCAGGTGGACTGTGTACTCAAAAAAAAACTTACGACACCGACGGGATGATAGAGTATTGGATTATCCTACGCGGTCATTACATGAAAAATGGCACCTGTACGATATCATCTAGAGTTTTTTAAAAGAAATTGTAAAAGATGGAACTGGAATGTTGATAGGATTCAGAATGAGTGGACTTCAGTTTGTGACGAATATTGCTTAATGTATTTGCTATATAAGTTTCAGGGATGTTCAATGCATAGTTTTACGAGTATATTTACAGGGAACACATTGTACAACGATATTTTAGTGGATGAGATGTTTCGCTCCTATTTTATAGATAATAAGTAATAAGATTTTGTATTTTATAAATAAAAATTTTAACAAAATTGGGTAATGTGTGTTATTAATGAGTCAGATTAGTGTAGATAGGAACAAAGGAGTATAATACAATAGCACCACGCTGAGGAAGAATAGATAATGACGGTATTGAACGAACAATAGATAAGTAGATAAGAACAATGGAGCGTTAATGACGGTGGAGGCTCGCAGCGGATATCAATTAGATAAGAGTTAATTGATCTGCACATCTCCGGAACCGTGCATCCTACGCAAAAAATGGACCGTAGATTCGTGATCAGAGCATGCCAAAACCTTTTTTTTTTTTTTTTTGTAGGATCGTGAGTCGACGAACGTCGTACTTGTACCCCTTCTGACTCAGTGCGCCAGAACTGGTACAACCTAACTACAAGTGCGCCAGAACTGGTACAACCTAACTACTAGTGCGCCAGAACTGGTACAACGTAACTACTAGTGCGCCAGAACTGGTACAACGTAACTACAAGTGCGCCAGAACTGGTACAACCTAACTACTTAGGTTATAATGCTTACCTGATTGACCCTTGACAATATGACTGATAAAACAATAAGGTCACAGAAAAATAACTTGCAGAATATCAGCGTAAAATAGCAAATCAATGCTGTGGTTTCGTATGGTGAGTATAGAGAACCAGAGACACATCTTAGTCCTCATGTGACAAAGCATCTGCATTTTGATTCTTTCCTTGATTAAGAATCAAAATTGAGATGCGTTTTCCCTTTGAGGACTCTCTCAATTGACCACACGAAACAAAGCATTTAGCTGCTATTTAGCGCTGTATTTTTGTGAGAATGTGACTCTGTTTTTAGTATTGGGTTACATGGTCATGGTGGTACATTTAAAAATACAAGCATTATTTTAACGTAATGACCAAATTAGGATTTTCTCCTGTGTCATGGAGACATTCAAGGTAAATACATTGTACTCAGATACATCCAGAGTCGAAACAATTATATGTAGTACCTAAGTAGCACAGAGACACTTATTGTTCTCTCCGGGATTCGAACCCAATCGCTTAACCACTGCGTTTCTGAGCTAATGTACGGTACGGTAAAAACACGATAAACATTATTTTATTTATATTGAAGAATATTTTATTATATAGAATTATTTATATATTCTTATATTCTGTATTATTTTCCTCCTAAACCCATTTCCATTAATTTTTATGGGGTACTTATGGGATCACCTGTTCTTAGTTATAGTTAAACTGATAAGTGAATCTGTTGCACCCGTGCGAAGCTGGAGCGGATAACTATTTATCTATTATTATATATTTTATGAAAAAGTGAATTACAAAGTTAAGAAATACACGAACATGTTCTACATAAGCAGAAGACAGACAGGACACGGACGGTTGACATGTCTGCTGAAAGTCGCGCCGCGTCGCATTGTAACCGATACCGAGCTGACGTACGGCTACGGTGGTCGGACTACTTCTGACAGTTCGTCGAAATATACTCAGCGACAACAGTCTTATATTTCTATACACCAAAATGTGCAAAAAAAAGTTTCGTAACTTCTTAGATATAAAATGTGAGGAAGGTATTCTAATCAAAAGTAAATTAGTGCCTATAATTGCATTTTTTAGTGTTTTTAGTATAAAATGTACGTATGTACGCATGTGAAACTGTTTATTACGGATTTAATCGCGTTTAATTTGGTCATTTCTTATACTCACCACACACTACAAATGAAATAAGAATAAGCGCCAAGTATATATATATATATATATATATATATATATATATATATATATATATATATATATATTAATTAATAAAATTGAAGTATCTGTCTGAAATATCCAATTAATGACTTCTATTAAGTTCATTGTTCGTTGCGTTAATGCTATAAAATATAGAGAACTATTTTTAGGTTTGTCTTTGGATGATGTTTGTAATAACTCCGACTGTGATGACACCTCACCAACTTATAGAGCGATGGGACTTTTAAATGAATTTTATTAATGATTATCATCTCATAAACTTTTTTACGTGAAATTAATAGATCAAGAATAAATTTTTATTGCACATATTTTCCCATATCGCACACAATTTTCGAGATAGTGGATAAATACAGCATTTTAAACGGTTTTTCGATAAGTAATTGAACTGCCTACTTGTTAAAGTTGCGGATGAAAGGTAGACGAAAATAAACAGCTACTTATCTATAAAATACACGAATATTTGAAATTTTTAGATGTTTTGTAACAATACTCTTTAAAATAATTGACTTGAAATTATTAACGATAATAATTATTAAGATTAGTTGCGTTGAGAATTCAAACTAGCTGTCAAGATGTTAAGACCGCGTGAGCGACATAAATGCATCAATGCATCCATTTGAAATTAAAAAAAAAACTATACTAACTGCCAGTTACTGACACGGCTACTTAAAAACTTAAGTAAAACAAAAAAATCATGTCAAAACTGATGATCTTCAATTGAAATCTCTAGGGGCACGTCATGGATGCTAGGCGAAATTGTCATACTCGTATCTTTTTAAAATCTTTTTCAGGCGCCGCCGTCACAAAAATGCACTTTAAAATACGTCGACGGAACGATAAAGAGCGCTCGTAAAAAAGTGTCAACTTTTAACCACATAAAAAATGTCTGTTTCGAAGTATTTTCGGAGACGTGTTTTTAATTAAGATTATGACCGTACTTCACACAAATTATAGATTTCCTGAGGAAATATCAGATTAAAATATGTCTAGTCCCCGATTTGTAAGTTTACTGTCCTAATTATATGAAGATAAGATAAAATTGTAACATAAGGACTGCTTAAAGAATAAGAAAACGAAAAAAGGCGACAGTAGTCCAGATTCTTCTAAGGAGTCCGCAAATAAAATTAAAATTAAACTATAAAAAGTGGTCGAGTGCTTGACTTGAGTTTTTTATGTTTATGTTGTGTTATTATGTATGTGACCATTCCTCCCACAGCCTAGGGAATACTAGTGTGAAGTGTGAGTGTGAACGATTGAACGAACGAACGTTGTTGTATTATGAAGGGGTCCGTGGCTGATGCATAACTCTCTCAGAGCAAAATATAAAAACCGCAAACTTTGTTTATAGTCCGTGGTGATCATAGTAGAATCTCACAGGACGACGACATCTTAATCCGATCTTGAGATAGGTTGGGAAAGGATGGCCAAATCTAACAGACTGTCGCTATCGATATTATCTTAATATACCAAAATACACCAAATCATTTGACTTGTTTTATCACCATCAAAGCTTTTGTTTCATAGTTTCTACTAAGTAATAGTTTGTAGGTATGCACAAAATTCCACCACTTTTCGTATTAAATTCCACTTTATTTATTTATTTATTGTGTTAGGTATTAAATGCACCATGTATTATTTCACAGCTATTATAATTATTGTTGATTTATCTTTATGTAAGACAAGTCATATATCTATTATGACTTAGGTACTGATTAAAGGAAGATCGGACTCAACCTAATACAGGTTTTTCAAACTTAAGAGGGTGAGATCCATAACTAACTCTGTAATGAGACAAATATTTTTGTATTTCAAATTATATTGAAAGCAATTATTATCAATAATCAAAGTACAAGTAATACAGTCAAATGTTGTTAATTAATGTCAACATCGTAAGACAATAAAGTGCCCAAATACTAAACGCAAACTAAAAGCCAAAAAAACCTTGTCTTAACCTTATTTTAGCAAAATAAAAAGGTAACACTGACGCGTTATCGACGCGGGACAATAATCAAAATATCTAGATAATAAAGAGTATCTGGCTGATGCCAACTAAATGAACATCGGCTATTAAAATTTACATGAAATAATACAATAAATAAAGAAGTAAAAAAATATATTTTTCTGAGAATAATATTTGAAATGTATTATTTTTTGCAACATTTGTACGGCGCGGCGCCTGCAACTTGCGGGTGGCTGTTTCCGGTTGCGCGTGCGCCGCTATTCGCACGACTCGTTTACTGAGTAGCCCGCCAATTTAGGACAAACATCAACACTGGAGTGGATGGCGATGAGGTGGAACGAAAATATGATGAATTGCGTACGTAATTTATTGCCTTTTACATCGAAACGAAATGAGCCGACTTAATTAGTTCTAATAAGTTTGATAACAATGTTTTGAGGCACAAATTAATCATAGACTACGGTCCTGATACCAAATCTAAATGCTGTTTATCTCATTAAAGTTGATATAGTACCAACTTTCAATCTTTAACCGAGATGATACTAATTACGTTCTTGTGATTTTTATAATTGTATTTTTTTCTTCAATTGAACGCATTATGTTACGGATAGCAAATAAAATGGAAAAGCAATTAATTTATATTTCTATTAATATGATATTCATAAATTACACTTCGCAGGTTCTTGTATGTTATTTACAACTAGTATTTTATTTACAATGTTGCAAGACGGCAGATACTGATAGTTACAAAAAAAAAACAAAGTTAAAAAATGAAGACACGCAGGTTTGTTTTTAATGCCACTTCTCAGTTTATTAAAGTGAAATTATTAAAATGTAATTACGTTTTTTGTTTCCTCAAAAGAAAATTATCAACCTCACATTGCAAACAAAATATGAAAACATAAATATTATTTTTTTAAATTCAACTGTTTCTTTTTGTCTATTATAAATTGATAATAATTACTTTGATACCGGCATTGTTTAAAAGAAAACTTATTTAATTAAATTAAAAAAAATGATATTACTGTACATACCCTATATTTTTGGCGTTTATGGCGCTCGCTATGTTAAATATAAACTCTTAATTAGTCGTTGGTGCGTAGCGTTGCATGGATGCGACGTGATTGATGGCAACACTGAGTTGAGGTAATTGTAAATACTCGGGCGACATTTGCCATGCTTTATAATTATTGTAGAATAGTACCGATAATTATAAACCAAGTGATGAATGGTTTTATAAGTGGTAGAGCCACGCTGAAGCTATATTATAGTTGTAGCACTAATGGGTCTTCTCGACCGGGGATCGACCTCGCTCTCACAGAATACCAGCGTGTTATAGCATCTAAAGGTTGCTGTGTTTCGTATGGTGAGTGTAGAGAATCTGAAACCCTTTTTACAGGTAACAAAGCGTTCCATATTAGTCCTCAGGAATGACATCGCATCTGCATTTCGATTCAGGATAGACGTAGACGTCTAAGAGCCACATCATCCACTTACCATCAGGAGGAATGTATGCTTGTTTATCAGCCTCTTTCTACAAAAAAGGTGACGTCAGAAATGAAAAAGGAAATTACAGTTAAAGTAGTCCTTACCTTTATATTAGAATATGCAAAAGCAAGACATTTGTTCATTTAGCCTCGTTTTACCATCAGATGCCGTTCAGCAGTTGGACTTTATCTTTACGATAGTTGCCGTATATTTAACAAATATTGTTTCATCACTCCTGAAAGTAATCAATTGACATTTTTGTCTGCATCAGTATTTCCTAACCACTAGATTTAAGCTATTGTCTTAAAACTTAATATATTACATCTTTTATACAACAGTGAGTTGGCTTTATCTGGGGTAACGTATAAAATATCAAGCCTAAACTTATTAGAATATTGGTAAGACGCTGGAAAAAACGTTGGTAAGATGAAAATATTATTTTCATTCTTATATCTGTCACCAAGTGTTCCTTCTATTAAGTGCGGCATTTTGAACCTACCCTCAATATCGGTTCACAGATGTAGAAATATGGGACGAGGGATTTTCTCAGGGCTGGTACTAAATTTCTTTCAATGCTCCTGTTTACTATCTGAAATAAATCAATAAATATAACTAAGATAATAGGCCTGCGAAGTTAATTCAGGGCACTGATTTACAGCGTAAAATCAATCACGCCAGAATCCAGTTTATTATTTATATGCGTTATTTTTTTTAAAATATATTATTTTTATTGACTTCAAAATGGAGGATGTACTCAATTCCAGAGCATGTTTCTTTTTGTGTGTGTTGCGTCAGCATTTTTTCTAGATAAACCGATTTTAATGATTCTCTTTTATTTGAAAGCTGGTTCTTCCCGTGTAGATCTAAATATAAATTTTTTATTATATAAATTAGATATAAATTTGATCAAGATCTGACTAACAGTTTTTGAGTTATCCTTAATAATGCGTATTTAATTGACATCGAATACATTGAAGTCGGTTGTACAATTTTTTTATTTTACCACTTGTTTTCTAAACCACTTGATTTACCACTACTTGTAATCGTAATTTTAATGTTTCTAGAATCTAACACATAAATCAGTATAACACTAACGCTACGAGTATTAACAAGAAGAAGGGTTTGTCCGCTCTTTGTTTCTGTAGTATAAATATATTATTTAGTATTTCTGGGGATATAAAAGCATTCGTATGGTAACTCATATACCGACATTAAATTGTGATACACAAATAAAACTAAAGTATAAAAATTTATTTATGGCCACCCTACCGGATGATGTTTTGACAAATGATCATGTTCACGCATTATTGGGACTACATCCCTGTGAGATGAACCCGTGGACACCAATACGGACCACACCGTGGCGAAATTATGATCGAATTGCATTTTTGTGGCAACTTTGCCCACTAACATAATTTACGATGCAAAGAATACAAGACTGCTTTTATTCTTAATATTACCTACATTCTGACATGTGGAATGTTTTTCTGCGAGGACATGACTACTTCTTCCGTTTTGCGTGCCTGATTTAATAATTATTAAGCAATAAATTTATGAAGAAGTCATCGTCATCGTTATTGCAATCGTCATCGTCATGATTATCATCATCGTCATCGTCATCGTCAGTCATCGTCATCGTCACCATCATCGTAATCGTCATTATCATCGTCATCGCCATCACCGTCGTCATAGTCGACATCATTGTCATCGTCATCATCATCGTTATCTTTATCATCATCATTACGGCAGTCACTGGATGATAAGGTGGAGTGGATATCGCCACTACACGGTAAATAGCTCATGCTTAATATCAAGCACATTTTTAAGTTAAGTAAACCAATAAAAAAGAACTGTCATAATTGTTATAATAAGGGGGACGTTAATAAAGGGACGTATGCACGAAATTGATTTCCAGCACGACTAAATAGGTATACTATAATTATTTAGGTGTGTTCGATCGTCAATCGAATTATGGATGTATCGTGAAAGAACTTGTGCCAACGTCTGAAAATATTTTAAGAGTATTTTACTATGAGTGTTGCCTCTGTAGCCCTTTTAAAAATTAAGAGATGTTTAATTTGTTTTTCAATTAAATCACGTAAACTGCATGCTGTTTTCCCCTCTTTTCTACAAAACCAGCTGTGCTCTGTAATGGGATGTTTAAATTTTGTCATTCTAATATGTAAACTGCGTAAAGGTTAAAAAATATTAAAAAGCTAGAGTTACGAGGTAATATTATTTAATCTGTGGCTAAGGCCCAATTTCTATTTCAATGGAAGCCTCTACACAATTTCTTAGGCTAAACTTACTAGTAACATAGAATAAAATATTTTTTTTATTAGACTAACTAGATTAGCCTAACTTCGTACAGTTAACAATGAGTAGCCATAATTATGAGATAATTATAGTAATAATCGGGAAGTGACGAGTGTGGGAGTGAACAAGCAATGGCAAGACCCGGCAGTACAGAGCATTTCCTACCGGGAGACCGTACGGACGGAGAAGGAGCTCCACGGGAGCGGGAGGTAGGAGGAGTAAATGTGCTTTTCGTAGACACAGTAGCATCCTTACTGACTACGCTTTGGTGAACTCTTCTGATAAACCGAGGGTTCTGTCTGTGCAATTCAGGATCAGGTTGTTAAGACCAACAACTATCGGAGATACATCCTAAAGGATGGCACCGTCGACATCTGTCGAGCTTGTCATCATCCCAGTGAGTCACTTAGGCATGTCATCTCCGGTTGTTCGGCGCTTTCTAACTCTGAGTACTTGCACAAGCACAACCTAGTAGCCGGAATTCTTCACCAGGAGCTCGCCCTGAATTACGGTCTCGTGGACCGGAAATTACCGTATTACAACTACTTGACAGAAGCCGTGCTTGAAAATGCCTGATGTCTCCAACTTCCCCTACCTACTTATCTCCTCACTTTCAGTTGCTTAGTGCTAGTCATGAGAGAAACCTCCGCTCTACGAACAACCTTCTTCTCCTATGTCCATCCCACAGCTCTGGACTTGTTCATTCTTCTTTCCACATTCAATCTATTCTCCTTTGGAACGCACTCCCACTCGAAATCAGGACGGCTAGCAATCGGTACGCGTTCAAGATGAAGGTTCGGGAACACTTACTTAATAAATTGGCAGAATCATCATCCTCATCATTGGCAGAACCAGCGTCCTCATACGGCCAGCAGTGAAGGACCACGTCTCTGATCCATAAGACATCACTGGCAACACGCACTAGTTGTACATGTGTATATGTATGTATATGTGTATATATGTATGTATGTGTGTGTATGTATGTATATGTATATATATGTATATATGTATGTTTATATGTATATATATATATATATATATATATATATATATATATATATATATATTCTTATTGTTCTTATTGTAATTATGTATATTATATATTTTATATACATATATGTGTATGAATATTAATATAATTTTATCTATTTTTTGCGATGTACCATTTATATCTTATGTATTTTATTTCCATGTATTACATTTTTTTTTTGTTATTTTATTTTAGTATTCGCATATTAACTTTTTATTACACCTACTTCATTCTATCTCTGCATCATCCCAAGGTAGACTGGGAGAGAATGCCTTAGGCATTAAGTCCGCCTATATACCACTTGTGTATATGAAGTTTTAAATAAATAAATAAATAAAATGATCGCGCCAAAATCTACTGGAACCGGGCCATCATCACAGACAGGACTATTCTTGCGAAGCCTGATATTGTGCTGATGGATCGGGCACAGTCAAGAATATTTTTGGTCGACGTTACCATTCCGTATGACGAGAACCTCATGAAAGCCGAAACAGATAAGCAAACAAAATACCTGGACCTGGTCTGCCGACCGAAATTATTCCTGTAGTCGTTTATGGTCAAACGGTCTAATCCCAGTCAGCCTCCCGGGTCATCTGAGGTGGCTGGGACTCCGAGACGGATCGCTCCAGGCTCAAATGCAGAAGGCGGTGCTCCTCGATACCGCCCACAACGTGCACCGGTTTCTTTCCCTTTCCCCCTAACCCTCGGCCGTTTGGTCTCCCCTGCCAAGAGCCTCCATCTGGTTGGGCTTTTATTTATTTATGTATTATTTATTTATTTATGTTAGTATATTAATTATATATTTATCATTTCCGTTTGTATACCTATTTATTTTGCCCAACTAGATGAGAATACTCTATTAATACATGGGGTATTAATAGAGTATTCTCATCTGGTTGTCAATAATAATTGAAAGTTAATATGGAAATATAATATGGTAGTCGTATGAGAAACCTCAAGGTCACTCAGCGAGCCGAGCGAGCGAGTAGCCGTGGTAGCTCAGTGGTTAACGCTCGCTGTAAATATAACAGAACGCGAGTAACCCGGGTTCGATCCCCGCCGGCACCAATGAAATTGTTAATTGCAATTTTAAGTACTGATTTACCACGTGCTCGGCGGTGAAGAAAAACATCGTGAGGAAACCTGCATGTCTGAGGAATAGGAAAATAATATTTTGAAGACATGTGAAGTTCGTCAACACGCATTTGGGCAGCGCGGCGGACACTTCCTTGCCCTAAACCCTCTCAGAAATGAGGTGAGGCCTGAGCCCAGCAGTGGGACGTATATAGGCTGTAACTTTACTTTACTTTACTTTACTCAGCGAGCTATAGAGAGGGCGAACCTCGAAATTTCTCTGCGTGATAGACTCAGACATAAGAATATCCGCACTAGAATCTGATTATCCAACATACCGCAACGGACCCGTCAGTATGGGCAGCGAAAGGAAAGAAGAATTCTCGTGTGGTAGTCTCGTACCTATACCTATAAGCGAAGTGTAGGGCGGACCCCCACCGGATGGAGTGACGAACTGGTAAGAGATGCAGGAAGTCGATAGATTCCTTGGGGGAGGTTTATATTCATGCAGTAGACTTAAGGCTGTAATAATGATGAATGATGATGAATTTCGAAAATTTCCTTATGAAATCAATGTGCATTTATTTTTAAAAAAGATCGTTCTAAATGAGCTTTCAAGTTAACCTCTCAGTATCATTAAAGATCAAGACATAAGTAGTACGTTCTCGTTACGCACAGTCGCAAACGAGACATCTCGCGCTCGCGTCCGGACGCCGCCGACAACTGTCACATGCAATTATGGCCGCCATGACACTTTCGCGCGCTTGCTTTTCAAAATACAAAGTTCAAAAATACAAAGTTGTATGTCAGGAATTCTTTTTTTTCTGTACACGGAATATTTCTCTTCTTATTAGTACCCACACTCGATAAAGCTTTAAATAGATACTTAATTTAAATAGAAATCAAGTTCGTTAAAGTAAATTTTTCATATATTATTATTTTAAATATTTTTTTATTACTTCCGTGCTTTAAATTTTTGTCTACTTTGAAGACGATGATAGTTCACCAAGAGAGTACCAGGGCGAGACTAGATTAGCAAATTTACAGCCTATATACGTCATTTCTGAGAGGGTTTATAATAAAAATGTTAACATAATATATCAAACAAAATACTAATGCAATAGATTTACTTTCCTTATTGCACATACTATGCAAATTTGCTGAAATTAATAGATCTATCTCGTCCGCGAAAATTATGGTTTAGAATCTAAGTACTCTCGCCCTGGTACTATCTGGGTGAACTATTATCATAAGTATACAAACGGGACAAAAATTAAAAGCACAGAACTTTAGTTCCAAGCAAAGACTTGTATAAAAGATAGAAGTCTTTAGTTACAATTTAAATACAGGTAAGTTCGCTGAACTAAAAAAATATATAGAAAATACAATAGATATGCTATAACCTACCTAGAATCGAAATATTTCAATTTGCTTCAAAAAATTTTTATTTGCTGTGAAAGAATTGCAAAAATATCGTATAATTTCTTTATTAATTTAACTGCAAGTTCTATAATAACGATAAACTTTCTACAAAGAAAGGTGCATGTGGCATTCGGCGTCTGCTGGCGTTTTTCATGGTTCTACGCTAATTCAAAGCGACACGTCTCAGTTCTATTCCCGGCTTGGCACTGGCCATACTGAGTTGGATGAGGGGGATATTTTAAATATTTCTTCTATTTATTTTTCAATTTTAGATCTGGTTATTAAAAGTCTGATACAAGTTTAATTCTCTCATATTTTTATTTTATTTCCAGGCGTAGACTTCACGCAATTTTGTTAACCTTGCTGCTTAAAATCGGTTTCCGATGATTACAACTTTAAAATATATCTAATAAAATGGAGATTCCAGCGGGGTGTGCACTTTAAAATTGTTTATTGATTCCTTATTCGTTACAGTACATCAAAAGTACACAGCGCTAAACATATCCATTCCTCCTTAGACTACCTAATATAGTGGGGGGAGGGGCGATTCAGCAAGAGGCTGTTGCTAATACCCTGTTTCAATTTTATATGCAGAAATGTAGTTGGTGACAAGATGTTAAATATCATAAATATTCAAAAATATTTCATTGGCAAATATTCGTCATGAAAATTAGTCTTTCAACAGTTAAAGTCTGACATAGGTACAACAGTGAATCATCATTCATCATGTTTCAAAACGGTAAGAATAACAACATAATATGCACTCTGATCAAATCTGATTTAAAAAACATTAAATCCAAAGAAAGGAACAGGTCCCACAATCTTCAGACCTCAATTTTACTTTAAGAGGATATCCGGACTTTAGAACATATAAATAAATGGATTTAACAGATCTATAGCTGTCTCAATGTACCTAAACAACCAAGCTAGACAACCAAGAGATAATCGGACTAATTATTCTTACGGAAAATTGACGAACTCATCATCCCGTATTCTCCTGTTTTTTTCTCTAAGTATGGACGCATTTTGTTTTGTTTAGCCTTCGGCTGTTCGGAGCAACACAAAATATTATGGCAGACATCTCACGGCTAATGCCTCACGATGGTCACAAGCAGCGTAGATTGTGGGATCTCTCGAGGAACCGAATGATTTTCGTGCGGAACGCAACCAGGGCGTAATGTCCCGGAGGTATTTACTAAACTCATCGCCCTCCCAGTGGTATTACCATGCCTTGAGACTACTTCTAAGTCATCGTTATTCTTGGAAATTATATTATCAGGCGTTCAGGGCTTCCACTCTAAGCGTTCGCAAACACAGACGATCCGTTTAGAGCAAGGGAATACCACCATCAAGGAGTGGTGAACTTTATGACAACGTCCTATACCGATGGCGTTTAACGGTCTCCTGGACAATTCCGGAGTCACAGTACACACAGATCCTGGCTGGAGGAGGGGTCCTGACTAGACCAGCTTACCTGGATCGTTTGCTCCCGTTCCTGGGCACATCGCAACTATATGGGACACGGAACCTTCTTAGCGCCCGACGCATAAATACTGTTTGGCGTCGCTTTGTAGTAAGTAAATAGTCTGTAGGTTAGTCTTCTTGCTTGTTGCTGTATGTAGTTTTCGAAGACCTACATACAGTATTGCTACTATAACGCGTTTAAATTTTGTAACTAAGAAAAATACTTATTTTTCTCAGTCAAAGAGTTAATTTATTTTACGTGAGCGCCCTTCGTTGTGCCCAGCGTGCTACGAGTACCTATATCGTTAACGCTTTCGGACACTTTTTCCGTTTAACAGATTCATGCGCCTCGTGTGGCTCACTACTACTACTTTGGCGGAGAACTTGGATCCGGTCGTACAACCTCGCATCCATGTCCATTTGCAAGTATACCCAGAGGTAGAAATAGAGCTTTAACTTTACCACCTCACAGGATATCGTGACGTATCATCGTAAGATCCGTATGGGCATTTCTTTGCCTAACACTAGATTTTAGTATTTTCGCTCATATGCTCAATTTAGATGCCTAAAAAAGCCTATACCCACACAGCAAACCTCTACTTACATGGTACAGCTCTCAGAAGGTTGCAACAGAGTAGAATCAAGACATTCATAGACTTCTTGACAATATAACTCTCAGGGTTTCTTTACCATTTTTTAATTAAGTGAATATTTATTTTTTACGGGCTCTAGAGGTTTTCAAGTTTCCTTTTGATTAATCCGACTCTGGTGTTTGCGAAATTTTTTATCAGAGAGACCATAGTGTGAGATAGTGTGAGAGTGTGTTGAAGAAGAATATGCGGAGTTTCCTTCATTTCGTATTTTTTTAAAGAAGAGAGACTAACGAGCTCAAAGATTACCTGTTGGTAAGAGGATGTTCTGGCCCATAGGCATCTACATCTATACTCGGTTAATTATCAAAATGCAGATATGCTATAACCCCTGTAGACAAAGATGTTGACTTCGTTACCGGTAAAAAAGGTTTCGTCGTCCACCATACGAAACACAGCAGCGTTATAATGCCATTTTATTGTGATATTCTGTGTGAGTGTGGTCCTTCCACGATAGAGCCAAAGTAAAAAATTAAGATAAAAAATTATTGTGTCTTATTTATATCTATCATATTTTATGTGTAACTTATTCGTTTATATGCATTTAAATATATCCCAACGGGACGAAAA
This sequence comes from Parnassius smintheus behrii, assembly GCA_036936625.1. Taxonomy (NCBI): domain Eukaryota; kingdom Metazoa; phylum Arthropoda; class Insecta; order Lepidoptera; family Papilionidae; genus Parnassius; species Parnassius smintheus. Next base: position 52,383,136 of record JAUPFT010000001.1, read on the forward strand.
TACCATAAAATGATAATCATATCTGACATTTTGGCAGTTAAACAGATTGTCAATTGCGCTGGCAATTAATTTAGACGATCGGTTGACTTTACTTTTCACCTACAATAATTTATTTTGTAATTGTATTTTAGGATGTACTGTACCGTGTAGTTGCGGTTTAAGAATATATACCATTTCCTTTCATCCCGTGGGTGTCGTAAGAAGCGACAGAAAGAAAAAAAAGAAACGTGAGCAGAGCGTCTTCCTAAAGACAACTAGAAAATAAAAAACTGCGGTTGCTAACCTGCTGCCAAGCGTGGCAACCCCTAATAAGGCAATCTATGGGGAGGTACATGTATACTCTTGACCGCCTCATTGGTCTAGTGGTTGTAGTAGTGCAACTGCTGATCATGAGGTCCTGGGTTCGAATCCCGGGTCGGGCTAAAAAATCAATTATTGAGTTTTTCTGTCAAGAAATTCTCAGTAGCCGTGCCTCGGAAAGCACGTAAAACCGTTGGTCCTGCGCCTGATCTCTCTCCCAGTCGTGTCGGTTTACCGGATGAAGAGAGTGAGGGATTAGAGAGTGCACCTGTGCTTGCGCATACCCTTGGGCACTATAATCCTGTCCGTGGCCGAAATTCGGTCAGGAGGACATTATTATTACATGTATATTCAATAATAGTAAACATAACATAAAAAAACATAAACACTCACGCCTGTCACCCAGAGGGGTAGGCAGAGACTACAGACTTCCATTTAGCACGATCCTGACATACCTTTCTCGCCTCTTCCACATTCATATACCTACGCATACATGCTCGTCGGTTAAGGGTACTCTTAATTTACGACTGGGAGAGAGATCAGGCGCAGGACCAACGGTTTTACGTGCTTTCCGAGGCACGGCTACTGAGAATTTCTTGACAGAAAAACTCAATAATAGTAATCAATAAATAAATGAAGGTAAGATGATGTTGAAAAGAAAACTTTAAACCACGGTTTTAAATAGTAACAGGAAGTAAATTTATGCTTCAGAATCAATTTTTTTTCTTAGACGACACAACAGATTAAATCATGACTTAAAAACTATAACTTACAATAATAATGGTGTCATACATACAAGACATAATCCTTATACGTGTTATCACGACATGCCAAGATTGAAAAACTAACATTTTAAATAAAATTGCTTAAACTAACAGGCTCATAAATCCAACAAATCAAGAACTATAACTATCATGAATATCAATCAAAAGGGATGTCCTTGAGAATGTCTTTCAAAACATTTCTAAAGAGAACCAGGCTAGAGTTGACGATGTCAACGTTGGTAAAGCAAAGGCTATAATCCTCATAAAGTCGACATAACCTTGATACGGGTTGGTTCTGGGAGATATTATTTCGCGATAATTTTCGACGACAACAACGACGACGAGTATGTCAAATATTTTTCTCATAGGTCTACGTGGGTTGTGTTTTATATTAAAATTTAACAGTTCCAAGACCTCGGGGCTCTGTAGTTCTGAGTGTATTATTTTGTGTAGGTTAGTTAGGTCCAATTTGTCGCGACGGAGGTGAAGTGTGGTGTCATGTCAAACTCTTTAAGCCTCTCTTCTATAATTGCCGGTACTTACGTAAACGCAAAAACTTGCGAAAATTTGGCTTTAAATTTTGAAAAGAGTATTTTAATCAAAGATCTTGCGAAAAGGGTATATGGTATAAAACCTTGCAATGTGAGCTTTGATTGATATTGATTTCGTTACGGACATAAGTATTTGTACTCTCTGTTCGCAAGCCCACTCCCACTCCCTATTCCCTTATTTTGATAGTCTGATAGAAGTAACACAACACGACCGGAAAGAGCTCAGGCGGCTTTACATGCTTTCCGAGGCACGGGGGTGAATTACCTCTAACTTCCTGACTCTGGGCTACTATTGAAAATTTCTGAACAAAAAACCCAATTAATGATTTTGTCCAGACGTGGGATTCGAACCGGGGACCTCATGATCATCAATATCGTTTATGACCACTAGACCAACGAGGAATTCTAGTACCTGTACCTACCTATGTACCTAATACACGATTACAAATATTTAGAGAAAAGTTTTGTTTATTGTTATCTCCGTCTGGAACTTTCTTAGACAAATCGCTTTTAATTGCAGTCCTCAGGGGTAATAACTCATCTTCATTTTGATTCTTAAATGAGCCTAAGTGTTGGTAGATGTCTATGGGCCACAGCTCATCCACTTACCATCAGGTGAACTATGTGCTCATCTGTTACCGTTTAAAAAAAAATCATTGAACATACAAGTAGGTATCGAGTAGTCATAATTTAAAAAAAGTAAAAAATATTCTTTTATAACTTTGGCATCGAAAATTTATTTTTTAATCACACCGCTACGAAATGTTTCCTAAAACATTAACTTTTCAAAACCAATTACTTTAACCATTAATGTTCATTATGTTATAAATAATATACGTAGACGTGTCAATTATTTGCCTCGCGGTAAAAATAGTTCTTTTTTTTTAATTTTTACTCATCTTTACTCTGGTTAAAGAAAGCCACGCCTTGCGGCTTTTGAAATAGCGCCGAATGAACACAACATGAAACACCCATCAAGACGCTGTAATTGAAAGCACTCCTAAGGTGAAATGTGTATAAAGTTGTGTTTGCAATAACCAAATTGAACAATTATTGAATTCACTAATTTCAGATCTATCTTTAGCGATATAAAGACGAAAGTTGTGTTCAATTTGCGCCAATGGGTGGGTTCAAAAGATGTTTACAGGTTACTTTTTCGTTGCCTCTCCGCACATGTTGTTTTCGGCACCACATAGTGCCCGAGCCAGAACAGTGCATTGAGTCCATTAGTTCACACATTAGCATGAGTTAGTCGAATTATTCAATTAGGTAATTCAATAAGGTAGTGAATTAATATCAATTATTTAGCGTCGTGATCGAAACGATACTGGACGTTGGCTTTTATTTAAATTGAATGTGACGTACTTACGAAACTGAAGAAATTTTTGTTTAACCACTAACACAAATTTTACGCGTTTATCTTTATTATAAGTGATACTAAGCAGATTGGCAAATATTGGAATGGAACAAAATAAAGGTGAGCAAAAAACATTAATCTGTCACTACAGTTAATACTAAAGGATTTACCTATTGTTATTTCCTTTAAAAAAATTATTTTGGTGTCTTTAAACTAGCGCTATTCATGCCCATAGATGGATTAATTTAAAGCGACGTAGGCAACGACGTCCTTTTCTACAGTCCCTCTGACTGAGGAAAATACTTTTTACGTGATTTAGAAGTTAATAAATTCTTTGCATTGCTTAGGAGCTCCTACATGATCTAATCCGTCCCATCTCATGCTCTTATTTTATATCTTTCATAAAGCTTAAAGGCGTGACCTAAGAAAGGTGTGAGATATCTATGTGTCGTAACTGCTGTATGTGTCATAATTAAATCTCAAAACATTGCATCTGTATTGATGATACAATTTTTATAGAAGTGAAAAAAATTGTAGACATACGGCTAAGTGAATACCCAAAAGCTACTCAATTTAAAGATCTATATCTAGATTATAAGTATCGTGGTCTCGCAGTCACTTAGACTTAAAGTGATAGAGACACTACGATACTATCGGCATCTTAAAATTGAGAAGCGTTTGAGGAATTTTGCAAGTTAGATACTCAGTTTTTACTAAAAATAAAGGTATAATGTCAGTCGGTGGTTTGGCCATGTAGAAAGAATGAACGAGAAAAGAGTGACAAAGCAAATTTATAGTACAGACGTAAATAGCAGAGTCGGGAAGAAACGCCCTAGAAGAAGGTTTATCGACCAAATTGACGATATTTTGAAAATGGACCACATTAGGAGTACCCTTAACCGACGAGCGTGTATGCGTATATAATATTATATACAACGGAGACGAAAGAGGTTCTTTTTTTATAGGATAGGGTGACAAACGAGCACACAGTCCACCTGATGGTAAGTGGTTGCTGTGGCCCATAGACATCTACATCTATCATCGATTACGAATCAAAATGCAGATGCGTTGTCACCCGTGAGGACTAAGATGGAATGCCTCGTTTCCAGTAAAAAGGGTCTCCGGTTCTCTACACTCGCCATACGAAATACAGCAGCATTAAGCAACTATTTCACGCTGGTATTCTGTGAGAGCGTGGTCCTTCCCCGGTCGAGCCGACCCATTCGTGCTACAACTATACTACTAATATAACTGCAGCATGGCTCTACCACGTATATATCCGGTGTGTCAGGATCGTGCCAAGTGGAAGTTTGCGACGTTAACCTCTCAATGTAATTAATGGATCTTTTTATTTAAATAGTGTAAATTATAATGTAAAATTAGTAGAGTTATTAAACAAATATTTATTATTATATTAACCCGTAGTCTCTGCCAATCCCTCTGGGTGACAGGCATGAGTGTTTATGTTATTTAATTTCAGTCGTGTTCCTCTTTTCACATTATACATAGAAAATATCTAAAATAAAGCAATCCATTTTAAGTTTAGTTAGACTTCTATTTCTTCATACGGCACTACAGAACTCTACTGGTTTGGATATATTATCCCGTAGCGTAGTTAACGAGCAAACTTGTCGACATAGTGATAGCTAACACAGTTGAATAGGTATCCAAGTTTAACAGTGAAGATTTCATTTATGAGATGACTTTTTGACCACTTGTATCGGTTAACTTATTTCGAAGACATTGTTTTTACGTATTAATTATTTAAAGTAAACCATTCTATCTTTTTAAAACTACTTACAAACTTAAATCAACATTACCTACCTAACTATACCTACATGTACTGGATTTTGTTCGCCTAAACCGCAAAGTTAGGGTAGAGCTCATATTATAGGTAATCTATGGTAGAGGTACTCTCTTCTTTAAGTCTCTTTTTTAACTGAGTTTCAAAAACCGAGATTATGTATTTTCACCGGATTCTCTGAAACGACTGAATCAATTTTGATAATTCATCTTTTATTAAAGGGGTCAGGGGTAGGTACTACTCCCAAAAATAGTGAATTCTTTTTACGTGGCAGAGCCATGCTGCAGTTATATTAGTAATAGATATAGTTGTAGCGCAAATGGGTCGTCTCGACCCCGGTCGAGACGACCCATTTGCGGTCGAGGTCATTTGGGCTACAGTAAAAAACATGGATTTAGATTAAAAATTGTGAAGGAATTGATAGGTGGCTCGACCGGGGAAGGACCACGCTCTCACAGAATACCAGCGTCAAATAGCAGCTTAATGCTGCTGTGTTTCGTGTGGCGAGTGTAGAGAACCGGAGACCTTTTTTACAGGAAACGAAGCATTTCATCCAAGTCCTCACAGGTGAAAACCCATCTGTATTTTGATTCGTAATAGAGGATAGATATAGATGTCTGTGGGCCACTGCAACCACTTACCATTAGATGGACTGTGCGCTTGTTTATCACTATAATTTATTTAAATTAGCTATTGCCATAAAATAATGTAGTTTGGTATTTTGTTACAGGAAAACGCGACTAAGACTTAAATTATATTTGTTTTGCAGAAGAGAGCCATAAGAGCCATCTATGATTTTATAATCATAATCATAAATCATTTGTTTTTGATTATTTATGATTTGCAACGTAGTCTCAGGTCTTTCTATACATTTACGAAAATGTACTGAGACCCGTTTTACTAGAATCGAGGCATTCCATCTTGGTCCTCAGGGGTGACGGCGCATCTGCATTTTGATTCTTAAGCGAGGTTAAAAATGTTGATGTCTACGGGCCACAGCATCCACTTACCATCGGGTGGACTGTGTGCTCGTTCGTCACTCTTATACTATAAAAAATGTATATACACAAAAATTAAAGTAGTTTAAAAAAAGAAAGTGATATTCATTCCGCAAGTACTAGGAACAGTCGTAAGCTAGTAGTACCACCAGTTACTTGACTCCACAGTGTCAGAAATTTATTCTCACGGCGATGTATACAGTTTTTCAACAAAATCCCAGAAAAATGACAAAATTTATACTCCACCAAATTTAAAACCTTTTTTAAACATATATTGTACTCGTATAATAAGGGTTATAATAATATTAAGGAATTTATAGAGGATAATAACACCTAGGAATGAGGTCATCGCTACGAAGCTATTTCTAATTTGTTTTTGTAATTAATTGTAGCATAATAAGTATATGATTGTAAACTGTTCTTTTTCTAAAAAAACATGTCGCGCTGAATTTCTTGCTGGTTCTTCCCGGTACAGAGGTATTTTCCGAACTAGTGCTAAATACTTAATAATGACTTTCTAAGTAATTTATAATCTATATTGAATAAAAAAGTTTCTAGTTCCATTTCTATCGCCATTAGCCCGTAAATGTCCACTGCTTACCATGAGCCCATGACGTTGTCGGTAGGATTTGCCTGTATATCGCTAAGCACATAGATATAATAGTAGATAGATGATCTTAGTAAAAACTTATGATAGATTATTTACGTATTCATTTTCTTATTTACAATATTTTATTATAATCGTCATACACGTAAATACAAAATTATTCTACTTCTTTTTTCTTTCTTTTTAATTTTTTTTAATTTACGGAAACGTTTGGTCCAGTCTTCTATCCAAAAGTCCTATTATCTTGACTTATCTCTTGGAACCGTGCACCACTGCACCCTAATCTAGAAACGTTAAGTTTATACTTACTTTTTTATTGGTGTGTGTTTTAAAAACCGGCCAAGAGCGTATCGGGCCACGCTCAGTGTAGGGTTCCGTAGTTTCCCGTCCGTCGCAATAAGTGTTCCCACTTATGAGTTTAAAGGTGGGTATCCAATATGTTCGCGCTCCAGCAGCGCTCCGCGCTCCTGCAACTACTCCCGGTAGTGGGTACTGTTGTTTCCATCCAAGTTCAAAATTATTTTCCTAGAAAGTCCTTATAAAGTTCTACTTTTCAGATTTTTTTTCATATTTTTTAAGCTTATGGTTCAAAAGTTAGAAGGGGGGGACACATTGTTTTTTACTTTTGGAGCGATTATTTCCGAAATTATTGACACTATCAAAAATGATTTTAGTAAACCCCTATTCATTTTTGAATACCTTTCCAACAATATATCACACGTTTTGGTTGAAATTAAAAAAAAAAACACTTCCCACTTTACATATAGGGGGGCTACCCTAATAAAACATTTTTTCCAATTTTTATTTTACCACTTTGTCGGCGTGATAGATACACATATTGGAACCAAATTTCAGCTTTCTAGTGCTAACGGTCACAGAGATTAAGCGAGGACGGACAGACGGACAGACAGACATGGCGAAACTATAAGGGTTCCTAGTTGACTACGGAACCCTAAAAAAGGCCAAACGACGGGCCTGTTCCTCCTGTCGACAGGCCTGTTCCTCCTGTCGGCGGGCCTGTTCCTCCAGCATCATCATGAAAGCACCTAAGTCAGGTACTGCAGGTGTAGCATCTGCTGACAGGTCGGCTTCCGTGGCCGGCAGTTAGCCCTCCGACGTCTGCGGCGTTGCATCATCAAATCTTCTCTGGTCCGTCTCCTGCTGGCATTGTCAACCCGATTGTTCACTTGCTTGATTCGGGTTTTAGTTTCCGACAAGCGGTTGTCATGTTGAGCACCCCTATCCTTCACCTCCCTTATCTCTTTCCCGAAGGTAGCGTGTAGGTTGTTGATGTGGAGCATCCGCTCTTCCAACCGACGGGCCTGTTCCTCTTGTCCGCCCCGCAGCTGCTCTTCCAAACGGTGGGCCTGTTCCGCCTGATGGCGGGCCTGTTCCTCCTGTCGGCGGGCCTGTTCTGCCTGCTAATCTTCCAACTGACGCAACTGACTAAGCAAGCTAATATATCAAACTGTTATTACTGTTTGATTTTTAAGTAAAATGGTGGTGTTATGTCCCGTCCTATTGACTGTCTTTTTTCCATTGTCTTGACAATTTTTGACTTTCGCCGGCTAATTTACAAAACGAAAAACCCATGCGTTAGTCTGCTAACGTTTTAAGCTCTTATAGCTGTCGTCCCCTGACATTATATTTACCGCCATTATCATTACAGTCTAGATTGCTGTACGTAGGCTTTCCCTAATGAATTCCACAAAACACGGCACTGAACCACCAGCATCCATTGACTTCCTGCATCTCTTACCGGATATTCACTCTATAATAGAAGGACAGCATGGATGGGTAGGAGATCGGATCGATGGGGGACTTCCCTGCACTTCGCTTACCGGTGTATCTACGAGTTTGCTGCTCCAGAACTTTATTCCCAAATATTATTATTTTATAGAACAAGGGAACACATAGCCCACGATATCAAGCGGATGCATCTATCCTCGACCAAGAATCAAAATACAGATGCGTTGTCACCCCTAAGGACTAAGATGGAATGATTCATATCCAGAAAAAGGGTTTTCTGTTTTCTACAATTACCATATACGAAACACAGCAACATTGAGTTATAATTTCATGCTGGTATTCTGTGAGAACGTGGTCCTTCCTCGGTGGAGCCGACCCATCCGTGCTACAAACATAATATCAAATTAGTAGTATTTATTAACAGGTCATTTTCATAATATGTCAATGTAAAAACAAGCAAATTGTAAAACATCAGTGGCTTATCTTCTGTTCACCTGTTCCACCCTTTTTTTCAGACGGTAAAATATCGTCCATTATACCTATATAGAGCCAATTACAGGCTGTGAAGAATTTCATCTTAGTGGTTTCAACGCGTCTACAGACGCGTTGGTTACACATGTCCATTAGCTGCACTAGCATTTTACCATCAGGTGGACTTTGAGTTCATCCGCCACTTCAGTTTTATATAAAAACTGGGGACCAGCCCGCTTTCGCCTGGGTGGCGTTATAAATTCTCGTCTTTTCTCTACTATTATACGCATGTATTATACATGCCAACTTTCCTATTGAATCATTCTGTCTATTGATGAAATTCACATCAAAATCTGTTAGGTAGTTTAAAATATCTAAGCGTACGGACGGCGAGAAGCGACTTTGTTTTAAACTATGTAGTAGAGACAGTCTAACTACTAATAACAGTCGGTTATCGAAGGCGTGTAGACGGGGAAATCGTGCGGTGTGGTGAGGGGCGAGACGCAAGCGGAACGCTCCCGAGCGGCCGTTAGTAGCTCGGGAACTGTGCACTAGGGTTGTCTCGCAAATAAATTAGAATTGTATACTCTACTTGTGCAGTAAAAATCTGTGGGTCGTCCTCATTTAGTAATTTTCATTTGTCTTGATTTTATTTTATCTTACTTCTTTAAACGTGCAATTAGATGAAATCTGTTTTTTATTTTTTTATTACTTCCTGTTCTGACAACCTTAGCAAATTATTGTTTGTGCCGGCTTTTCTGATTAAATGGAACGTGATGAATAACTGTATGTTCTTCTCAGGCTGTGATAGAATAATTCATACCCATCGAGAGGTTGTTGTTCGTAATCAAATAGATTTTTTTGTAGTTTTGGTGTATAATAAATAAAGAAGATACTTAACCTTTTTACTGTAGGTATTGCTGACATTATCTACCGCAAGCAAACGGGCATACAAAACCGTTTACACGTGTCGTGAAACTGATAGGGCTGTTCAGTGCTCATGCCGACCGCCAGAACTCAATCAACAAAGACTTATACAGAACGGCCGCCGATGCGTGCGCGCTTTGACATAATATGTTTAAAACGATCCATTGTTTTGGAGCGAATTGTTTAATTCACATACGAGTATTTCTTTATCCGATACTGTTTCCTTTTTTATATATTTTTTAATTTACGATCAGATCAAATAAATTATAATTCAATTTATACTTTTTTATTCAGATAATAATAACACTAGCAAGCAAAATGTTCCAGCGAAGATCTACGATGCAAGAACGCAATCTATGAATTACAATAATTCTGGAAATTATTCGGAAAATAATCACAACCTTTTCCAAATGATAAAATGCCACGAGGACAGCCTTTTAAGACTTCACCACTTGACAGCTGGCCGCCAAATAAATGGCACGTACGACTCGAACTATCAAAATGATTTGTCTTGGTATTCTAAAGACTTGCAACGACAGTATATTAAGCCTGTAGATTATATATCATACGAAGATGTGAGACGAAAATACAATGACACCAAAGGTGTGAAAGAGCAGGAATTACACAAAGAGTCGGAAGAAGAAAAAGATGGAAAAGCAGATGAGAGAAAGAAACCGAGGAGAAATCGAACGACGTTCACTAGTCAACAATTAGCTGCGTTAGAAAAGGTATTTGAGAAGACGCATTATCCAGATGCTTTTGTAAGAGAAGACTTGGCTGCTCGGGTGAATTTAACTGAGGCGAGGGTTCAGGTAAGGTTTAACAATTTTTTTAAACTATTAATGTACTATTTTTTATTACTTGTTATTGCATCATTAGTCAAAAACAATCCCTCTACTAAATAGAGACTTACCTAAAACTAGTGTCGTATGTCGTACAATTGGCAAGGTCGCATTTCTATATCTTGCAAATAAGGAAATAAAAAAATTCATTGTGCGATACTAAACTGAGCGGCGAAGGTAATTGTGCCGAAAAATATAAACTTATAAATATAAATATATACGAGAAAAAAAATAGAAGGTCCTTAATTAACTATATGTTTTTTTAAATGTATGTTACGTGATATCTTCGTTGATCAAACTAAAACATCTAAATTTGTTTATTACGTATGTCACAGGATCTCTAATAATATGTTCAAATAATAGTATTTATGTACACATAGATTACCTATTTTCTCTCTTCTATACATATAATAAATCTGGAGAAAATTCGTGTCTGTAATTTTAATATTTTTTTTGAAAAAAAAACAGGTACAGGTGACTAAATAAACAGCCCTGAAGTACCAAATAAGTGGTTTTTAGAATTTTTGCCTCTTTGTCGGTCTGTCTGTCTGTGTATTCAGTATTCACGATTCACGCAAAAACTACTGATAGATTTCAATGTTTTGTGTTAGTGACCTGGGGCAACTTATAAGCTTTTTTATCCGATTACGGAACTTCAAAAAAAGAGGGTTAAATATTTTCCTTCCTTAAGATGTAAATTCCTATTTTATATACTTCATGTGATTTTAAAATAAATAAAATATTTATAAATAATGCCTAAAATTAGTTTTTCACCGTTACGTAAACATTTTATAAGCCGACAATCTACGTTTTACTTTTCAAAACAGTGCCATCTAATGTAAATTATAAAAAGTAGTAACATTTTGTCTCCAGTTATTAATAAATTAAATAATATAAATAACGTACATTTAATATGTTTAGATAATTAAATTCACAATTGATTTGAAAATTATTACGTTAATTTTTTTTAGATCTTTCGTTATTTCATTTTAGTAGGAATAAGTTCTTTAGTAACTGATTACTACTTAAATAAATAATGAATTTTATGATTTTCGATAGTGATATCTATCGAAAATCATAAAATTTTAGATGTTTCTAATTTAATTTCAAAACTATAAAAAAGTTTTTAAGACTTATCCGTTTTTAGGGTTCCGTAGTCAACTAGGAACCCTTATAGTTTCGCCATGTCTGTCTGTCCGTCTGTCCGTCCTCGCTTAATCTCTGTGACCGTTAGCACTAGAAAGCTGAAATTTGGTACCAATATGTGTATCAATCACGCCGACAAAGTGCTAAAATAAAAATTGGAAAAAAATGTTTTATTAGGGTAGCCCCCCTATATGTAAAGTGGGAAGTAATTTTTTTTTAATTTCAACTCTTACGTGTGATATATTGTTGGAAAGGTATTGAAAAATTAATAGGGGTTTACTAAAATCATTTTTGATAATGTCAATAATTTCGGAAATAATCGCTCCAAAAGTAAAAAACAATGTGTCCCCCCCTCTAACTTTTGAACCATAGGTTTAGAAAATATGAAAAAAATCTGAAAGGTAGAACTTTATAAGGACTTTCTAGGAAAATCATTTTGAACTTGGATGGAAACAGTTTTTGTACAAAAAAGACAAAAAGTTGTACAAAACAATTTCTGGACTAAGTTTTAGTATAATCGTTTAAGCAAGCATTTTTTTTAACTTCGTTTACATATTTTATTATCCTGAACGTATCTTTTTTCAAACAAAAAAAGAATTATTAAAATCGGTTCTCGCAATCCAAAATTACCACCGAAAACTTCTGGCACGTCTATGTATTAATTAGTAACCCAATTCCCCGAGAGATGGCGCTGTAGGTACTTAATTGGGTCGGGTATTTATCGAATAGTTCGGTTGGTCTCTCCTTGGCATCGCCTACCGCGGAGCGTTCAATGTTGCACGCTCCATGTTCGCGCACGTACCCACTACCGGGAGCAGTTGCAGGAGCGCGGAGCGCTGCTGGAGCGCGAACATAATGGATTCCCACCTTTAAACTCATAAGTGGGAACACTTATTGTGACGGACGGGAAACTACGGAACCCTACACTGAGCGTGGCCCGACACGCTCTTGGCCGGTTTTATTTATTAATAAATAAACTGATAAGAACTGCTATTATTCAAAGTTCTCATCATCGTGATAATTTAAATAAAGAGATTTTTATACAGGATGGTCCAAACAGTGAGGTTATAAAAAATTTTTTTGATTCCTCACACATAGGGGTATCCGAAAATTTACAAATCGATCATCCGACCTGTCGTCATGTATGGAAGTGAATGCTGGGCCGTCAAGAAGAAGGATGAAAATAGACTGCATGCGAATGAAATGAGAATGTTACGATGGATGTGTGGTGTGACAAGGATGGATAAGATAAAGAATGAGTATATAAGAGGAAGCCTGAAAGTAGCGCCAGTGGTAGAAAAGGTGAGAGGAAGCAGATTGGCATGGTTTGGGCATGTGATGCGGAGGAAAGTCATGTCACAAAACGAGTGTTGAATATGAATGTAGAGGGACACACGGGCAGAGGAAGGCCGAATAAAAGATAGATCGATTGTGTGAAGAGTGATATGAGAATGAAAGGAGTAAGTATGGAAATGACGGCTGATAGAGAGGAATGGAACAAGAAGGTTTACTGCGCCGACCCCAGATAATGGGAAATGGTTTAGAGAATGATGATGATGACACCTAGGGGTATCCGAAAATACCCTATGTATGTTACGCGATTTTTTGTAGTTTTCGAGTTATGATTTTTTTATCCTTTTTTTGAAAATGTTCAGCCTAAACAGCCTAACATTAAAAAAATGTAATTGTGGGATTTTCCCAAGTATTTTTTTGTTTGTAGCATGATCCTTATGAGTGGCTCTATTATGCATAAAATAATTAGCTTCCTAACATTCACCGAAGATACAATAATTTTAATCGAAACTTAAAAATTTTCTGTCAGGAGAGTGGGGCTTGAATTTTCAACATTAAATGAAAAATAGTAATAAATGACTTCATACTTTCTAATTAATTTTAAAAACTTGGCAGTACCTTAATCTTTCATAATAACATTAAAAAAATGACAATTAATTGGCCAGTTTTTCTGTTACAGACTTCTGATGTTACTCAGGCGGGAAACTACCTGAATAGTTAATTTGATTTAAAAAAACCTTTTTATCATTTCTAAGGCTAAACTAAGATAGTAAATGCTTGAGGTTAGCAAACATAGCATCCAGTGTCTTTACTTACGTATTGTTTAAAATTTATTGAAAACAAGGTATCATATTACTACGTTCTGGACAAATGATTTCAAGATTCATAATAAAACTAGTAAATAATTTAAGATAAATTTATTTAAAGTAAATTTTCGAAATGGAGGCCATTAAATTCGATACACAATCTACATCGTCTTAAAAAATTTGCTTTTAGTCTTCGGAAAGCACTCGTATTTTCTTTGATTTTTTCTGCGCACTGTCTCAATTTTTCCCTTAATTCATTTTCCGAATTAATTTCTCTAGCATAACCATCTCTTTGTAGAATCCACAAATAAAAAAAATCAATAGGGTTTAAATCTGGTGAGCGTGCAGGCTGTGTGTATCGAATTTAATGGCCTCCATTTCGAAAATGTACTTTAAATAAATTTATCTGTCTTGAAATCATTTGTCCAGAACGTAGTAAAATGATACCTTGTTTTCAATAAATTTTAAATAATACGTAAGTAAAGACACTGGATGTTATTTTTGCTAACCTGAAGCATTTACTATCTTAGTTTAGCCTTAGAAATGATAAAAAAGATTTTTTAAATCAAATTGACTAGTCAGGAAGTTTCCCGCCTGAGTAACTTCAGAAGTCTGTAACAGAAAAACTGGCCTATTAAGTGTCATTTTTTTAATGTTATTATGAAAGATTAAAGTACTGCCAAGTTTTTAAAATTAATTAGAAAGTATGAAGTCATTTATTACTATTTTTCAATTAATGTTGAAAATTCAAGCCCCACTCTCCTGACAGAACATTTTTAAGTTTCGATTAAAATTATTGTATCTTCGGTGAATGTTAGGAAGCTGATTATTTTATGCATAATATAGCAACTCATAAGGATCATGCTACAAATAAAGAAAATACTTGGGAAAATCCCACAATTACATTTTTTTAATGTTAGGCTGTTTAGGCTGAACATTTTCAAAAAAGGGATAAAAAAAATCATAACTTGAAAACTACAAAAAATCGCGTAACATACATAGGGTATTTTCGGATACCCCTAGGTGTGAGGAATCAAAAAAAATTATAACCTCACTGTTTGGACCAACCTGTATATGCACTGGCCAGATCACACATACATACAATAGCCGATCATTACTTGAAATGGTGGCATTTCATAAAATTGAACACTGATCACTGATTGTTGACTATGTCATGATATAGCTTGACGAAATTAATGAATGGAGATTGTTTAGCGATGTTAACAACCAAACAAAACTTTGCTATTTCTTGATATTATTATATCGTAAAATAACCCACCACCCTCGTCGCAACTCAACTTACTGTCACTGAGTAGGTACTAGAGGGTACAGTTTTGGTTTTCATGATTTTAATCTAATAATAGTGCTGCTAAATAAACTAATAATAAGTAACTGATCAAATTAAAGAGAATTCTATTGAATACTCATTCTTGCAATATCTAAAATTGTCAGACTTAAAGTGTCCAGACCAGTGGCCACTGTCGGGATGATTTATCGTATTTGTTATAATTTGTTGATAGCTTCCATATTTTCACACATAAGTACCTATTAAGATTTTTGTGACAGTCCCGGTTTCATAGCTCATATGAGTAAACGAACATGCTGCTGCGAAAAAGTAGGCAATAAATATCAAAGTAAGCAAATTTTAATCACAGCTTTATTTTTATTTAACTATGAATTAGAATTAGCATTGATAAAATCCTGAAAGTTATATGTCTGACATTATATGTTTGCCGGTAATCGAACCGATCCAAACGTTAGTACACGTAAGCAACCCAAATTCGATCCACGCCGACGCCACTCATATTTTATTCACAATTTGAAGTTTCGATTTACTACGTTCTCAATGGTGAAGGAACACATTGCGAGGAAACCAGCATAACTGAGAAGTTAATAATGAAATATTTCTGAAATTATTTTTACTTATATGTGAAGTCGTATGTCCCGCGTTGGGGCCAACTCTATTAACTCTTTTTTGTCCAGAAACTCGCTACAGCCTTGCTTAGTAGTAGGAAGTATGTAGACTGCTACTTTTTTACTGTTAATAGGGCTATCCATTGCTGATCATGGGCTTCCCTTATTTTTTGTCAAATATACCGAATATTTGCAGTAGTAGCCACTATTAACAAGCTGGTTTGCAACTGCAGCTTTTTATTACTTTGCGCTCATATCAGGAAGACTCTGCAACCCATGTCCTGGTTCAGTTTACCTCAGTCGCTTCTTACGGTACCCACGAGACGAACCACATTTCGTTTGTGGTTTCTTTTTCGCTGCCTCCGTACGGCTAATATATTTCCACTCCCTTTAATCAATCCGATTCCCCCTATAGATTGTCAAATAATTTGCATATTTACCGTAGTTGCCAACTGCATCTTTTCATTGTTTTAAGCTATAATCAGGAAGATGCTGCTATTTATACTCCCATTCGTGAATATAGTTTTCCCCACGTGAACGTGTACCACATTTATAAATTTCTGAAGTCTACTCGAACGTAAGAAATACGGGCATCTATTTTATGGTGCCCATTCAATGGGGTCCATGATTTGAATCAAATATCGCAAATAAACAAACACTATGCCTTGTATTAATAAAATACCAAGAAATTCAACATTATAAATTCAAAGCTATATCAACTTTAATTATGAATAAATGTAAACAACGCGTTTCTAATTACAGGACAATTTACCTTTCATAACCGTGGTAGCTCAGATGGTTAACGCTCGCTGTAAATATAACAGAACGCGAGTAGCCCGGGTTCGACCCCGCCGGCACGAATGAAATTGTTAATTGCAATTGCTCGGTGGTGAAGGAAAACATCTTGAAGAAACCTGCACGTCTGAGGAATAAGAAAAAAGCAATATTTAGAAGACATGTGAAGTTCGCCAACACGCTTTGGGGCAGCGCGGCGGACTCAAAACCCTCTCAGAAATACGTATATGGGCTGTAACTTAACTTTACTTTTAACTTTACCTTTCATAAAGACACATCGGTAGATATGCCCGATATAAGAAAGGTGAAGAGAGTGAAGACGTATGATATTATGCGTTTCTGATAAACTGAATTGTGTTTCTGTAGGATATTCTATTGCCGAATTTCAATCACTTACGTCCAATATAGAAACAGATACCAAGATGACTCTAAAGTAATCCAATTTTGCTCCTTTTGGCACGGAGTAGTATTTATGACGTTTCTAAATTGAAGCCCACGCGAGCGGAGCCATGGGTAAAAAGCTAGTAATAAAATAAATACATTATAGTCAAAAACTACATAAGTTCAAATATTAATAACATAGAAATACTTTGAATTGTAAACCGATTTTTTTACCTAATAAATATAAATAGGTTATAATTAAGAAGTTCGATAAATATTTGGAGAAAAAATTACACTACTATTAATATATATTTATTTTATATATTTTATTATTTCATTAATTGGTCACACTATTAGGTATTTTATTATACATTGGTATAGGAAAAAAAATTACAATAACAGTTTACTTCACGAGTGTACATGCGCTAAAGTTCGCAGAGCCTATATTCAGATTCGCCAAGATACGTCGCGTCGGCCGTATTATAAATTCTAAGGTTGAGGACGGTTCTCATGCGGGTGAAATTTTTAATGTTACTATTTCGACGACGTTTTAGTTGTTATAAGCTTGTGACATTTTCTGTTACTTTAAGCTTGTGATATTCCTGAGTCCACTCAAAAAGGTAAAACTTAAAAACTTTGCCTTTATTCCCTTAAACTTAAACTTTTAATAAAAAGCTAGCGAGTCATATACATTGTTTTATTCTTTTAAAATATTTGGAGTCGGCTTATACTTTTTAGGTATTAAAAGTTTTATTTTCAACCGACTTCAAAAAAAGAGGAGGTTGTCAATTCGACTGTGTTTTTTATGTGTATTGCCTGAGAACTATTTTCGAAACGAACCAATTTTGACGATTCTTATTTGGAAGCTGGTGCTTCTCACGTGGTTTCATATAAATTTGTACAAGATCTGACCTGTAGTTTTTGAGTTATCCATAATAATGCGTATTTAATTGACTTCCACTACAATGATGATGTTCTCATATTATTTATATTGAAGTCGGTGTTACAATTTTTTTAATTTTAACACTTGTTACTTTTGAATTCGAGATTACTTTTCAGCGATCTGTCTAGCTCAGTTGGAAATTCATTGCACGCCATACTTATTTGGATATTTGGAAACTTAGGAAAACCTATACATTAACAATGAAAGCATCGCATACTATCAAGTTAATACGTTCGTTTGTTTACAGGTATGGTTTCAAAACAGGCGAGCTAAATTTCGTCGAAACGAACGATCGGCACTTTCTTCGCACCGCAGCACAAGCCAAAGTTCCCCGGAGCCTATACCGGTTCCAATCGGAATTTCACATCAGACTGACCCTAGGCAAGACTTAACGCGAAACGCCAAAGAGCCGTGGATAAATCACTTTCATACTAATAATTTAAATTTCAACCTCGGCTTACCCATAACAAACTCAGGCCTATATCAAAATGATTACTCGTTGATGATGCAAAATGTTGGCAATCGACAGTACATACCAAATTCTAATACATTAATGACACAAAATGTAACAAGCTATGGAGGACCTACGGAGAACAGTTACGGATCTTGTGCTTTAATAGGCGGATATACCAACCCATTGCAACCAAGTCACCATAGTTCGTACAATTTGAATTTAAGGTTAAGACCTCATGATTTTACTATTAACAATATAACATTATGAAAGAAAGACATTGTAATAATAAATATTAAGGTTATAACATAGCATTTTTATTTACTATTATTTCTCAACTTGATCGACGTGACCGGGGCCAGGTTCAGGACTGCAGTCGCTCAAAGGTCTTACAACCTTGGCTCTCTTCTTTGTCTTCTAGTAGTTTTAATTAATGAATCAAGATGGTGAAGAGAAGAAATGCAAGGAATAGCCCATCGTGCTCGACAAGTCGAAATATTATCATGTCGCTCATCAGACCCTTTTCGCTACGTCATCTAGAACATTCCCAGAATTTAGCCTATTTTTATAGTATGCTGGTTTTGATAGGACGTGGGCAGCAACATCTTCCATAATAATCGTAACAAAAACAGAAAAAGAAAAAGAAACTGCAGTTGTCAAAAATCCTGCCAAGCATGCAACTATTCCAAATATCACCCCTATGAGACAATCTATGGAAATGGCCTGGCCTATGTACACATAGGCTGTAACGGTAGCAGTATGCAGATTTATGACGTGATTATGGTTACCAAGTCGCGGGTCAGTGAGAGCGTCATCTCATTCGCATGGTGGGTGTCGACGGACGTTTAATAATCAGACCGGCAATACGCAGCAGCGACAGAGAAGCGATGCGCCTGGTATGCGATCGCCAACAAAATAATCCCAAATAGGCCAATGCTCGGCAATTAATTTTTACGGGCTGTTTATATATTCTTCAGATCGAATTTCGGTTTTTTGACGATGCTGTTTCATCTGCCTGGACAGGATTGTAGTGTTCGAGTGTAAGCGTAAACACAGGTGCACTCTTTATCCCCTCGCTCTCATAGTCCGTTAGGATGGAAATCCGAAAAGAGATCAGTCGCAAGTCGAGAGATCGTTAGATCTCGTGATGTCGCAGTCACTTTAACTTACTAGAGACAACACGAGACTTCACGCCATAAAAAAATTGACCAGGGTTTGAGTATTTGAGCATAAATTAGTTAACGAGTGCGCAGTGGCTATGTAATTAGCTGTGGCCACGTGTGCATATTCCCGACGTAAACACAAGTCTTTATATGGTCTACAAATTGTCTCGTGGCTAGTTTGTCCATGAGAAATTTTTGTATTTAAAAGATATCCCACGATACAAGTGAAAATCCTTGAGTAGTTTTGAAGTGAAACATCTTTATCGACGTAGTAGAGAAATTTAGTACGGTATTTTAAAAAAAGTCACGTTTTCTTGTAACGTCACACCGCCGGGGCTGCATGAGTAATAAAATAAACAAGAATGATATATCGTAAAGAAATTTCTACTTTGTATGTGTATACATAATTACACGCACAGGTTTTCTTCATAGAAGATAATTTTGATCTATTTTACATTATAATTATTTTTTAAAATAACACTATAAAATAATAAGGGCATAAATTGGGCTGGGCCTAGGGCGATTTCATGTATACTGCTTTTAGGAAACTCGCAATTGCTGCATTACCATTCACTAGCATGGCACCAAATTGTTGCGCTTTGTCTGCAAGAAATTTCTCTCGAGTTTCGTCTATACATATAATAAATCTGTAGAACAGTCGTGTCTGTAATTCTAATATTTCCTGGAAAAAAGAAGTCCATGGGACTAAGTAAAGGACACTGAAGTCAAATTACTGGTTTTTAGAATTTTCGTCTGTCTGTCTGTGTATTAAAGATTCACGCAAAAACTACTGGACAAACCTTCATGAAATTTTGTATGCAGGTAGTTAGTGACCTGGGGCTACTTTTTATCCGATTACGGAACTTAAAAAAAGAGAGTTAAATATTTTCCTTTTTTTAGAAGTTAATTTTCTATTATGTATGATACTTTATAAGCGGGATAACGTAGTTTTTTTTAAACGAATACAAAATTTACAATTAAAAGTTAAAATTTGTTTTAACTGTAATAATTTAAATGCCTTTTGTACGCCAATGATCAAGTCATACTTGCGTCGTCGGCGGACGAGTTGCAAATGATGGTTACATTAATGAACAGATCATTAAAAGAAAGGGGAATGAAAGTGAACGCAAGTAAGACGAAAGTGATGGTTTTTGAAAGAGAAGAAAGCAAAACGGTATGTGAAATAAGACTAGAAGGAGAGTTAATTGAGCAAGTGGATGAGTTCGTATATTTGGGATGTGTATTCAGCAGGGATGGGAGATATGATAAGGATATTGAACGACGAGTGAATGCAGGAAATAAAGTAAATGGGGCTCTACACTCTATTGTGAAAAGTCAGAATGTGTCAAAAAAGGAACCTATGGCAATTCACAGTGCTGTATTAGTCCCTACTTTAACGTATGGTAGTGAAAGTTGGGTGTGGCAGAAGAAGCACGAGAGTAAAATAAATGCAGTAGAAATGCGGTCGCTAAGGAGTATGTTAGGGCTGAATCTGAGTGACAGGGTGAGAAACTGTGTGATAAAAGAAGAGTGTGGTTTGCAAGATGATGCGGTGACCAGGATTAAGAAAGGAATGTTTCGGTGGTTTGGTCATGTAGAAAGAATGAATGCGGAAAGACTGACAAAGCAAATATATGTTGCAGAAGTGAATGGAAGAGTCGGAAAGGGACGTCCTAGGCGGAAGTTTGTCGACCAAATTGGCGATATACTAAAAATGGGCCAAATTAAGAGTACCCTTAACCGACGAGCATGTATGCGTAGGTATATGGATGTGGAAGAGGCGGGAAAGGTATGTCAGGATCGTGCTAAATGGAAGTCTGTAGTCTCTGCCTACCCCTCTGGGTGATAGGCGTGAGTGTTTATGTTATGTTATGTTTTAATTTGAAACTACGCCAACGATGTATATTGCACGTTTCCGAAACAGCGCCATCTGTCATAAAAAGTAAAAAATAGCATATTTATCCTTCAGTATTAGTTACTAAGTAATAAATTAAATAACATAAATAACTTACATTTATACTTTATTAAATGATTTGAATGATGAATTTAAATAGATAATAGTGAAATCTATGAAAATTCAGATGTTTTTTTAGTTTAATTACCAATACTAATAATACTAATTTTTGCAAAACTCATTACACTTATACTTTTTAAAGGTATCTTTGTATACTTCCTATCCATCGTAGAAATGATTTTATCATGAATATTCGATCATTACATGAAATTGTGTTATTTCGTGAAATTTAACACCGTCTGTTGACCATACCATGATAAGGCTTAACCAAATCGATGAATAAACGTTGTTGGAAAAAATTGACTACTAAACCCAACATTGCTTTTTCATAATATTCTAATATCGTTAAATAGTTTCTCTATTCACCGCTAGCGACGCCGATAGCGCACTTTTTTAACAGATTTTTTGACAACTCTATGCCTTATCGCGAACATTTAAATAATATATATATATATATATATATATATATATATATATATATATATATATATATATATATATATATATAAATGTTCGCGGCTTTGAGGTAGCCCAAGGATCACCCCAGCCGCATATTAATGTCCACTGTCGCTGATATTACTAGATGGTGCTTTCGTATGATATTATGTCGAAACGAGAATTGACTTCGTAGATTCAATTGTAGATTGAGGATAAATTTGACAAACGTTGACATTTGTACGATACTAAAGATTCACCAGAGCTTAGCACGGGTGATTTCTGGATATCGGTAACAGCACCACCTACCGGATAAAAAATCTAAACCAACCCATTTAAATACACATAAAAAAAATTCATCAAAATCGGCGAGTGTTACCCAGCGAGACTTTCTTTTATACTATGGAGATATGGTCAGTAATAATAGGCTATTATGATATGATTGCGATATTCGAAGTGGTCCAGCACTTCGTGATAATATGATCAATTCTACGATCTCGCCAAATTTACATAACTTGAGTTTTGGCTTTCACAGTTTTAATCTGAAATTAGCGCCATCTATTTACTGCTAAATTAACTAATAATAACTAACGGATAAGATTAAATATAATAAATACTATTGAATACTTATTCTTGCAGGATCAAAAACTTAAAATATCCAGTCATTATCGGGATAATTTACCGTAATTGCCACGTTTAGCAAAATAACTAACTAAACTGTTATACTGGATACTGTGTATACAAAATTGTGATTAAAAGAGAAACTTTTAGTAACTATATTTATTAGGTGTATATCGGCATAGCAATGATTTTACTAACTTCCTTTGGTATTAAGTTATCCGATGTAAGTTTTATCTCTTTTTGATGGATTAGTAAAAACATAAGCAACAATTTTATAGTGCCAATCAATATTCAATAGGCCAGAAGACAACGAAATTCGGCATTATTTGGTCAAAATTAAATTACCAAAATATAATTTTTACGTGGTAGAGCCATGCTGCAGTTATATTAGAAGTATAGTTGTAGCACGAATGAGTCGGCTCAACCGGGGAGGAACCACGCTCTCACAGAATACCAGCGTCAAATAGTAGCTTAATGCTGCTGTGTTTCGTATGGTGAGTGTAGAGAACCGGAGACCCGTTTTAATGGAAACGAGGCATTCCACCTAAGTCCTCACGGATGACAACGCATCTACATTTTGATTCGTAATCGAGGATAGATGTAGAAATCTATGGGCCACAGCAACCACTTACCATCAGGTGGACTGTGTGCTCGTTTGTACCCTATCATATAAAAAAAAACCTTAATTTAGGAATAAATGTTAAGAGTAAAAAGTAAATAATGTAACTTTGAATCAAAGATAATTTACCCTTATTAAAGATACCTCGGAAGTCATGACCGATATAAGAAGTGACAGGGGTTGCTGGACGTATGATATTAATGCAATTCTAAAAAAATCTACGTCTAATAATCTCAAAGAATTTAAAAGATATCATTTGACTAACAAACGTGACAACTAGGCGACTCTACAAGGGATCCAACCTTACTAATTTTGGTATGGAGCAGTATTAATGACGTTCCTCAACGAAAGCCAACTTGAGCGAAGCCGCGGATAAAAAGCTAGTTACGAAATAAAACTTGCCGTGTGGCAAGCAAAACGCCAAAAACAATGATGTGCGATACCGCTATGTTGCCGCAATGCAACGTGAAGTTCAACTCAAAAGTTAATATTTAACAAAAACTGTACTTTGTGATGCTGATTATTAGTAAATTCTATAAATGTTCAAATGGAATAGAACATCTACTATAACACAAAGGAACGCAACTCCACGTCTAAGCGCGTACTTTGCGTGTGGGCAGGAATAATGTGGTCATTCGAGCCAAGATGTTTCCCCGAAGAAGTGCAACAGTCCTTTGATGTTGCAAGCAACTTCGGGAGCGATCCCGGCGTGCCGAGATGTTTAGCCCTGTATGAAGCAAATTCTGGACATGTCAATATATATAAAAATATAGATTGTTGTTTTTAGCAGTTTTATAAAAATACACCAATCGTAATCTGTCTCCACTCTTCAGTTTCATATTCAGTGTCAAGGACGTATTTAACAAAGCACACAGAAGGCATACTACTGCTAGATAGATTGTATTACATATCAGCAATCGTATAGCTTCGGTGGCTTTGAAGAAAGCCGTTTGGGTTTGTTTGAGCGAAAGAAAACGATATTTACATACAATGCGATACATGAACAAAAGATAAATATGAACAAAGTACAAACTATGTACAAAATTAAAAAAAAATTATTTACATTCTAAATGGAATCGTCTCTCTTTCTTAAGAAAAGATTAAATTACGTCCACGTAAAATGCTGGTGAACGTTTTAATTGTACGAATAACTGTTTTTAATTGCGATAATTGATATAACTCGTACGAATTAACTTGAGACCTGGGCCGATGACGTAATTGTCAATGTACGGTGTGCAAAATAATGCGTCGTAATATTTTTTTATGTGAAATTTTTGAGATTTGCATGAGATTATTAATAAAAACAAAATAAAATGTTTTGGCAAGGGGTGAAGTAATAAGTGATATACTGTTGCCATTTTTATATATTTTAAATATTTATTTTTTATAATATATATAATATTATTTTTAGTTAACGCGTCAAGGAAGGACAAAGAAATAAACATACACACTTTCTCATTTATAATATTATTAATTTATTTATTATACACTTTATTGCACTATAAAAAGTGTTACAGATTCGTACACAATAAAAATACAAAGCATAACAGGCGACCTTATTGCTAAAAAGAAATCTCTCCCAGGCAACCTTAGGGTGAAAGTGAATCAATCTTGGATAAGCGGAACAGCACAAACTATGTAAAATCAAGGAATAGAAGTAAGGAATATTAATAAGGATTTATTATAATATTTATTATTCATTGTCACTGTATACGATCGGTTCTATTCCGTCCATTAGATCTGATTCATTAAATGAGATAGAAAAAGGCGGAGTAACTCCTAAGCGTCACAAGAAAACGGCACAACACAACGTCCAAACTTAACAATAAAACAACGCAATTAACAACAAACAGATAAAATAACGTTCAAGTATAACAAAAACAAACAAAAGTCCAAACAAAACAACAAACAATTATCAAAAATATCGAACTAGAGTCGAGATGCGTATCCGTAACAAAAATGCTATCGGTACTGAGCGCGCACGGCCAGCGCGGGACGTGGTGCGGGGAGTCGGGAAGGGGGTCGCATTCCAGCGGAGTCTCAAGTTAATTCGTACGTGTTGTAAGTCTGAAATACAGTCTTGACCTTGTGTATTATCTCAACAAAGTTTAAAGATTTTACCTTTTCCTCTCCGATTAGCACTTTAACACACTTCAATTCATCACAAGGAACACTATTATCCTCCATTTTCATTAAAAATCTTTAAAAAAGCATAGATTTTCATTTTGCAATATTAAATCGCTTAAGCCAAACACACAGAATAAATAAACATTGAAATGTGAAATGAACTTGCAAACTAATTGCCCGCGCGCCTCCGCTTTTGACAGCTTCGTTCCTAAAGCCTGGCTTTAACTCTCTATACTTATTGCTATATATACAATCGTAGTTATATTTCATTATAGAATATTTTGCCATTGGTTAGAAAGAGAGCGATCGTCTTCTCGAAAGCCCGTAAAAAGCCCACGCAAGCGAGAAAGACAACTAATCGCTCTATTAAAACTTATTTTTTATGACAGCAGCAGTATCCCCAAGGCAATACGAGATCATCGGTCGACCTGTGTCGAACAGTGGAGTGCGCGGGAAATTTGAAATAGTTTGAAACAGTTTACGAGTTATTTTATTAGTTGATATTATTGATTGATTCAGTTTTGATAACGCAAGCCCGGCTTTTCGGCTTCTATGAAGGCTTCGCCACTGAATCAGTATTCTGATGGAGAAGTCTTTCACCTTCCTAGCATCTATTGCTATGGCCGCTTGGATGCATCAAGACTGTGTTATGGGTACCCAGCGGTGTGCATATGTGGATATTAAGATCTTCAGAGAAAGCCCCAGACCTTACACCTTCATTTGTCTTAGAACCATACGTGAAAACTTTCGTCCCAATCCTTCCCAGCTGGTCAGTTTCCTTCAATTGTATCCTGTACTTCTTATCGAATACAAACTGTTTTGCGATCCTATCATACTTGGCTTGTAAGATAGGAATTTTTGAGTAAATTCTATCAGTTATACCTGTATGTATGGGGACTCTACTCTTACTTAAAAGATTTAGGGTCTTGAGTCTAATGGCAGCTAAAGTTGCTTCTTGTTGTATATGTAGATGAAGCGGTGTTAGCTCCAGTATAGCCTCTAAAGCTCCTGTTGGTGTAGTTCTTATGCAGCCCGTGGCAGCCATACAAGTCAATATCTGATTACGCTGAAGCTTTCGTATAGTGGTGGCTTCGTTAGTTTTGGTCCACCATACCAGATAGCCATATGTGATCATGGGCCGAATCACAGTTTTGTACTGCCACAGTATAATTTTTGGTGTTCAAATCCCATAGTTTGCCAATCATGTTTCTGCATTGTCAGAAAGTTAGTTTAACTTTAGTAGTTTTAGCTTTGTTGATTTTGTTTTTTATGTGTTTATTCCAGTTGAGTTTACTGTCCAAGGTAAGCCTAAGTATTTTACCTTGTATTATAGTAATATCGAGTTGTAAAGTAAAATGTGAAAAATTAAACACCTTTAATACTTTTTGGTCAATATATTTTAAGGAATAGTCTTGTTTATTAAACACAGTTAATACAAAACAAATTATTAAAGAAGTAAAAAGTTTTTAACATTTACTTAATCTTAAAAGTAAGGCTGCTATCAAAAAGATTGCATAAGGATGCACTGTACTATAAGCAGATAATGCACTTTATTTAAGTTGCATGGTTTTAACATGTACTGACAATATTGGACAACAATATTTGATTCATGCTGCTATTAAAAGGACTGCATGATTTCTAACACACTGACTGTTAGAAATCATGCCATCCCTTTAATAGCAGCATGAATCTAATATAGTTATGAATACACAAGTAATCTCAAAATAAATCCTTATAAGGAATATTAACAAAATACAATTCTAAATTTTTCTATCCCAATGTAATAAATAGTACAATATTTTACTAGAACATCTCACAGCTCATATCACATGACTATAAGTCTCATAGTTCAATTCAAATAGCTTGGTACAGTCGAAAAAGTTGTTTTATAAATACTACCAATGATTTTAACTTTACTAATATTCACTTTAAACATACCTCGTAATCTTAAAATGCTTGCGTTAGGAGTTATTCACGACAGTAGTCAAATGGTTGATTCGAACCCATCACCTTTTGAGTTTTGTAGTGTACACCCTACAATTAAGCTACTGTAGCTTCACTGTTATGTTTTCTATAGTATCCCAACATAATAATGATTAGCTAATTGCACCTTGTGCTAATGATGTCGTTAAACAAATATTTATTATTTAGTAGAATAATTTTAGGGAGTTGATAGTGGAAGCATTTAATTTCAATAAAGTACACACTTACAAGTGTCTTGTATATTACTTAGTTTCATTCCTTTACTGACTGTTGCACAGATCAAAAATTAAAAGAGAATTGAAATTTAACACAACATAATCTAATTATATTGTGTTGATATATTAATCTATTAACAAAATAAAAACACCTTAGATCTAATGATTTCTTAAATTTACGCGAACACTACACATTGAATAAAACTATTATTTACGGATTTTATCGCGTTTAATTACTTTTAATTTATTTTTATTATTATCCCGACGTTTCGGGTGCTTTACAGCGCCCATGGTCACGGGGGGGACTGAGATGTTTGACGTCCCAATGTCATAGTTAGTCCGGCTACCTTCAGTTTTTTAATATTAATTTACCTTAGATCTAAGTAAAGTCTATAATTGGTTTAAATAAAACCCACAGTCTCTCAAATTCAGCATGGTACTGTTGTACTATATCTCTTTGGGAGGTCACTGTTACATCTTCCCAATTTCCATTTAAAGCCTGATTTGTCCAATTTAATGATCCCATCATTACAAATGGTGTTATATGTTTATCTACAGCTAATGCGTCGACGAGACAAAATTTATGATGCATTAAATTGCTCGATTTCATCCATCTCACTGGAATCCCTTGTCTTTCTAACTTTCTGGTATACGATCCAGAAGAATATGCCATATCTGCATCAATTATGACACGTATTTTTACACCTCTAAAGTGTAATTTCATTAATACGTTGCTTAAGTCCAAATTTGTCATTACGTACATGCAAATATCTAAGCTTTGTCGCGGGACATTCAAGTAATATAATAAACGGTCCATACTACGAGTTATATTACAACGGGAATATTTGCTTTTCTTCAGTTTACTTGCATCATAAGAGAACATTATAACTTCGTTTATTTCTCTTTTAGTTGTTGATGCATGCCGTTTTCTTTTTTTGTAATAATTAGAAAATAATTGTGTAATAAAAGTTACAGAAACAATGATTAAAAATGGCCCGCCAAAACGGATTAGTGACATGATTTACACTACACAGTTTTATAATTATAATATTTTACACTTCATAACAATACGTTATTTTGCAAAAGTGTAAACTGTACTACACTTTATATAAAGTTAATGCTAATTAAAAATTAACTTAAAAATATCAAGATATAACATAAAAACTGAAGCTAATTTCAAAAACATTGACATTTGTGACTTGACAAAGAGGCAAAGACAAAGAAAATGCTGTCGTTACTTACTATTTGCCAACTAAGGCAGGCAAAGATCTTGTATTATACAGCTTAATGTGATATATATTTTGTTCACAAAACTCTTTACAATAAGCGTCGCAAACAACAAGAATTAATCCCAAGATATAAAACGCCTTAAGCCGACTTTCCACTATGGGATATAATTTAATTTATATTACATCTCGAGATATAAATTAATATCGCTCACCGTACTTTTAATTCCACTAAGATATAATATACATTACATCCCAAACTATTATTATTTCTTCGATTGACCGAGTGATATTTTCATATTATATTTCACCTCCTGTACCCCGCACACCCTTCCGCGCCTCCACTTCGTCCTCAGATCGTCCAATGACGAACGCACACTGGTTAAAAGATATATCTCACAGCGAGAAGGGCAATCGTGGATTATAATGTATATTTCGGGATATATATTATATCCCATAGTCCCACAGTCTTTGACGCCTCGTCAAAAGGTAAATGTTATTAACAGGCAAGCCCCCGGTTTATTATTTAAAAAAGGGTATTTATCGTACAATTTTAGATAAAACCCATATCACGTTATAAATAAGTGTCAGTTCCGTGTACCTATGTTGTGAAATCAAACGTAGACGAAGTAAATATAGTGCTTTTACGAAGCGAAAACTTTAATTATTGTGCAAAATCAGCTGGCAGCCATAACAGCTGGTTCGATGGGCAAAGCAGAACAGCAGGTAATAAACAGTGCTACGCGCAGTGTAAAGTGATTATATCTGCTTGCGCCCATTGACTGCATCGATATCACGTCATCGCGCATGCGCAGTGCTACCTGTCATAGGTTATTATTTGCATATGCGCATGTACACGAGCAATCACTGTAAGTTTGTGCCTATGGTGCCTATTGTGAAGTCTTAATATTAATATTAATTTTGCATAACAATGTACTCCTGCTGCGAGGGATCGATAGACAAGGAATCAAAGATGTTATACACCCATTGTGGTGGAGCGTTTCATTACAGTTGTGTGGACCCCGCAAACAGCTATCATTTTTCAACTGTCGATACAAACAACTGGACCTGTCCCACTTGTATAGCCAAAAAGCCAAAGGCGATTAAAGGCGACAATACTCCCATACGTTCGGGCGCATCACAAGCGTCGGCAAATAGTACCGTTACCCAACGTCACAAAAAGAAAAATAAGTTGTCGACACCTTCATCCAAGGTTCAAACCAGTGATACAGTTAGTCAAATCACAGTTTCTTCGCTGGAATTGCGTGAGATAATTAGGCAGGAAATTAGAAAGGAAATTATAGAATTACAGAAAGGTTTGGAAGCCAGCTTTAAGAACTTATTAAATACAAAATTTAAGAAAATAGAAGATGAAGTGGAGGAAGTCAAGAAATCAGTTTCATTTATAAACAATAAATACGAAGAAATTAAGACACAGTTGGTCAACCAAGAAAAATCTTTAAAATCCATGGATGTCATATCGGCTGATATGGCCCAATTGAAGACTTCATTAAAAAAACTGGAGATTGAGAATAATACAAGAGATCAGTGGGCCAGACGTTCAAATATTGAAATCTGTGGAGTTCCTGAAAAGAAAAATGAGAACTTGATTACAATCATAGCAAACTTTGCAAAAAAAGCTGATATACCATTTAACGCCTCAACTGATATTGATTTCGTAACCCGTGTTGCGTCCTTATCAAAAGACAATAAAATGCCCAAACGTATAATTGTGCGTTTCATGTATCGTTACTATAAGGATGAGTTTCTGAGTAAGGTACGTCAGCTTAAAAACTTGAAAGCTAGCGACATCAGGTTTTCAGGCAACAGCTCTTATGCGTTCTTCAACGATCATTTAACTATCTAATAAACTACTGCTCCAAAAGGCAAAAGCTAAAGCTAAAGATTGCAATTACAAATTCGTGTGGGTAAAACACTGTACTATTATGGTGCGTCAAGGTGAAAGTAGCCCTGTGCTACATATTAATTCCACGAATGATTTATTCAAAATAAAATAGGAACTATTATTTATTTTTATTCAGAGAATCATAAAAAATACAAAGTTTTGCATATTATTATCCTTGTTTGGGTTGGAGTGAACGTTCATTGCTACTTTTTTGTTTTCGTTCGTGCGCATTGGTAGGCTTTGTTGTTCCTTACAGTGGTGTAGTTTTTCATTCCTTTTGTAACCCTAACAATTTAAAGTTATATGATGACATTATACGGCATTATGATATTACTATTGGAGCTATGTATCTGAGTAATTATATTATAGTGATTTAAGATAGATAATACTCATAAATTGCGAATTTATCACCAAAACGTCAGAGGGTTGCGTACGAAAACTAGCATGTTCTATAAGAGTATAGTTTCAAATGAATATGACGTTATTTGTATTACAGAAACATGGCTACTACGGAGTGTTTTTGATTTGGAATTGTTTGATTCTCGATATAGTATTTTCAGATGCAATAGAGACTATGCTATCAGGGGCGATAGGGGGGTGGGGTTTTAATAGCTGTACATCGAAAATTTAATGTATGTAATTGCATAATTGTTCCTGTTGTAAATTCGGCAGCCGAAATTATATCGGTCTCCTTATCGCTTAATGGAACCTCAAAAAATATTTATAACTTGTACTCGTGCTATTTTCCGCATTGTAATGCTCAAAAAGAGATTTTAAGTAATTTTTATGAATGCATAACTAACAAGGCTCTTGAATATCAGGGCGAATATTATGTTATTTTTGGTGACTTTAATATCCCTTGTGCTGAGTGGTTGCCTGTTAAAAATATTTCATTTTCCACCCTTTCTGGTTAATGTCGACTACGTAAATGATTTATCTAATTTTATATCCATTAATGATTTTAAACAATTTAATTTAATTTACAATGGTAATAAGCGAGTGCTTCATTTAGTTATTGCAAACGTGGATTGTAGTGTATCAGCTTCTGAGCCTCTTGTTCCAGAAGATAAACATCACCCAGCTTTTTGTTGTGAAGTCTCGATTTGTAAGCAGAGGTCACTCAGCCAAAACACCAATTCCATTTAAGTTGTTTTAATCAGCCAATTATGATGATGTAAATCGTGCTCTCTCTATCATAGATTGGGATGAATGTTTCACTTCGAATGATATTAACGATAATATTAAAACTTTTTATAACATAATTAATGATATTATAATTAAGTTTATTCCAGTCAAAGTTATTCAAACTAAAAATAAATACCCAATATGGTTTAATCGAGCACTAATAAAACAATCAACGAAAAATTTAAATATCATCGGAAGTGGAAAATATATTGCCATGTAACTAATTATAATACATTTAGACTACTCAGAGAAAGGCAAAAGGTATTGCAAGAGGAGTGTTTTAATAATTTTATATCTGATGCTGAATCTAAGATTGCTCACAATAGTAAACACTTTTGGGCATATATTAAATCAAAAAGGAAAAATATAAATGATTTGTCTGACTCAATGTTTACTGGAGATATTAGGTCATCTAGTGGTGAGGGCATATGCGATTTGTTTAATCAGTATTTTAACTCGGTATTTGAATCCCATAGTCAATCCCATCATGATCATATAGATGTCAACAAAGGAAATAACCTGATAAATCTCAACCATATTTTTATAGATAAAGCCAAAATTGAATCCTACCTCAAAAATATTAGTATTAATAAAGGCGCTGGTCCTGACGGGATTCCCCCAATTTTATTGAAGCACTGCTACAAGCAATTATCTGAGCCGCTTTTTAGATTGTTTAATCTTTCATTTAGAACGGGAGAGATGCCATATGCCTGGAAACAGTCCTTTGTGACACCTGTGTTTAAGTCCGGTAATAAACGGGATGTAGAAAATTATCGTCCGATATCCAAACTTAATACTATCCCCAAGCTTTTTGAGAAAATTGTGTATGACGCTATATATCCCACCATGAGACCCGTCTTACTATATTGCGCCAGCAACATAATTTCATGACTAGAAAATCTACAGAGAATGCGAATATCTTGATATTGTATACAAAGCAATGGATGCAGGGCTACAGGTGGATGCTGTGTACACCGATTATTCAAAAGCTTTTGATAAAATATCTCACAAAATCCTTATCAAAAAACTAGACCAAATCGGTGTGCACGGTAACCTCCTGCGCTGGCTAGCATCGTACTTGCGTAATCGTACTCAAGCAGTAGCAGTTAAGGGGTTCAGTTCTTCGTTTTTACCAATATCTTCGGTCGGTGTCCCACAGGGCTCGTATCTCGGTCCCCTTTTGTTCAATATTTATATAAATGATGCAGGGCTACAGGTGGATGCTGTGTACACCGATTATTCAAAAGCTTTTGATAAAATATCTCACAAAATCCTTATCAAAAAACTAGACCAAATCGGTGTGCACGGTAACCTCCTGCGCTGGCTAGCATCGTACTTGCGTAATCGTACTCAAGCAGTAGCAGTTAAGGGGTTCAGTTCTTCGTTTTTACCAATATCTTCGGTCGGTGTCCCACAGGGCCCGCATCTCGGTCCCCTTTTGTTCAATATTTATATAAATGATGTTCTTTTGCAATTCCAACATTCTAACATACTCTTATTTGCCGCTGATAAAAAGATTTTTAGATAAAAATGAACATGACTGTGAGCTACTACAAGAAGATATTATACTCATATTGCTCAAATAATCAATTGTTCATAAATATAAAACATGTAATGTTATTACATTCAGCAGAAAAAACAGACTTATAGAATTTGATTATAAAATAAATGATGTGTCGATATATCGGGTAACCGAGTTGCGGGACCTGGGCGTCTATTTGGATCAAAAATTAACATTTAAATCTCATATTGATAAAATAGTTACCAAGTCATATAAGATGCTTGGATTTGTCTTACGAATTACTAAAGACTTTAAAAAGCCCTTAACCCTAATTATTTTGTATAACTCGTTTGTCCGCTCAATATTAGAATATTGCTCAACAGTTTGGAATCCTCAATATAATATTTATATAGAGTCAATTGAAAAGATTCACAATAATTTTCTGAAGCATATCCAATTTAGATTAGCCGGCGATGCCTCTATTTGGTGTAGACTAGCTTTTGACCTAAAATCTCGCCGTACTGTCAGGGATCAGATGTTTTTATATAAAATCATTCATAATAGGGTCGACTCCATACCACTTCTAAATGAAATAAGTTTCAGATGCCAAAGGATAAGTGCTAGAAAGAAACTTTTATTTTGTACTTCCACTATGCGCACAAAATATGGCAAGAACAATTTTATAACTAGTGCATGTAATTCTTATAATAAAAACTTTTCACATGTAGATATATTTTCTCTGTCATATGGACTGTTTAAGAAGGAAATTGAAGCTGTTATGGATAATAGTTAAATTAATAGCTAAATTATCATTTCACTTAAATATCACACATTACTTTGAGTTAACTTCGCTTTAGTTTTTGCACACCTAAGTTTGTTATGGTGTTCGCTTGTTGTCGATGCGTTACTTAACAGTGGAAACTTTATTGTTAAATGTAAGATTAATATGTATTATGTAATAGACTAAAATTATGTATGTTCCCCTTGAAGATAAAATAAAAAAAATAGTGGAAAGCCAGCTTCAGATTGTGAAGGGCAATCGTGGGATATAATATATATTTCGGGATATAATATATATTTCGGGACATAATATATATTATATCCCATAGTGGAAAGCCAGCTTTAAGCTGCTTAAAGCTGGCTTCACGGTCCATCTTGATGTACTTCCGCCCAAGGCCGCGGTTCTGGATGTAACACACACTATTGTGCGCGCATCCAGCGTGCTAGATTAGCTTGTCTATGTTGCTAGATCACAGAATATAAGCCGAGAGTGCTACATAACACCTAAGTTTAGTAGCGAAAGCACTCAATTGTTTTTGTAATGTCACCAGTTTTGACAAAACGCCAAAAGATGTGAATTTTGCTTGTGTTATCTTTAGAACACAAAAAATAAAAAAATTCCGGATAGTAAGAATTTATAAAAACGTGCCTATAGCACGTGCCAAATTGATTGAGAAAAACGAACTTAATGATTTTTTATTTTATTTTTTATAGTGATTGATACAATATATTTTTATTAAATATTATTAAAAAGTTATGTAAAAGATCGCTGTAGAAGAAAAATCATCTATTGTTATTAAGTACTTTTTTCATTTAACAACAAAAAAACATTAATTTATAACAAATATAAAGATTCGAGTGATAACGACACCGAATAAGTACGTACTTATTCAAAAGATAAAACTTTATTTTCAATGTAGTATAAGAACTTCATTTTTATTCGGTGCATGCGGACCGGCCCAAAAAAAAGTTGACGCATCTCTGCCTGCCATTGTCACGTTTTTTTAGAACAAACTGACGCGTGTAACGCGCGTTTTGTTAATTTTAAAGGGATGAATTTGCAAAAGCTCAATATGGTGATTATATTGCTTCAAATATTT
Source organism: Parnassius smintheus behrii (assembly GCA_036936625.1). NCBI lineage: Eukaryota > Metazoa > Arthropoda > Insecta > Lepidoptera > Papilionidae > Parnassius > Parnassius smintheus. The sequence continues at coordinate 52,418,110 of JAUPFT010000001.1, forward strand.
AATATGAAACTGTTAATAAATGAATTGCTGCGTTACTTATCCATAAATTGAAATATAAAATATAACACATTTTTCGCGATGTATCGTAAGATTTTACGATGTTTATGAGAACCACAGACAATATTATTTAAGAAACAAAAAAACAAAACATATGTGCTGACCTAGAAGTGTGAATATAATATCGATATTTAAATATTGTTATCACATCTAAATTGTGATTTTGTAAGTTACGCCTTTTGACACTCGGCTCATATCTGAGGTCATTGTTCGTTTTTCTCAATTGATTTGGCACCTACTATAGTATATAAAAACTAATAATATAATGCAAGATTTAAATGTGATAGATTTAACTTTACGAAAACCAATAAAAACCGACTTAGACCGAAACTAGTGATACATAATTTTAATAAGGAGTAAGTCCATAATATCTTTGTAGATAGATACATACCTATTCTTTGAGATACTTACATACTTCTTCTGCTGATAAAAACGACATCAAATTAAAATACCACAATGTTGGTATGTAAACATTTTTTGTTTGTGGACGATCCTGTGGAAGAGCTGCTTTTGACTTTTTTTTAACTCTCGATAATAACCGTTCCTCAAAACATTCATATTTTTGTGGACGCTATCTATAGTTGTAGCTTTTCCAGGTATGGCGACCATATCTAGTAATGTCTGTGTTCTTTTTCTACCGATTTTGGTTCTTCGGTATTTCTTTCTTATGTTTTTAACTCTTTACTTCGATCGCATAGATCCTTTGACTTTGTGAAATACAAAACAGTTAGTTTCCACGTTTCGGCACATATTATAATATGTCAAAGAAGGAGGCACCGTCAACTTTCATCTTTAGGATTTGCGGTATAGGTGATGAGAAGACTTTACAAAGACCATGATGTATCAAAATTGCTCCTGTTTCATCGCTTAAAAAATCGTTTGATTTAATTAATAGCTATTTTTTGATACGTAAAAGTGATGGGATTGTGTGTATTGTGTCTCCGAATGTGAAATATTAGAGAAACCGATGAAACAAGTGCTTCGATGTTGATACAAACCTCAAGCTATTTAGATCGTTTAAGCGCCTTATGAAATTGTGTGACTGCCGTCATCGACTGTTCGCTGGGTTGAGCTGTTGTCAAAATTTCTTAAAAACTTCGCAATGTGACGCACCAGCATATTGTGTAGGAAAAATCTTTGATAACGAAGATCCCAAATGAAATGAAGACATGTTTTAAAGAACAAGCATCCAAGTCAAAAAAAAAGTATTAAAAAAATTGTTAGCGGCTGTCAGTGTAATGTCTTGAAAAAAAATCGACAATCCACCACTATAAATATATATATATATATCATATATAGGTAGCTTTCTTCTACATATTTATTCGTCTATGATCCACCACAGAGCAGGAACACTATTACTCCTATCGATCCACGTTCTAACTTACAGTTTATAACAAAGGTACTCTGTGGTAGCGGTGGGTAGCAGCGGCTTTTTTGAGTAACGAAACGAAACTATCTATCTAATATCAAAAACGGCTTTTGAAACACTCTATTTTAATAGAGGGTTTTGAAACACTCTATTATATATCTATACAGCGGCTTCAATGGAGTGTTTCACGACGTGTTTAATTCCAAAACGTTGCGAATGAAACGATGTCCGTTTCATGAGAAATGGTTAAATTTATTTATTTGTTTAATCATTTCGCAAGGTTTGATAAAAATATCACTTGAAAAGATTTAACGGCAAACGATTTATTTAATAATTATGACTATGATAAATTCACCCACAAGTTTAGCGTAAAATATTGAATATAAGTTTGATTTTATAGCAAATAATTATTACAATGCTTATTTTTAGACATCTCAAGCCTACATTTTTATGTAATAAATCAAATGAATACATGTATTGATGTTTTTATAGAATATTGGCCTTCATAGTTGTAGTAGTAAAAAGGTCCCAAAGTACACTGGCATTACTTTGAGATATTTTTGATAGTTCTGACATAAAGTTTTAGTATTATTTTTACACTTACATACTTTACGCGCTAATATATACAATTTTATTTAGTTCTTATTTTACTAAAAATATTATTATTATTGCACAAAAAGAAAACAAAAATATTAACAAACGCTCCTAAAAAGTAAAAACAAACCGTGTCATTAAACTTAAACACAAGACTAATTTAAACCGGGCCAAGGCCACTTAAATTATGAAATTTGAACCATTTTTTGTTAAAAACATGTACGCTTACTTTCTCATTTCTAATATCGCACCTATACGAAGGGAATAGAGTCATAGGTCAAATGCAAAAGCACCCGCGCTCACTCGACATTCGAGATTCGACGACTGGTGGTACTTCTACCACAGCGTAAAGAGTCGGTTTCTTTACTCATGTGCTTCTACTTCAACAGCCGAAGCCGCCGCCGATGCGTCGCGAAAATAGCTGAATAAACGTTTTGTTATTGTTACTGATCGCTCGTTCGTGATTCGTGAAACGTGAATCGTGTTACTGAGTAAAACATCTACCGTAATAGATAGTTTCGTTGCACTGCAATAACCCGCTACCCGCTATTGTGTGAATAGATAGTTTCAGTAACTAGTTCTTAGGTTATGTTTTGTAACGACCACTCCTACTCTGTGGTTCTATCATCCATGTGGTGATAAGTGATATTTGTTTACAATTTACATGTTGTATTTTTAGTATTTACCTACTAAATAATGGTTAAACATATTAATTTGATGTAACTGCGCCGTATAATAAATTTGGAAACCAATAATAATAAAGTAAAATGGACTTCATCGTTGATACTGTTGGCGATGATGATCTCCAAGTTAAAACGGAATTATTAGATGAAAACGACAGAGTTTTTATAGGTTAGTATTAGTTAAATACCTATTACATAAGAATGATTAGCGACAGTTTGAAACAAAATAACTAAATTTAATCACATAAGTAATTTGTTGTGTGTAAAATTTCGATTACCATGAGTGAAAGCTATATGTTGTTATAATGATAGTTATAAAAAATCTATTGTTTTACAGAAAGGGAAGGCAGAACACAGGCTATTTTAGATTTATTTCAGAAGAAAAGAGAAGAAATTGATACGCAAATAAAACAAGAAGAGGAAGTCCAAAATAAGTTAAAAAATCTAAAAATAGACAATACTTTTGATGACTTTTTTAGTGAAATGAGTTGGAATAATACTATTATGATAAAAAAAGAAAAAAAGAGTAAAAAGCTATTTCATTTTGACCAACTGGACATTGAAACTGGAAAACTTAAATCGAAGTTGGGTTCAGTAGATGTTGATAAGGAAATGCAAAACTCGGTATTACAACCAGGAATAGAAAAGGAACACCGTCTTCCACAATATGATACAAGTGATAAAAAATTGAGGGCACTAAGAAAGGTTGGTCTTTCAATCTTAGTCACTTATATTTTAATAATAAATGCCAAATACATTAGAGATTTATTTCAAAAGTATAAATATAAATACTTTTGAAATAAAGATGTGTATCTTTTATAGGTTGTCAAATTAATATCAATGCTTTAATTGCAAGTAGCAGGTGGTAGTACTTCCTTTTCTATCTAGGAGGAGTGTGTCTCAGTAGGCTTCCTCTTTCTGCCACCAAATGTGGCATTGCTTTTTCGGTCTGAATGGTAAAGAGAACCAGTAAAATAATAGGCTATAAGGCATTACGTCTTAGTCCTCAGTTCTTTAATGAAGTTGTCTACAGGTGTTCATAGACTAGTAGCCTCTTACCTACAGTCTCGGAGGACTATGAGTTCATTTGTCACTTTAACCCATTCATTGCCACAAACACACCATTTGCGTTGATCGAGATTACTAAGTCATGCCACCAATGCACCGTAAATGTTGAGTGACTTCTTGAGGTATTTTTTGCATTAAATAAAAACGGTAGAAATTTATTTTAATCTATGGCAACATTAACTATTAGAAATAATTTTTAAATTTGGAAACACCGATGGTTTTTGCTTTGTATTGTCATTCTTGTTTTGACAATGAAAAAAAGATTGGTACTAATAACCTACATTTTGAATTTAAAATAACTTGAGTTTTAACGAGTGTTCATTATATATTAGTAAATTATGAGATAAAAGTAATCAGTATTCTTAATTTTTTTCTTTCTTTTCCCTTGTTTCATCGTGTTTTTGAAAAATAAAGTCACATGCACGCATATGGTCCGTTTGTTGGCATAGCAGTAAAAAACTTTATTGGATAGTTTTATTCATGATGCACAAGGAACAAATCACTTCATTTATGCGTGTCTTTTATTATATTTTTTACACTCATAAAGTTAAATTTACTATTCGTAATGTATTTAATTACTAAATATTTTATAAACTGGCCGTCACATTTTACGTATTTTATAAGGTTTAAATTATGAATCCACAGAGAGAAACTTATTTGTATTACTTCCGCAGTAGCATTTATAGCATCCAAGGCCATAAGTCCGAAAAATAGAGATTTTAATTATTAAAATATAATTGTTTCAAAGGGCACCACAAATATAATATTTTTAATAATAAATGATTATCTTCATGGGTTTCTCTCACTTTTATTGTTTACCAAGCTATGTATATTAAAATAATCAACCCACTCAAAGGTCATCCAGAGAGGTTTTTATTGGGTGCCGTAAATGTAACAATATACAAAGTGGATAGGTATACATTAATCAGATAAGGAGCAAAGATGTTGAATAATTCTGATACTAAATTATTTATTTAATTAAGTACACTAACAATAGGTATACACCGCATGCTTCAAGTTACTAAGTAGTTATAAATACGTAAGATACAAAAACTTAGGACAGAACAAAGTAATATTATGTGTGTAAAACAAGGACTTACACCTATTTATAAACAAACATAGATTATATAAATAAAGCAGCATATTGACATATCCAGCATCAGTAGTCTCTCAGAACATGTTACATAATACTATCCAAACATCAAGGCAAACGGCATGTTGAATGGCACTAGTGATTAAATTTCTCTTACCAGTGCCACCACCATGTATGGTGCGTTTACCATTTTTAGATGGGTTTTTGTTATTTATGGGATTTTTGTGATTAAAGAACACATTTAATTACGCCTTTTCTTCTGTAATCCACAAAAATATTAAGTGGCACCCAGGTGATGTTTATAAAATTTAATTGGCAATGAATGGGTTAAAAACAATGATGTAAAATGAACATCTTTCTAAACCGAAATTAATGCTTCTCATTTTTTACTAGCTGACAAAAGTTATATATTTTATTTTATAGAATAAGGGTGACAAACGAGCACACAGTCCACCTGATGGTAAGTGGATGCTGTGGCCCATAGACATCTACATTTAACCTAGATTACGAATCAAAATGCAGATCCGCTGTCACCCCTGAGGACTAAGATCGAATGCCTTGATTACAGTAAATTGGCCCTCCAGTTCTTTACACTCACCATTTGAAACACAGCAGCATTTAGCTGCTATTTTACGCTGGTATTCTATGAGAGTGTGGTCCCACCCTGATCGAGCTGACCCAATCATGCTGCAACCATAATATAGCTGCAGCGTGGCTCTACCACTTATATAGTCATAGCTGGATATCCTCCACTTGCTAGAAATGACAGGACAGTACAATTTGAATCTCATTTGATGTAATCATTTAATATTACCAGATTAAGAGCAGTCCTTCATGATTGTAATAGATTTCAAAATTCACTGACAGGGATACCAAAAATATTATTTATTCTCATAAATGGCAGTCTGTTTAACTTTTTGCTTACAAATTTTATGCTGGTTTTCTATTAAATTAAATCTCTTTTTTGTGCTTAAATTTACATAAAATGAAAAATTGTTAACCTTTTGTATAATTATTTATAATCATAATACAAATTACTATGTCTGTTAGTATTGTAATAGCTGTATTCTTTCATCACAACTTATAATATCATTAATGGCTTAGGACATCTTATTAAACAATCGTTATAGCACACAGCAGCTGCCAAACACATTTGGAACACAAGTTTAACATCAATTTATCATTACAAACTTTGTAATAATAAATTGATGACTTTTTAACAATTTATATAGTTTAGTAATAATATTTATATTTAAATCAACAGAAAGAACGAGAGAAGACTAAAGGACCTGGATGGTTTAACATGAAAGCCCCTGAGATGAATGAAGAGCTAAAAACTGATTTACAAGTCCTCAAAATGAGGTCTGTTATGGATCCAAAGCACTTTTACAAGAAAAATGACATGGAAGTTCTACCAAAATATTTTCAGGTAAACTTTCAGACAAATAAGATATTTACATCCATTAGCAGTAAGTTGGAAACATATTTAATATATTTTATTTTATTCCAATTCCAATAATCATTAGATAATCAGATGCCTGGCTTTCCACCCCTTTGTTGACATTCCACATTTTTGATTTAAATGGCCCTTTTGTTGGCATTTCATTTGTACAATGGATAAATAATAAATAAAAATTATTTGCCAGCATCTGCCTTGACCCACACCATGTCTTTAAGGTAAGAATGAATAGGCTTTTGTTAAGCTAGCCTGATGCACTTTCTTTGCCTACACCACTATACGGAGCTGACGGGTTGATGAATGCAGGCCCTATATCTTCAATCTGATGGTGCTGCTTATCATTACTCATCTACAGGATTTACATTGTGAATGTTTGAATAAATGTAATATTTGTCAGCACCTGAGCATGCAGTTTAGTATGGCATTTGTAGATGCCACATTTTCTTACATTATATTTAATTCATTGGATTTTGACAATTTCTTACATTAAATTCTTATTGAAGCAATAATTAATTGTGAATTTCTAAGCAAGTATTTATTTTATATGCATGCTATGGAAATCGAATATTAGCAATTTAGCATGATATCATTTATTAAGCTAGATTTCAAGACCAGTTCTTGTAAATTTGCTAATATAAAATCTATGCTCTTTTTTTAAGAGTTTAGTTGAAATAAAAATTAAGCCAAACATTTTTTTTTTGCCGTCAAATGTTATGATTCTTTTAGGTAGGGCGCATTGAAGATTCAGCTTTAGATCATGTTAATGAGCGTTTGACAAGGAAAGAAAGAAAGAGGACCATGGTTGATGAATTATTGGCAGATGTAGAATTCCAGAAATACAATAAAAAGAAATATAAGGAGATAATTGAAAACAAAAGGAAAACTGAATATAGAACTTTTATGAGGGATAAGCGTCAGAAGAATAAATCAGAGTTAAAGAAGAATAAATTGAAAGGCAAGAAAAAAGCAAAATCTTAAAATATATTTTTTTCAATTATTAAATATTTTTGGGTTTTATTGTAGTTAGTAAAGTCCTTTATAAATAATAGAATTTTATGTTTTCAAATGTAATACAGATCAGTGATAAACTTGAGTAGACACAAGAGCTCTTTGATTGATCAGAGCGGTGAGACTAGCTAGGTGTATTACAGGTATAATGCATATTATGTATAATTTAATCGACGCTTTTGTTTTGCATAAGTGTATCTATACAAAAGTATTCCAAAATATTGTGCTGATTAGTGCCTTGCTGTTTTTAAGCGACAGATGGATTGAAAATGACAACCTAAGATAACAAAACTTCATAAACGTGTGTTCATAAATGGTAACATTTCCAGATATTTTATTTAGCAGTATATATTGCCAGGGCTGCTAGTACACTTTTGCACACATCCGCTCCCTCATTGCTAGCCTCCCCTTATCACTGCTAAACTTTACTTACTGCTGCTGCTGTGGCACAACTTAGTATACACTTCACAGCCTCCATTTGACAAACCTCTTACACCTCCACTTTGGCTGCGGAAGTTTCCGCTTAATTCACACTGATTACAAGTGGTAAGTATTTTAAAATAAAAAAATTAAATGTTCAAATAACAGTATATTTATATAAAAAAACCCTGTATAATGTAGAAAAAAGTTCTGAAAGTAGTTGATTTGTGTATCACAGACGCTATATGATTGATTATATTTTTATGGTATCTTGGGACTAACTATTGACTAATCCATTTCCCACCTATACATAAAATATTTTAAAAACATTTTATAAAAAATATTTAAATAACTTCTCAAAGCACCGAAGTAGTACCAATTTGTTTATAACATTATGCATAATTAACTAGAATCCTCCTGTGACCTCTACTGTTGTTCCTGTGATGTATGAACTCTTATCAGAGCTTAGGAATGTGATCACTTCAGCCACTTCTGCAAAAAAGAAAGGCATTGTAAAGTTTTTTTTTATTTGAATTTAGAATCTGATGTTTCCTGATTTAATGATACATCAGGATTTATTTAAATCTGGTAGTACATTAGACCCCGTTAATTTTAGACTAATTTCTATGCTACTGACATTTAATAACGTAATTGAAAAAAAATATATTAGATCGAATAAATAAATTGCTTTAGAAAGGGGTCAAAGAACAAGGAGTCGATCGCCGGCGCTAAGCGAATGTTTAATAAGGTTAACACTGACGCCGATGTCGGTGTTGAGCTTATTAAAAATATTTTTTGTGTATGGGAGAATTCAGAGGATGCTTTGGGTATACTTTGTGACCTGTCCCAGGCTTTGGACTGTGTTCACCATAAGACACCAGAGCTCTTAAACTTATTATTTCATACTTTAGTAATAGAATGCAGAAATTTATTATCAATGGTAAAAGATCTTCCAGGTCACATGTACTAATGGATGTACCCTATGTATGTTCAATTGCCAGCTCATTCTTATTTCTAGTCTATATTAATGCCTAACTTTCCTTTTTAGGGGACAATCCATGATATAGTATTGTCTGATGATGCTACTTCATTAATTTTTTTAAAAACTTATTAATAGATTGCTGTGGCCACTTATCACCATTGAAAAGTTTAGTTTCCAAACCTATTTTTTATTTATTCTATAAGTAAATGTATGAAGATCTAGATAGTTAGTGTAGTTAGTAAGTGTAAATAGATCGGAAAGGTTGTAATTCAAATTCTATTTAATATGTGGTAGAGCCATGCTGCAATTATATTAGTAGTATAGTTGTAGCAAGAATGGGTCGGTTCAACTGGGGAAGGTCCATGCTCTCACAGAATACTAGCGTAAAGTAGCAACTTAACGCTGCTGTGTTTCGTATGGTGAGTTTAGAGAACTGGAGATCTCTTTCACTGAAAACGAGGCATTCCATCTTCCATCTACATCCATCCTCGTAATTGAGGATGGATGTAGATGTCTGTGGGCCACAGCACACCACAGCAACACAGCACCACTTACCATCAGGTGGTCTGTGCGGTTGTTCGTCACCCTATCCTATAAAAAAGAAAAAAAAAACTTTCTTTATCTGCATGTAAAAGTCTACAGCTCAGCAGGTGCCTATGTAGCTGCAGGGAGGATTTGTCTTAATAGTCATGCTTGACAGGGGTTTGACAATCGCAGTGCCCGAAGTCGTGCACCTTTGATGTAGCTGCCTGTCGCCGGTCTGGGAATTACGTAAACGGGACGGTTATGGCAGTATAACAATATGGTTTACATGGATAGGAATATCGGAGGCCAGAAGGAATTTTTTGCCTAATTCCATAATCACTTCCTAGAACACCCAATGGTAAATGGACACAGTGGATCTAGAGGCAACGATGCAGCAGATGAACTGGCCAGAAGGGGATCGGCTCTGGCAACTATAGGGCCGGAACCTATAATAAAAATCCCCTTTGACTACGTTTGTTCACTGGTACGTAGATACTTCAATAATTTACAAGCTCAGCTTTGCAATAATTTAGTAGACTGTAGGCAAGCTAGGGAGGCCCTGCCTGAAATAAACATTCGTCTAACCAAGGTTCTAATGAGACTGAACAAGCCACAGATCAGGACAGTAACAAGTGCTATCACAGGACATGGCTCTTTTAACAAACATTTGTTTACCATAGGTGTCACTGACAGCCCCCTGTGCAGGGCATGCATGGGAGAGGAAGAAACGGTGGCTCACGTGTTACTGACATGTCCAGAAGTCGCTTCATACAGGGCTAAACATCTCGGCACGCCGTTGTTGCTTGCTTGCAACATCAAAGGACTGTTGAACTTCTTCGGGGAAATATCGGCTTGAACACACACTATTCCACATTATTCCTTCCTACACGCAAAATACGCGCTTAGACGTGGAGTTGCGGAAAACAGCCCATCGTAAACTAAACTAAAACACCCAATGGTGTGAAGGATTCTCTTACTGCACCACTATACGGTCATCACCATGTAATATTGCCTTTGCTTAATATACACACACATAGAATATGTACTTCCTTAAAACACCAAATTTTTGACTTATGTGCATATATTATGTGCCTTATGTGCATATTTTATAGAACGAAACTTCTTGAAATATTTTAAACAGAACTGAACTTTAACCACTTTGTAAGCAAAGATATAAATAAACTCGGAACAATATTAAAATATTTACCTGTAGGGTCTCCTAATCTCCCTAAAGGTATCATTTTAAGCATACCCTCTTTTACTTTTTCTGGAACTGTTTTCACCATTGGTGTGTCAATAAAACCCGGTAATATAGCATTTACTCTGTAAAATGAATTATTTTATTTATGAACAATAAGGCTCCTTTGAAGATTACTAACCATCGACCTCTTAATCTGGTCTGAATGTTTCATTGGTGAGAGGACTCTTCTTCTGACAAGGAAGCCGTCTTGGTTCTAACATCATACGCATTTTTGCCGCCAATTGCGTGCATTGCTGTATTGCAGTCTGAAGTGTCGGCGCCGTTACGCCAGCACCGACGGTGTTCGCGAGGAGTACGAGAAGCGCGGGGGGTTTTCTACCACCGCGCCTAAGGCCGTCACTCGCCGATAGCTCGCGACCCGATCACCACCAAATTAGTTCATACTTTAATTGTTTAAATAAACAATTTGCCTATCGTGTGAGTCGCCTATTTTATTCATGTTCCCTGATTGAACATGAAGGGTGTATTAAATTACAAAATAAGAAGCTTATATCTTTACACATTTGATCTTAATGCTCAGAGGTGACAACATATCTGAACCTTCCTTTACTTGAACTTGGTTGCAGGTGTCCGTGGGTTGCAATAGCCACTTTAAATCAGGTGGCCAGTAAGTTCACTTGTTACTTCAATATTAATGAACAATTTGATTATTTGCCATTTCTACAATTGCAAAGAGGTTTATTTCGAAGAGGTTAGTTTGTCAGTAAATAGAGCATAAACCATTCCATTGAAGGAACAGGAATGTTAAACAAGTTATGATTCTCTTATGAAAAATACTTTGAAAAAACAATCGTTTATATTATTATATCTCGCCTTTTGTTTCAATTTAAACTGATAAATTCGTTAAGTGATTTGTTAAAATCTACTGTAATTAATAGAGTTAGGCGTTATTTTTTTATTCTGCTTATTTAATCCAATAGATTAAAGATGTTAATATTAATAAGCTATGATGCGTGTGAAAAATTAAAAGGATGTGAATGATTACTTACCTAGTTTGGAGAGCACCTTCCGTCCTCCTTCAACAGCGTACACTATCCCAGTCTCCACTATACGAAGTTCATCATGAGACGAAAATATGCCACGTATATCGTCTAAACACAATCACGAGGTGAAAAAAAAATCTCCAAAAATTATGATGCTGAGATGCGATACCCGTGTCATATTATTGATGGTGGTGTGTCTTTCTTAGTGTAGTGGTGGTGGGATTAGTGGTGACGGTGACAGCGCACACATCTGACGACACACCATTTTTATTTTTCACACGAACTAGCTTATTCGTTTTAACATGTTTATTTATTGTTATAATGAGATGGTGCCATTTTTTAAATCGATCAAATATGCAGTAAAATATTCTTAGAAATTACTTAAGTATCAATATTTATATTATACCTTATATTAAATTTGCCGAGCTCTTTAGCAGCTGTTTTTGTCATTCCTACAATACCAGCTTTGCTCGCAGAATAATTAGTCTGACCTATAAATAAAATAAAAAAAAACTAAAGAAATGCTACGAAAACTTAAGAGGATTGTGAAGTGCCGATACGCGGCGGGAGTAGGTATTTTCAAAAATGCTATTTATTCTATACTACTCGTTCTGTCTCTCCTCATGCGATAGAAAGTTGGAAGTTTTGAAGGCATTGCCCACATTTCCTTTTTCAAATATTGTTTCGGGCGGTAACCTTTTCACCCTCCTAAACCTTTACGAAATGCGCCAATTTTCAATTGATAATTGTCTCATTAGATTTAGTGCATCTTAATCTAGGTCTGTACGTTTCTTTTTTAGTAATTTAGTTTGATTTAATTTTAAAAAAAACGCTCGAGAAAGTTTTTACGTCAAAAATATAGATATTTATATGCTAATAATTTATATAGTAATGCAATATTTCTTTAAAATCAAAACGTACGGACCTAGTATATTGTTATATCTACATTTGAAAAAAATATGAAGGTTATACTATGTTCACATGATGAAAACGTTATCGCTTTTTGTATGAAAAGCTTTGCAATCTTCTTAATGTAAAATGTTTAATTTGACCAAACAAAAACAAACCCATATTGCCATATTTGCCAACAATGCTTGATATATTCACTATGGACCCAGGCAGTGATGCTTCCGTCATTGCTTTAGCAAATGTTTGCATGATAAGAAATGTGCCCTGAAATAACATAACAAATACAATTTAAATATTTTAACAGTACCCTGAGACTGCAGTGATCAATTTATTATTATTATTTATTATGTTAAAAGTAGTTGCTAAAAGCAACAAAAACTATACAGTTTTAAATAACATAATGCTTTATTTTAATTTTTGACACATTCTTTTAGACCAAAAATGTATAATATATTATAATTTATTTGCTTAAACAAGTTAGTGGTGAAATTAAGAATTTTGTACAACCCATTTCAATATAAATAAATTGACAATATCATTAATGAAATCGAAGTCAATGCGTTATTTACGCATTATTAAGAATAACTCAAAAACGAAAGATCAAGTCAGATTTTGTCCAATTTATATAGGCTTACATGGGAAGCACTAGTATCAATAAAAAAAATAAATCATCAAAATCAGTTCACCTAGAAAAAGTTCTGAGTTAACATACATAAAAAAATACAGTCCAATTGAGCACTTCCTCCTTTTTTTGGAGTCGGTTGAAAAAAGGCGGCAGCCCTACCGGTGGAGGGTAAACCTCCTACTAGGTAACCTAAAAATTAACTGTTCTTTTTTCTTGTCAATTTCACCATTGAAATAGAATGTATTCAATACACAGATACACAATACATAATAGATATAATAGTAGGTAATGGAAAGATTTAGCGAGAAAAAGCTAAAGGGCTTTCTTCACAAGTACCTGATACTTTACAATGAAGCAAATTGATTTAAAACAGTTAAGCAAAGTTTATCTCTTTTTTCCAGTGATTATTATCAAGTCACTGTTCAATTAAAGTTTTAACTCGTCATATATATTTTTTGGAATTTCGTTGTAAAAGCATTCCCCATTAATGTATTTGCTGACTTTTTGAAGATAACTCCTGTGACTTATTATTTACTAAGGTTCTTATTCAACTGCTACGTCAATTTTGACCGATTTTAATGATTCTTTTTTTTATTAAATAGGTTACTTTAAGAGCCCAGTCTTTCAGAGCAAAACAGAAAAATTGCGTTCTGGTGACACATCTACACCCTCCCTGCCCCGCCACTTCATGTACCGCCACCGCAGTTATCTTTCTGGCCGTAGCGTGGAAAGTTGCTCTACTAAGATTTTCCAGTATCAATTTATCTAATATACAGGATTATTGATAATTAGCTAACAAATTTTCACATACAGATTTTCTACCTCGTATCTATTTTTGTTCCATGCTTTTATTACAAAATTCGTTACACAAAAAAAATATATTTTAAGTTTGTATAATTTTTGTTGTTTTGTTGAAAAGGTTTCTAAAAGATAATCATCTAGAACCTGTATAACATGTACTCGTATTATTGATTATTCAAATGAATCTGGCAAGTGCTAGAATGAGTCGTGCACTGAGGGTTTCGTAATAAGTCGATGACACTATCGAAAATCCGTCAAGTACGTCAAGTAGTTCTAAATACTAAAATAGATTAAAAAAAAACTCAAAATAATTTCTATATAAGTACAAACAGTCCACTATCACACATATTTATAGTTTCTCATTAAAGTATAATGTAACTTTGTATAGCATTTACCTATATGCATGAATTACTATTCTTGTACAGCAGCATCGACGGACGACTTAGCGCTTTTTTTTAATTTATTCGCAATGGCTTGAATGATGTATGGAGGGTCTTTGATTGGCATCGAGCGTTCCATGCGAGAATCAATTAGCTCAGGAAGCTAAAGAGGAAGAAAAATGACGTCCAATTTTTTTTAGATTTTGACGTTTCTGTGATCAGCATGACAATTTGCGAACATTGCGCTAAGTCTCCTATTTGACGTCCGTATATTGGACGTCGTAAGCAGTTTGACGCCACATTATATCCAAAATTGGCCATAGTGGGCGTACAATAAATTACGGGATGCTGAGGATATTACTTAATAGTTTACTTGTAGTCTACGTGTATTACTGAATAGTTTTCGTATCTAAAAATGTCATTAACTCGACATCAGCAGCTACCGGTAACAAGGAAATCTCTAGTTGAAAATCAAAAAGACGAAATTTTCCTTATGACACTTAAAAATTAAATTAAAAAAGTATTTCTATAAAAACATAATGAATTTTTTTTTAAAAAAAAGGACATTAACCACTCGTGGTAAGCTTAAATTGCTTGTGTTACGAGTGGTTCACGCCAGTAGTCGAATGGTGGATTCGAACCCACGACCTTTTTGAGTTCGCGGTCCGCTCCCTGCCATTAGGCTACTGTCGCTTGTAAACAAAACATCATGTGCAATCCAAAAATGTATAATACTTCTATATTTCCTTGAAGAACTTACATAATATGTAGGTTTTACCTATTTTACTATAATAAAATCTGGGTACAAATATGCAACTCATTTATAAACTATTCTTAAAAGTACCTACCTAATTATATACCTAATATTTAACCAAGTGCTCACACATATGCACGTTGTTAACTATTTTACTATGAAACACAAAAAAACTTACCTTTGAATTCTATTTCTGTTCATTGCTTCAACGTTTGATTTCAATTTTCGTTTTCTGGTACAAGCATATTTTTTACGTTTATGGTCCATATCGAAATTAAAAGTTATAAAACAAATACAAAATGATTTATAAACCCTTAAAGAATTATATGCAAAAAATAATAAAGTAGAGAAACTTTCAATTCGTAACAATGCGCAACCAAGATTAGGGAAAGAGAGAGAAAGAGGAATGTTAGAGCGAGAGGAAGTGCAAAAATTTGGCACAGACAAGACGTCTGAACGCTACAGCCGCAGGAATATTGCCCGCAATTATTGTTTATAAAGTCAATATTTTATAGGTCGATCGAAATAATTATTAATTTTGAAATAAAGTGGTTTAAATTATTATTTTTTAACATTTGTCTAATTAAACACCTGCCCTTGAGAAAAAAATAATTATAGCATAAATATTTTCAGCTATTGCTATGAAACAAATAGTTTTTTATGAGGCGAAAACAGCGAAATTTAACGAAATTGAGACCTCTTATTTAAGACAATGAAAGATATTTAGAAAAAAAGAAACAGCGCATTTTGGAGATGAAGATGTTTAGCTATTAACGCGCTGAATAGATTTCGCCTTTTTATTATCGATTGCCTTATAATGGTACACGAACAAAGCTCGAAATTGCGTTGGGTGCGAGAGAGCTCTATTTACCGTTTGATTTATCTAACATAGACCACATAGATGAACCAAAAAAAAATTTAGCCATTACTTATAATCTGGGTATTTATGTGTTATCAAAATATTTTACTCTGAAACAATAATTTGCTGTAAAAAAAGAAATCAAAGTGGCGCTAATGATTCGATGTGAGTCAACTTTAAAAGACTGTAGCCTTAAGGGCAGTCTATACTTAAAAAAATAAAATAATTTCCACATAATATCTTTTGAAGCCTTACAATTTATTTTTTTAATATAGTGCAAACAGAGTTTAGCTTACTAACTCATTTATAAATATTCATAATTTATTAACCGTGTTGTGGTGGTTTAAGAAATTCCACTACCCCATATAGTCCAGAGGGCACCGTAAGAGGCGACAGAGGGAAACTAAAACAGAATATGGGCAACAACATCTTCCTGATAATAATAATAATGTCCTCCCAAACGAATTTCGGTCACTGAGGCCTGCCTCAACGGAGACTAGCCATCGGCGCAGGACAGTATTATAGTGCCCAAGTGTATGCACAAACACAGGTGCACTCTATTCCCTCAATCTCATAATCCGATGGGACGGTAAACCGACACGGCCGGAGAGAGATCAGGCGCAGGAGCAACGGCTTTAGGTGCTTTCCGACTCACTGGGGGAGATACCACCAACTTCTTGACTCCGGGCAACTACTGACAATTTCTTGACGGAAAAACTCAATAATAGATTTTTTGCCCAACCCGAAATTCTAACCCAGGACCTTATGATCACCTGTCACACTACTATAACCACTAGACCAACGAGGCAGTCAAGTCCTGATAATAATTGAAAAAAAAAAACCTGGTTGCCAACCCGGATGTCAAGTGTGACAACTATGGCAAAATCCTCCCTATGAGGCAAGCTATGGGAGTGGCCGTTATGTTCAGCAGTGGACTTTTATAGGCTGTTATAGATGGATGGATCTTCTGAAGCCAGGGCGTATATCCTAGTGTTAGCACCAGCTCCAGAAGCTATCATGTGCAATTTATTTTATACTTTTTAGTTCGTTGAGGTTGGGTTTTACTACTTTGTTTATACTGTATAGTACTTCGCTTTTTCAGGTGTGTAACAAAGTGAATAAATTTATGCCTTAAAATGTAAACAATGGGGTTTAAAATACAATAATTTGCGATACTGCACAAACACCGGCTCCAATTATAATATTCAACAGAAGGGACTTTCAATATAGTCACATAAATAATGTGTTTATTTAAAATACATTTATGAAAATGTAATGTACGTACACAAAAATAAAAGTAGTTTTGCGAAAATAAGTGATATTCATTCTGTAAATACTAGGAGCAGACACAAGCTGGTAGTACCAGTTACTCGACTCCACCGAGTCAGTAATTCATTCTTGGGGCGATGTATACGCTTTTACAACAAAATCCCAGAAAATATACAAAATTTGTCATACACAAAGTTCAAAAATGTTATTAAACTAAGTTTGTATAAAAAGGGTTATTATAATATTAAGGAATTTATAGATGATAATAATCCCTGGGAAGGGTGATCGCTACCAAGCTATTTCTAATTTGTCTTGTGTTGTTGATTGTAAACATGATTGTAAGCTATTATTAAAAAAAATAATCCCGCTGGGTTTCTTACTGGTTCTTCCCAGGACAGAGGTTTCTTTTGCGAACCAGTGGTAAATTAAATTAAAAAGTGACTTTCAATAAGTATTTTTATAATCTACATTGAATAAAAAAGTTTCTATTTCTATTTCTATAATAGTAATATTACTAGGAATCATATTGCTTCTTAACATGAAGTAGTGGTAATGGTGGTTTACAATTCTGGTCTCCATGGGATGGATTTTGAATTGTCTGGCAAGAATTTGGAGGAGCAAGGTATTGTATTTGGTAGAGGTTTGGTCCCTGAATATAACAATATAACTCGCTATAAAGATAATGCACGGTTTTCGAGAAAATATAAGAGAACCATTATAGCCTGAAAAAGAGTTAAACATGGAAAAACCAATGCAATATTACTGTGAAAGCTAGATAGCATATATAATTTCGTGTAAGTGCGACAAGGATGTAAAACCATGTCAGAGAGTGTCAAATTATTATAATTATTAATTTTTTTAAAAAATTTTATTCCTCTGTGGTCTAAACTCTCATAATAAATTATGTTTACAAACAATTTATTGTCTTATTTCTTTAGAAATGACTATATAACATTACACCCGAAATCCTTTCAGTGGAGTTAGGTTAGAAGGCAGTGAAGGCCACAACCTTAGCGGTTATTTTTTACGGCTCAGAAATACTTGGCATTCAGAAATCCTTACAGTTGTGATAGGTTACATCTGCTCCCCCCTCTTGCCAGAGAGAAATAAATGTTATAATTTTGAGGTTAGGTCAATGACATTTTCTTTTAAATTTTTCTCAAGAACGGTGTATCACCTTTTCATGGGAGTGGTGATGGAGTGTAGGGGATCCTTCCCTCTCCATTCCCCTTCAGGTCAAACTATTTTAAATTTATACTATCTCCATTATTGGTCTGCATATTTTGAGGCCCATATTAAAAAAAGACATTTATTCTGTCATCAATCCAAGACCATACCATTTTCATTTAGTAGACTCTTATGATATCCACAAGATGGTGTGAGAACTCTGTTACAATTTTCCAAAAGAAATTTTATTAGATTAGTTCTAATTTTACATTACCTTTAAGTTAACGTCATGTACGCTATTAAAATCGTCCTCAGAGAGTTTCAATAACCAGTTGTCCCTTGTAATGCCTGCAGAATTAATTATAATTGTTGGTGGAGCCTTATACTGCCTTTGCAATTTGGTAAAAAGGTCAGATATAGATTTTGTGTTTGACACATCTAATTCAAAAGCACAATGATCTCCCACAGCTGAAATTTTTATAAATTTTCAATTAGTGACATGTTAACTCATCGACAATTTTATCTATTTTCTATGAATATTAAAATGTACTAATTTCGATAATAATAATGCCATTCCTTAAATGAGGATTTAAAATTCATATTACCTCTCAAATTAAGTAGAATATGTAGTATAATAGAATATACTTTTGAATAAATAAATTAAGAAAGACATAAAAAAAGAAAGATTAAAAAAGTTGTGCCATCGGACTTATTAAAATAATGCCCATGTAGTGCAATTAGAGATGACAGAGGGAATCTGAATCAGGAGATGGATAGCAGCTTCTTTCTCATAACAGTTTAATTAAAATAAAATTCTGTGGTTGCCAACCTGCAGCCAAGCATGGCCATTATCCTTCCTGAACCAATCTATAGATTCATAGATTGGTTCAGGATTCACCTATAGGGGAGGTCTAAGATCAGCAATGGACTTTTGATAGGCTGTGATGGTCATGGCATTTAAAATATATTATTAATTAATATTACTATTTTGACATATATACAAATAAATAAAATTGAAGTGTCTGTTTGTAATGTCAAAATAACAGCTTTTTAAAAAGTATATATGGTACATATAACGAAAATACAATTTATAAAATGTTTGTTTTGGCTAATCTCTGAAACGGTGGGACTGATCTTGATGAGACTTTCACTGGCAGATAGCTGATATTATAAGAAGTAACTTCGACTACTTTTATTTCAGAAAAAGAATTAGGGTTCAGTGCAAAAAAAATTGAAATCCAGTCGTAAATTATGATTTGTTATAAATTCCGGCTGGGTAAAGTCGCAGGGAAGAGTTAGTGAGACAATACATAAAAAAAAATTACCATGATTGTTACACATCATAATTCAGAAGATACTAGTTTAGGCTAGTAAAACAATAAAATAAAGTAGTGTAGTGAACCACTTGCTTAAGCTGAGAACTAAACGCTTGATTACTTTCTAAGTAACAAACAAACGCCCACTTGATGGTAAGTGGCAGTCCACAGATAACTGTACCCAACTATAAACAAAGAAGGCAATAGATGCATACTCTAAGAACTTAGATGGAATGCCTCACAGTCTCTAATTCTATTGACTATTTATACCCTTCAGAGCGGAATACAGCAATGCAGGTATTACTTTTTGGCAGCAGTAATTGGTAAGTGAAGTACCTATCCAGCCAGACTTCTCTCTAAAAAAGAAATCCTAATAAATTGACATTGTTTGTTTATGGGGAAAATAAGCATATGTGGTAGACCGAGCCTATACATGGTAGAGCCATGCTGCAATTATATTAGTAGTATAGTTGTAGCAGGAATGGGTCGGCTCGACCGGGGAAGGACCACGCTCTCACAGAATACCAGTGTAAAATAGTAGCTTAATGCTGCTGTGTTTCGTATGTTGAGTGTATAGAACTGGAGACCCTTTTTACTGGAAATGAGGGATTCTATCTTAGTCCTCACGGGTGACAACGCATCTGCATTTTGATTTGTAATCAAGGACAGATGTAGATGTCTATGGGCCGCAGCAACCACTTACCATCAGGTGGACTGTGTGCTAGTTTGTTACCCTATCCTATAAAAAAGAAACAGGAAAATTATTACCAGGTTAAAAGAAGGCATTCTTTCAATTCTTTGGGGATAAATGCAGATGCAGGTTTTGTTCTCACCAAAATAGATAGGGAGTTGATTTTTAACTCAATTACTCTGGTTAAAAAAGTGAAAAAAAAAAGATTATCTTTATGAACTTTGATCTTGAAATTTGATGAACTTTGTCATAATAATAATAATACAATAATTATACAAATCTAGTAATTACAATAAATTGTAAATACCATTTGTCCCTGAAGCTAAGGCAGTATGCTTTTTTATGGTTTCTACAGCAGATTCATAGTCTTTATCTGCTGCAATTACTGTAGCACCTTCACGGGAAAGTACTTGACATGCTGCTCTACCAATACCAGAACCAGCTCCTGAAAAAAAGCAATAATGCACTCACCTCTAAGGTTGCTATAAATTGCTAGTTAAAAAAAAGTGTATTTGAGTAGGAAAGAAACAGCTGTTGGTAATAGCCAAATTACACTTGGATAAAATGTGTATGTATAAGTAATACTTAAATATCATGTAACCCACATTTTGTTTACTGTGATTTTAAATAGAATAGAAACTCGATTTTTTACCTGTAACAAGGGCCAATCGTCCAGACACAATACCTGCCACCATTTTCTCTTACGCTATTTAAAATTTATTGTACCTGATTAACTACTTTAATTAAGTATACGTTAAATTAATTTAAAAACAAACTAGTTCTAGAGTGACCTTTTTACCCCTTGACTTTTTGTGGTCAACAGCAAAGTATCAACTTAACCACTAAAACGAACGGATTTTATTTTAGTGGTTAGTTGTATACTGACTGCTACAACAGTACTTTCTAATTTGCTCCTCATGAACAGCCGCAGTATCCGATAAAATTTAAATACGTATTTTTTTTATAAAATAACATTTATGTTTTGTTATCGCTTATCACAGTATTAGGTATTTTGATTATATCATAGATTACTATATATATATATACGATTATATTATCAAAATTTTGAGGTAGTTTTAAGTTGCTGTTATGTCACTTAAAACTAACGGTGGTAAATATAACGCATAGCGCCATAATATAGCGCGCTATCTCTCCATAACACATAGCTCGTGCTATGTAAGTAGTCGCCATGACGCTATTGCGATATGGCGCTAAGTATTAATATCTGGCGGCAACTAGTGGAGGTGTGCAAAGTTTATCATTTTTGCGATTGGAACATTTGCATTTCGATCACTGAAATGTTCCGAAACACTGATATGTTTCATTTGGCTCATTTGGATCATCGGCTCAAAAGATATAAAATACAGAATGTTTCGAATACTTTAAGTTGCGTCGCGGGCATTTATTACTGACTGATTCAGTGAAAATGTTATGTAGCAACAATGCTGAATGACATAAGTGCTTAGGTTATTTTATTATATATTATATAGTCATTGTTATTTTTTGTGTACCGTAATAAGGTTGTATATAAAATCGATCCTCCTTTATATTTTATCCAGGCTTAGGACTGGCGGCTAGTCCGTAATTTAAGGCCAGCTGGCGTATTATTTATGATAAAAGGAAGAAAGTAAGTCACAACAATCATTACGCAAAGAAATCCAAAATAGAAATCAGCATGTTTTCCTAAACAGGCGCAAACGAACATAAACAATTTAACAAGTGCTGGATCAACGTAAAATGACAATTTTTAATGTAAATATTATATGCAAAAGACGACCGTATAGTATTTGATATGTAAGCGCCATTTTTACCTGCATGAATAACAATAGCGAAAATCCGTACGAGTTGAGTGATAGGCTTCTCATTTGTTATCTCTTTCTGTCTTGTATAGATTGTAATTATTTCGTGCGCTCACTCGCCACTCTCTTGCTCGTGGCTCAAGTCACCTTGCGAGCGAGACGCGTCGCGCTAAATGAGCACAGAGCAAAGTAATTTTCCAGATCCAGATCCAAATGATGCATTTGAAACGTTGTTACTGAACCAATCTTTTGAATCACTTCAGTGATAAGAATCAGTGCGTCAGTTCCGTAAAGAGTTACACATGCCTAGCAACTAGTTCTAGCAGCAGCGCTGTTGGTAGAGGACGTGTGACGCAAATTTGATCTATTACCACGCTATTCATCGTGCGCGACCTAATTTAGTGTTAGACGTTGTTTAGTTTGTGTATACTGTATATTTATTAGTGATCGCAGGACATAGTTGTCTGCTATAAAAGAAGCTTCACTGATGTTTTTAAATGTGAATGAAATATAGATCTAAAAATGTACATAATAGTGTAAATAGTTGATTTTTATAAATACAATCAATAAACTTTTAAATACACAGTTATTTGAATTATCATTCATATTAAAGAATATTTGGCCCAATTAAATAAAAATTTAGAGTCAGCAGAAAATCTTCCTGATATTTTACTGATTTGTAAAATTCTTGATACGATGCCAGTTCAATATTTTGGATTCAAAAGCAGTTGGCTCTTAATGGCAAGAAAGGATAGAACAATTGAAAATTTAACTTGCCAGCTATGTGCCCATGAGAAAGCCTTGTCTGTCAGATCAGATGTTGAGAATTGTGCTGAGGCACTATACGCAAAACCAGAAAGAAAAATTAGCGGAAAAGATAAGAATTGGAAGAAATTTTTCAAATGTGATAACTGTGGGGAACAAGGACATAGAGTAAGGAAATGCAAGAAGTGGATCAGTGAAGGAAGGCCACCTAAACAATTAAGCGTGAATATAAATCAACTAACCAGCAAACAGCAAAAGAAAACTTGGCTATTGCCCAATTGGATGTTTCAACCGCATTCCTATACGGAACACTTAAAGAAGATATGTATATGAAGCCTCCCGAAGGTTAAACCAGTAAGTCCAACATGGTCTGTAAATTAAAAAAGAGTCTTTATGGCTTAAAACAGGCGCCACGCTGTTGGAATCATTGTATTACACAATATATATATATATATATATATATATATATATATATATATATATATATATATATATATATATATATTACATATTGGTTTTATACAAAGTGAATCTGACCCTTGTTTGTTCGTAAGGAAGCAGGGAGGTATTAAAACTGTCATAGTTCTCTATGTCGATGATGGATTAGTAGCAGCAACAAATTTAAATGAAATAGACAATGTTATGGGTGAGGTGAGCAAAAATTTCGAAATCATTTTTCATTTCATTTTCATTCATTTTTTTACGTGGTAGAGCCATGCTGCAGTTATATTAGTAGTATAGTTGTAGCACGAATGGGTCGGCTCGACCGGGGAAGGACCACGCTCTCACAGAATACCAGCGTGAAATAGTAGCTTAATGCTGCTGTGTTTCGTATGGTGAGTGTAGAGAACCGGAGACCCTTTTTACTGGAAATGAGGCATTCCATCTCAGTCCTCACGGGTGACAACGCATCTGCATTTTGATTTGTAATGGAAGATAGATGTAGATGTCTATGGGCCGCAGCAGCCACTTACCATCGGGTAGACTGTGTGCTCGTTTGTCACCCTATTCTATAAAAAAAAAAAAAAAATCACGTTCAAAACTGCATCGTATTTTCTCGGAATTGAGATCGATAGAAAAGTAGATGGATGTATAAAAATTGATCAAAAGGGATTTACGAAAAGGATACTTGAACGGTTTGGTATTCAGAAATGTAAACCAGCTGCTACACCGATAACGAAGGATACAGACAATGACAAAAATTTCAACAATGAAACTAATCCAAAAGTATCATTTTTTATCGTCAAGCCGTGCGTTCCTTGTCCTATCTGATGACTGGAATTGATAGATAGATAGATAGATAAAACGTTTATTTGTATCTCCAATCACACACGTAAATTCAGTGATTAAACAAAATATACAATCAAGAATTCTACCAGATATAGCATTTGCGGTAGGAGTTGTGTCGCGAAATCTGGATAATCCTACGGCAGAAAATGTGGCTAAGGTGAAACGCATAATGCGATATTTAAAAGGCA
The DNA here is from genome assembly GCA_036936625.1 of Parnassius smintheus behrii. Classification (NCBI taxonomy): domain Eukaryota; kingdom Metazoa; phylum Arthropoda; class Insecta; order Lepidoptera; family Papilionidae; genus Parnassius; species Parnassius smintheus. The sequence continues at coordinate 52,442,425 of JAUPFT010000001.1, forward strand.
CAACTGAATATGGTATAATTTACAAGAGTTCGAGTAATTGCAATCATTTAGAGTGCTATAGTGATGCAGATCATGGAGGTGATCATAGCACTGGAGGGTCGACATCAGGTATTCTGTTCATTTACTCTAGTGGTGCAATAGCATGGCAAAGTAAGCGGCAATCTAGCGTAGCTATATCATCTACAGAAGCTGAACTAGTTGCCGCTAGTGAAGCAGCAAGAGAAATAATTTGGATGGATAAAATATTAAGATTTTTAGTTGATAGTTGTGAAAGTATTCCCAGACTACATCTTGACAATGAATCGGCTATAAAGCTAGCCCATGATCCACCATTTGAAATGTGCCATCGAACGAAACATATTCGTATACGACACTTTTTTATAAGAGAATGTGTTGAGCAAAGAAATTTAGAGGTGCTGAAAACATGTGCTAAAGACCAGCTTGCTGACATATTAACAAAACCTTTATACAAGCCACGAGTTTTGAAATTAACTATAAAAATGGGCATGAAGTTCTAAAAGGAAGGCGAATGTTAAGAAGATATACGAAATATTAAAAAGAAAAAGGTATCTTAGCAACGTTCGACTTGTTGATTGTCACGTTATTGTAGAACTATAAAATAAAACTTCTATTAATTTTTCTTATATTGTATATTTAAAACTTACTTACTTACTTACTTACTTATCTTCACGCACAACCCCTAACGGGGTAGCCAGAGAGAACAGATCGCCAAGTGTCACGATCCTTACATACCTCTTTCGCTTCTTTCAGGTTCATTAACTTCTTCATACATGCACGTCTAGGTATCCGAGTACTCTTGACCCTCCCCTCTTCGAGCAATTTGCTCACATGGTCTTCGAAAGTTAGTCTCGGTCTACCTCGACACCTTTTAATATTTACTTTCGCTTTATATATTTTCTTCACCATTCGGTCTTCACTCATTCGTTCAATGTGCCCAAACCATTGGAGTACGCCCCTATCAATTTTTGTGATAAGGTCATCTTTCAATCCTGCCATGTTGCGTATCTCTTCGTTTCGCTTTCGGTCGGCTGTGCTAACGCCACACATTTTACGAAGAGATCGCATCTCCACTGCATTCAACTTGTTTTTATGCTTCTTCTGGCATACCCAGGTTTCGCTGCCATATAACAAAGTCGGTACCAACACTGCGTTATGTATTGCAAGGCGTGCACTCTTCACCACGCCTTGCCTTTTTACTAATGCATTCAGGGCACCATTGACTTTGTTTCCGGCAGCGACACGCCTATTCACATCTAAATCACATCTTCCATCCCGGCTGAAAGCACTCCCCAAGTATACAATTTCATTTACCTGTTCTAGACATTCCTGATTTACCCATATTTCACATTTCGTTCTCTCTTCGTCCTTTTCAAATACCAGAACCTTAGTTATATTAGCATTCAAACGGAGACCTTTAATTTCACATTCCTCTTTCATACACGTAACTAATGCCTGCAGTTCTGCTTCTGATGGTGCAATAAGGACTGCATATTCAGCATACAGCAGACAATTAACTTTTATGTCACCCAATTTCACACCCAAACAGCTATTTTTCAGCTTCTGTAAACAGCTGTCGAGATACAGTATGAACAGCCAGGAAGACACGACACAACCCTGTTTTACGCCCGCTTGGACGCTAAACATGGGTGACAGGTCATGCCCTACCCGCACACAGGCTTTACAGTCATAGTAAAGTGACTGCACAGCCCTTAACAATCGACCATCCACACCATATCCCGGCAACAGTTCCCACATTTTCTTCCTTATAACCCTATCAAATGCTTTCTCCAGATCCACAAAAGCACAGAAAATCCTCTGATTAACACTCAGAAGCTTCTCCGTGATCATGCGGAGAGAAAACATTTGATCCGTGCATCCTCTTCTAGGTCTAAATCCGCATTGTGCCTCCCATAAGAATCTTTCCGATTTCTCTTGCATCCTACGTGTCAAAACCTTCGAGTAAACTTTACTTGCTAAACTGGTCAAGCTGATCGCCCGATAGCACCCGCAGTCAAAATGTGAACCTTTACCTTTATATAAAGGCACAATGACCGCGGATGGCCAATCATCCGGGACATCTCCCGTCCGCCAGCACAAATTGCACAGCAGATGAAAGCTGTCCCAGACGCGAGGCCCACCGTACTTGATCATTTCAGCAGTAGCTCTGTCTAGTCCCGCAGCCTTACCACATTTCAAACTTCGAATCGCACGTTCAATCTCTTTCATGCTGATGACCTCAGTGTCATCGAGGTCCGTGTCTGGCGTGCCAGTCACGGCGTCACCCCCGGATCCTTCACTAAGATCATGACACGCATACATTTCTCTATAAAATTCACTCCATCGCTGCATGATGTCCGATTTTTCTGAGAGGACGTCATTGGTTCTCGAAAGCACTTTGTTCATTCTTAAGGCTGTCGCACCACTCCGGGACCTTCCAACCTTTTTCCAGAAGAGTTTGGAGTTTTCCCTAAAGTTGTGCGACAACCTCTCGTCCGCTTCTATTCTACACCTTTCACGTACTTCCTCAATCAATGTTTTCGCATGAACTTTCTGCAGCTTATATCTTTCTTTCATCTTCTCTCTCATATGCTCATCGTTACTAGAGGCCAAGTAGTCTAACCACGCTTTTTTCTTCTTTTTTACAGCTTTTCTCACTTCATCATTCCACCATGCATCTCTTCTTTTACTACTACCTCTTTTTGTCGTTCCACTTACTTCTTCCGCTGCACTTACCATTCCATCCCTAAGGTTCTGCCATGTTCTCTCCACACATTCTTTCCTGCCATCGATGGTGTCAAGCTTTTCGGCTACCCTCGTGTGATATTTGTCTCTAGTATCCGCTTCCTGAAGCTTCCAGCTTCGGATGCGACAGACCGACTGTGGTTCTGTTACTGTCGTCCGGTAGCGCCAACCCGCGAACAAACCCCTAAATCTAGTAATTACTAGATAATGATCCGTTCCCAGGTCAGCACCCCTGAACACTCGTGTATCCATCACCTGTTTTCGCAGTCGGTCATCCACCAGGAACAAATCAATCATACTTCTCTCATTCTTTCTTTCTCTAGTGTACATATGGATTTTCCTGTGATTAAACATAGTGTTTGTCACAAGAAGACCGTTTTCCTTGCATACAGCCAGTATAAGCTTACCAGCATCATTAACCCTTTTATCGCCAAACTTTCCAAGCACCGACTCGTATCCTGGTCGAGCGATACCTACCCATCCATTCAAATCACCACATACAACAGTTCTTTCGTTTCCCTTAACCAAATCTAGAACTTCTCTTACATTCTCCCAAAACTCCTCCAGCTCAGCGCTGGACGACGAAGCTACGGGCGCATAAACAGCCAAAAGGAATAACTTCGTCAGTCCCATTTTGAAGCGAACCCAGAGAAGTCTTGAGTTCACAACCTTGTACTCAGTCATAAGATCGACCAACCGGGACGACAACAGCACTCCCACTCCCTGGCAGGCGTTCTCGCTTTCCGGGACTCCGGACCATATAACTAACGTCCCGCCAGGGAGCTCTTCAGTACCACTGCCTTTCCGTTTGGTCTCCGACATACACACGACATCTAATTCTCTTTCTTCCATTATTTCGATCAACTCATTCGTTTTATCTCTCATGCCCTCTCTAACATTCCACGTGCCAACTCTGCACTCCGTCCTCCACCTTCCGCCGTGTCGGGCTGTGCGTGACGGGTGGCGGTCCCCATCGCCGCTTTGCGCGCTGCATTCCACACCAACGGGGACGAGCTGGTGTGCGTCGCCTTGGGGGGACGCCCTAACCCTCGTTTGCATGGCTGCGCAGCTGTGTAGAATTGCAGCCCTGAAAAGGGCTGGCAGGGGTCGCGACGAGCACGCTTCTACAATGAACCCCAATGAGATATTTAAAACTAATGTATATGTTTTAAATCTTAACATATGTAATGTACTCTATGCATAGATCACAGTATATATAATGAAGGTATATAGGTATGTAGGTATAGTAGGTATATACAGTATATATAATGAAGGTATATAGGTAGGTAGGTATAGGCATAGCCCGTCTGTCCTTGAAAATTGTAGAATGTATAGCGGCGCTGACGTCGGGGAGTAGTAGCTGCGAAGTTAGCTGTTTGTGAGTACAAGTAGATGAAGTTAGTTGAATAATGTACAAATTTTCATTTCATTTTTAATGAGAAAATTTTCATGCTCTGTAATTTTGCAATTTTTGACAAAAAGAAACATTAAAAAATGGAGAAATATTTTATTGTGCGTGGATGTGCAAGTGGTTTAGCATCTGATCGGAAAAATAGACTCAAAATGACTTTTATTGACCGAACCTCGAGCGATCGCAGCGCCTCACTTATGGTGTCCATATTTCTGGACACTATTTTCTACGGTGATGTTCTCGTGCTCTCTAACCTTCATCTACACTAATATTATAAAGAGGAAAGATTTGTTTGTTTGTTTGAATTGAATAGGCTCTGAAACTACTGACCGATTTGAAAAATTCTTTCACCATTAGAATCCTACATTATTCCTGATAACCATAGGCGATAGAACGTTTTCAAAAAAATTAGGGATCCGTATGAAAACTTCGTTAATGTAACCCAAGGTGTGAAAAAAATACCAAAAAAAAACCTTATATCGCGTACGCTGCGGAAACTATTGACAATAGAGCAAAGTGGTGTGCTACAGTTTTATGGAGGACATCAATATCTACATAAAAGTTTGCAATACCATATGTCTAACTATTATAGTTATCTCACAATAACTACTTTTCCATGTTAAAATATTCAATAGTAACGTCGAAAAATCCTTATATCGCGTACACTGCCAGCACCATGCGATGCGGGTGTCACTGGGGTGTGGGAGGGGAGTCTATGTCGAAAAATAAATTGCCGCGCGGCCCACTCGCGCAGTCGGCCTCCTACGCATTAAAAAAGAACAAAAAAGAAATAAAAAAGATACGTAAAAAATAATAAAAAAAAAACATTATCTATACTTATATATATAATATAAAGAGGAAAGATGTTTTTGTTAGTTTGTTTGTACCAAATAAGTCCGAAACTACTGCACCGATTTTAATCAATTTTACCAATAGAAAGCTAAATTATAGGGGGGGGGGGGGGAGGGTGAGTGGATAAAATTTAAATTTTCTGTATAACGTGTATATGCCGATAGATAAAAGTACTCCATTAATTTTGATAATTTTTTAGCTAAAATAATTGAACTAAATGAGCAAGGTGTCATATCATGTCGCGCGGCAGAGACGCGTGATATACGCCGGTGAAACCGCGGGTTTTTTTTTGCGCCCGAAGCAATTAAAGGGCTACCCTATACGTAGGGAGGCGGAAAATGCATTACGCATACCACGATAGCCGGTCTATCGTGGTTATGAGGGGCTCACTGTCCTACCGGGGACCCTAAGTGATACCCTCTAAAAACCACCTTTGGGGACAGGCAGCCGACTGATTAAGCTGTATTGTGCCTTATCATGAGCGACCCTCTTTTGGGAAAAGAGGGCGCAGGCGGCTAAGAGCCGCTGAGGGAGTGCCTACGAAGGCAAATTAATGTTAGTTAGTACAATAAATTAATTTAATTAGAGTTGGCCTGAGCCGCCAGGAGACAGTTCAGGTCGTTTGACAGTTTATTAGGCGGGTCCGAGAGAGAGAGTTTCTCGGCCTGCGGACACGATAGCGAGAGGGGGGTGGGGCTGCATAAGAAGCTGCCTCACGAATTAATTGGTTTGGGTGCGACTCTGAGGCTTTGAAGAAGTTCTCAGAGAGTTTTTTTAAGAAATTGTTGAATTGTTGGGAGCTCTAAGTCCCGATGAAGGTCGGCATTACGGACGTACCAAGGTGCGTTCGCAGCTCGACGACAGAAGAGGTTCTGAACTATTTGGAGTTCATTTATAATATTAGGGTTTGCGTGGGCAAAGACGGGGCCCGCGTAGGATGAAACCGCGGGGTACAGCTAGTGGTATATATACTGAAGATAGATGCGCGACTCAAATTTAATTTTCGTTTAAGTTCGTGTTTCGCCTAATAGATGGCGATAAATTAACCTTTATTTGCGCTTTACAATTTTTATTACAACCACTAATTACATTGCGCAAGTGCTGCAATGTAATTAATTGTTGTTTATGTTTCTTGTGGTAATTGTTAGTTCCTATTACAAAAAATTAAAAAAAACCGGTTATTTATAAAACGTTTATTGTTTAAATATTCTTAGCTTAGTTATTGAATAACATTAGATGTGGTAAATTTTACAGTATTTGTACAATATCAATTGATTTCTTTATACAATGTCTCTACTGGTTAGTAAATATCTTATATTACAGAGAATATAATATTTTTTTATTAAATATAGATTATTACATAATACTTATTGGAAGTCATGTTTTATTTAACACTGATACCACTGTCCTGGGAAGAACCAACAAGAAACCCAGCGTGACAATTTTTTTAAAACATATTGCACTTTACAATATCATTTTTTAAATAAATTTTAATAGTACACACAAGCATGGTTGCGATCACCTCATTCCCATGTGTTATTTGATATATTATTTGATATCATAATAACACTTTTTGTACACTTTTCCTTTAATTAAATATTTCAACTTGTTAATTGACAAATTTTGTACATTTTCTGCCCACTACCTTTGATATGCGGCGGAAAAACTGACACCATCGGCATCCCCAAGACCGTCTCACGCGCCACAAGTCATCCGACACAACTACGCCCTGCACACGCTGGCCCATCATCGTGTAGAGGGGCTATAACTGGTTGCATTGTTGCGTTAAAGCCACGGCAACGCCCATTTCTGTCTCTGGTTATCGTCACATTCTTCTTTTCCGCACAGATTAATTAATCTGTAGCAAACTAGTCTGCCGTATTTTTTAAAAAAAATACTATATTGCCGTATTTCATTATTTAAATTCAAAATATCTATTCCTCATTTGTTTCTTCTCCCTAAAAATTTATTTTTTATGTTCGTAGTATGTCACAAGTCGTAGCAAAATTTAAAGTTCAGACGACAAGCTAATGCCGCTCACGGTGCACTTTGCTATTAAGGATCGGATCGTTATCCACAGGAGCTATCCAGTTTTTATATAAATCTTCACTCTCCCACTGTTGTCAATGTTTTCCATTTTTTGTCATTTTGGCGAAGAAGGGCCTTTAGAGTTACATTTATTTATCATCATCATCATCATTACAGCCCTTCACAAGTCCACTGCTGAACATAGGCCTCCCCCAAGTAATGCCACAAAGCACGATCCTGAGCCACCTGCATCCATCGACTTCCTGCTTATCTTACCAGGTCGTCACTCCATCTAGTGGGGGGTCGCCCTACACTACACCTACCGGTACGAGGCTGCCACTCGAGAACCTTTCTTCTCCATCGGTTATCGGTTCTTCTAGCTATATGGCCGGCCCATTGCCACTTCAGCTTACTAATCCGTTGGGCTATGTCGGTCACTCTGCTTTTACTGCGGATATCCTCATTTCTGAGTCTATCACGCAGAGAAACTCCGAGCATTGCTCTCTCCATAGCTCGCTGAGCGACCTTGAGCGTCCTCATACGGCCAGTAGTGATGGACCACGTCTCAGATCCGTAAGTCATCACTGGCAACACGCACTGGTTGTACAATCTAGTTTTTAGAGATTGAGGTATACCTGACGAGAAGATATGTCGTAATTTCCCGAACGCTGCCCAGCCGAGTTGAATCCGTCAATTGACCTCTCGGTCGAAGTTGGACTTACCTAGTCGGACTATTTGTCCCAGGTAAACGTATTCGTCAACAACTTCGAGCATAGTGCTCCCAACAACTACCGGCATAGGTGTGACATAGACATTAAACATGATCTTTGTTTTGTCCATGTTCATCTTAAGACCTATGCGTTGGGAGGCACTATTGAGGTCATTGAGCATAGTGTTTAAGTCCTCAAGCGATTCTGCCATAAGGACTATATCGTCGGCAAATCGAAGGTGAGTGATGTACTCGCCATTGATGTTAATACCGTATCCTTTCCAGTCCAGCAGCTTGAAAACGTCTTCCAAAGCAGCGGTGAAGAGTTTCGGGGATATAACGTCACCCTGTCTTACACCTCTCTGCAGTTGGATAGGTTTCGAGCTCTGGTTCTGTACTCGGATAGCCATCGTAGCCCTACTGTACAAACACTTCAGCACTTCGATATACCGACAGTCAACTTGGCACCGCTGAAGGGACTGCAGCACCGCCCAAATTTCGACGGAATCAAAGGTTTTCTCATAGTCCACATAAGCCAGGCAAAGTGGCAAACTGTACTCTTCAGTCTTCTGTACAATCTGCCGCAGGGTATGTATGTGGTCTATGGTACTGAAGCCTTTTCGGAAACCGGCTTGTTCGGGAGACTGGAAGTCGTCGAGTCTGCGTGTGAGACGATTCGTAATGACTCTCGAAAACAGCACGTAGACGCGGCTCAGAAGGGAAATCGGTTTGTAGTTCTTCAAGAGAGCGTTGTCGCCTTTCTTAAAGAACAAGACCACCGCACTTCTGCTCCACGCCTCTGGAGTAGTGCCACCATGGAGGACGGAACTGAAGAGCTTCTGAAGGACTTCAAGTACCGGTGTTCCACCCGCTTTCAGAAGCTCCGCTGTAATTCCATCCTCGCCTGGGGCCCTGCCGTTTTTAAGGTGCTGGAGAGCCATTCTAATCTCGCTTAGACTGACGTCCGGGATATCATCGGAATAGTGTCGGATAAGACTTGCTCTTGGATCGTTACTCACACTTGCGTGTGGCTCCAACGATGATGTGTACAGCTGCCCATAGAACCTCTCAATCTCACTCAAAATCTCAGGTTTCCCGGAAACGATGCTGCTACACTCAGTCTTCGGCTTTGACAGTTGGCTCTTACGGGCAGACAGATCTCTGGTAAAGACTTTGGAGCCCTGGTTCCGCTCGATCGCTTCTTTAATACGAGCAGTATTAAAGTTGCGTAAGTCTCGCCGCATGCATTTGGAGATCTGTCTGTTCAGTTGCCTGTATGCTGTCAAATCTGTTGACGATTGCAGCCTCATCTCCCGTCTGACAGCCATGAGATTAAGAGTGTGATCGGATGATTTTTGTGTTCTTCTGCGGCGGGTCTTGCAGAACTTAGCTCCGATCGCATGGACAGTTTCCACGAGCTTGTCATTCACATCGTCCACTGCATTGCAATCTTGTAGGCACTGAAAGCGGTTGTGTAACTCGAGCTGAAAGTTTTCGGGATTCTGGATTAGAGCACGAGGGGGACGGAGCGTTTACTTCATTAGACGAGACCTCTCCAACTTAACGTTTATTTTCAGTGTGCCTCTAACCATTCGGTGATTGCTGCCAGTTTTCACCCTTGCGATCACTGAGACATCACTGAACAGTTGACGTCTGGTCGTCATAATGAAGTCAATCTCATTTTTTGTCGAACCGTCGGGGCTCGACCAGGTCCACTTCCTGTGGGGCCGCTTCTGGAAGAAAGAGTTCATCATAAAGAGTCCCTCTTTCTCCATAAAGTCGGCCAGCTGCTGGCCCCTTCGGGTTCGTTGCCCTACTCCAAATTTCCCTAACTTCAGCTCACCGTTTTCTCTTGTGCCTAGTTTTGCGTTGAAGTCTCCCATCAACACTGTATAGTGGGTTTTGGAGGAATGCATGGCTTTGGAAATATGCTCGTACATTTCCTCCACCTCCTCATCGGGATGTGCCGAGTTTGGTGCGTAAATCTGTATGACCTTCAGCGAATACCGTTTGATGATTCTGAGTATCAGGTACGCGACCCTCGTCGACACACTCCCAATCTTTACAACGATGTTGACGAGAGACTTGTGGACGATAAATCCGACACCTCCTTGGGACAGATGGTCGCCCTCCCGGTGATAGAACAAGTTGCCGGATTCGAGAATCACCGTGTCCTCCCCCTCTCTTCGGACCTCGGATAATCCTATAATACTCCAGTGCAACTTGTCTATCTCTTCTTCCAGCTCCAGGATCTTCTCGTCAGTCCTCAGTGTGCGTGCGTTAAATGTTGCCAGGTCGAGTCGTCGTAGGTGGCAACCGAACCTCCACCGGAGATTCTTAGCACCCCCTGCCCCGCCGTTACCGTGGTCGCCACCGTAGCCAGGAATAGCGAAGCCGCCGGGGACTGGGGGCCGTCCATTTGTGTAATTGTTCATGGGGGGTATATTGCCATAGTTGCCACGCTTGGCGAGCGGGTTGGCAACCGCAGTTTTTTTTTGTCGTACAGTTGCTGTTATCAGGAAGATGCTGCTGCCCATCTCCTGCCAGTCTCCCTCTGTCGCCTTTTACGACACCCACGGGAAGATATGGGGTAGTGGATATTCTTAACCGCCACTACACGGCTACATTTATTTATATTGTCGATTAATAATCATAATTAAACACAGAATATGGAATCATTTCACTCACAAAGGTAACGGAACGTGATCAGTTAAATCGCAGAGTTAAATCACGAAAAAGTGTCAGAATCAGGTCGTACGCGATAGGCAAGGCGATCTGAGATCGATTAATTGAGGAATCGATTTCTTGTGCAAAAGATTTTTTAATCGATATATAGTACTGAATCGATCCATTGAATCGATATTTCACCCTAGAAAATCAAGATCGAATACGTTTTTCTGTTTTCATAAGAACTATAACATTATTTACAATTAGTTGAATGTACCCAAACTCGTAAAGAACGACAGTTTTCCTATTCACAAACTAGCAAAACTACCGTGTGCTCAGTTTCTTTCGCCTCTTCTTAATGGATTAACGAACTTAAAAATAAGTTACCTTTGTAATCTGTACTTTGTACGAATTTGAAAGCAAATCGAGAAATGATCGATTTTTAAGAAATCGATCTTTTAGACCTTGATTTTTTATGAATCGATTCTTCAGATTTCGATTTGAATCGATTCGAAAATCGATCTTTTTCTGAAATAATCGACGTCTTTAGTACGCGACTCGTAGGTGAAACAATAATTTACGTTAGTATATTACGTCATCTCATTTGCAATTTTATTATTCATTTTTAACGGAGGCGAAAGAGATGGCACGACTCGTAGGTGAAACAATAATTTATGTTATTACGTCATCTCATTTGCAATTTTATTATTCATTTTTAACGGAGGCGAAAGAGATGGCACGATGTGGCGTTACAAATGTATGTTTGCAGTCATTATTTCTCCGCTTTGTCCATAAAAGTGGTGTCTAGTGCGTTTCGTTTCATTCATTAGACAAATTTTCAAAAAACAAAACACTTCTTTTTACCTTAAAGCCAATTGCCGTATTTTGTGATACGGCCATGAGAAGCCTGCTGTACGACTGATTTTATGAAAAAAAATTGTGGACTGCCGTATAATACGGCAATTGCCGTAATAATACGGCAATTGCCGTAATAATAACAACGCTGTTATCAAATCACCAACATTAGATATGGTTGCGCGGAAAACCATTCGTATTATTTATATTTGGACGGTAGGTGCCAAGTCGTTTATTCCTTTCCAAAACGATATCGTTCATACCCTCCTATCGACACATCGGGGTGGTGGGGTGGGAGGGGAAAGAAGATGATTTTAGAATGTCATGTAATCATAGGAACCGAGGATATATAAGACACGCGCGACCGACGCAGGCCCTCTTCCCGTCGCAGTCGTCGTTGAAACCACACAGTCTCCTCCCGCCGCGCTAGTCATTGGAACCACACCTCTCTTCCCGCCGCGCTCGCCGTTGAAACTACAACGCTTCTCTCCCGACGTACCCCTGGGGCCCCAGAGTGTCTGTCCAGAAGAAGTTCCGGAAGACGCAGCTATAGTGCTCAACAAATAGAAGAAACCCCGGTGAGTCAATATTCCTTTAATTACTGCCTGCCTGATATAATTGTTTTAACCCGCTCCAATTTTGTTTTTCTCCTAATCAGGCAGGATTCCCTTTCATCGATTTGGCACAATAATAGTTTTAGTTTTAGGGAAGAGCGAGTGCATTGTACCGCATGCTATAGTAGTCGCTTTTACGTAGGCGTAGAAGCAATCGCAAATACAGTCCACTTAGATTAATTTCTCGCGTAATAGGTTTAAAGTTCGACCGGGGAACTAGACTTCGGCAGCCTTAGACACGTGGCTCCACCATTTTATGGTCACTTCGGCAGGATGTGAACTGGGTTTAGTGGTCGTCCAACTATTTCTGGTCGAATTATTAAATTAATTATTTAGATAATGCACTCTAATTTATGGAATAGACTTAAATAGTGTTCGTTTAAATTTAAATTTTGATTAGGTACTCGCAAACAGAATTATTCGTCTTATAGCGCTCGTATTTGGTTAAATTTAAAGCTTATTAAATAATTGAAACAGTGTAATAGGAACCGTTTGATACGCTTACCCCACAATTTTGATTAAAATATTGAGTTTAGCGAACGACGCGTCGCCTCGACTCGCTGTGCAGGTGTTCGATTTAATTACGTAATACGGCATACCGAGTGTCCATCCTTCATTGTTTGTGCGTTGTGAGATTAATTGTGATTAATATAACTTCATTATAATAATTTAAAATGGCAGTTAGTGGAAGTGAAATCAAAATTAAAACGCTTTATGCCAAGAGGGACATACTCTTTTCGCATATGCAGAATATAAGTGATCATATAAAGAACATTAATATAGAAGCAGTGCGGGAAACCTTTTTAAATGAAATTAAATCGGTATATTCTTTGCGAACGGATTACGAAAGAATATTAGACCAAATTAATCATTTGGAATTACAAATCGACCCGAAATACATAGTGAACTACCAACCGCTGCTGGCATTCGAAGATATGTTGTGTCGCGTGAAAAGAACTGCGAAATCCCTACAATCTCAAAACGAAGCAAAGCCGGAAACACAGGTACGTCCACGTGACTCAATTAGGTTGCCGCCAATAGATATTCCGGTATTCAATGGTGATATTAAGACGTGGCCCTTCTTCTTCAGTAGTTTTCAAAACAATATACACAATAACCCATCGTTATCGGACGCTGAAAAATTATATTACTTAATTAGTAAACTTAGTGGCAGGGCACAGTCGATCTGCTCTGGTTTTACACCTACAGCAAACAATTACTTATTAATATTCGAAACGCTTAAAACTAAATATGAAGATAGGAGAATGTTAGCTTCCAAATATTTGAACCAGATATTCGATCTTAAACCTATATCATCTGCGAACATCAACGGCTTAGAGCAGTTTCTAGATAAATTTGTGGCATCGGTGGCTGCACTTAAGAATTTGAAATTTAATGACCTTATGGACGTGGTGTTTCTACATATTGCACTAAAGAAATTAGACCCCGACACCGTGCGTGCGTTTGAAATGGAGCATCGTAGCTCGGAGATGCCTTCCTTTCATTCATTAGCAACGTTCGTGCGAGATCAAATAAAGGTGATGCAGCGCTCTCCGAACGTTAAACAGGAGATTAAAAGGTGCGTCGACCGTAGACAGACTCAACCATCTAAAATAGCAGGGTCGTTAACTTACGTAACCGCTACGACAACATCACTCCAGCATACTTGTATCGTATGTAAAGATAAACACGGTAATTTATATAATTGTGCGACTTTTCGATAATATTCACCAAGCGAACGTTATAAATTAGTAAAGACAAACAACCTATGTTTGAACTGCTTAAGCGATAAGCATTTAGTTGCAAAATGCAATTCGAGTTCCGTATGTAGCAAGTGCGCCAGGAAACATCACACGCTATTACATTTTGAAAATAACTACATAGCGGCGTCAAGTAAAGCGGACAAGGAACTCACCCCTACTAAGGTCAACGATTCTAGCGGTCGACCTGGTGATGTCGCTCTGTGCTCATTGGCAAATATGGGAGCACAACCTCCTTCAACCGTGTTACTGGGTACGGCACGTATTTTGGTTAGGGATTCGCGTGGAAACGAACAAAGCGTCCGTGCACTGCTGGACAGCGGAGCCCAAAATAGCTTTATAACGCGACAATGTTGTCAGCGCTTAGGCTTAGTAATAAATAGGTCACTTTCATGTCCCGTAGTTAAAGGCATCGGAGGTACTAGTAAAGCTACCCAGGGATATATAAATTTAAAATTTTATTCTCGGATAGATCGTAATGTTAACTTTGATATAAATGCACTAGTAGTAGATAGGGTCACTGAACGGTTGCCAACCGTTTCGGTTGACACCTCGGCATTGATTGAATTTAAAAATTTGACTCTAGCGAACGACACTTACGCCGTTCCTGGAAACATAGACATGCTCATTGGAGCATCGCTTTTCCCTCATCTTTTGTTAAACAATAAGGTCAGGGGCAACTCTTCGCATACCGCGCCTTACGCACTGGAAACCGTATTGGGCTATGTGATCGTTGGCTCCGCCCCCATCATAGATAGCATTTCGGCAACATCCTGTTGTTGCACCGTCTCTGTCGAACCTCCCGAATTATTGACTCGCAATTTTCGGAAATAGGGGAGGGGAACATCCCGCTTTTACTTAGATCGGGTAATAAAATGTGCGAAGGGTCGAGAAGCAAGACGTTAGAGTCTGTTGTTAGTAAACCTGTTGTAGTTTCGTCGCAGCCGAAGGGAACGCCGAGTAGGGATAGCCCTGGAGCTAGGTTTACCGACACCGCGAACAAGGCCCATATTAGCAAGATTAGATCGCCCCGCAACCCGTCAGGTGACATATTCAGTGCACGCGTTTCGCAACGCGGGACTCGAATCGATCTAGTTAGCGGAAGCGCGCGCGGCGCGGATCGAGGTCACGGTCGCGGCGCATGGAGACACCGAGCCGCTGCGACAGAAAGCGTGCCTCACTGGAGGCTACGGAATAGACCTGCTGAGGCCAATCTTGCTTGGCGGGAGGAAGTGAGACTTCGCGAGCAACAAGCCATATGCAGTGTTGTTCCGAAGCGTTCATCGCATAGTTTTACCGCTTATTAATAATTATAGCTTAGTCGCTTAGAAATTGCATACTTGTGATTGGATAGTTTTATTATTTAAATATTAGTTTGTCGTTGATAGAATTATATTGGTATTTCCTTAGTGTTTGTTTAGCTTGTTGGTGTTCCGTAAAATTAAAAATAAAATAGTATAGTTTAGCCGCGCCACAGCAATACGCTGTGTTATATTTAAATCATTTTTGTCGTTACAGTGTAGCCTTTGTAGTTTAAAAGTCGATAAGTAGTGTTTGTTCGTATATCGTTACGTCCGATTACAACTATGCCGAGTCGCTAGTATTACGTGAACTTCAACGTGCGCACTTCTCTGAAGAAATTAGAAGATTACAATCGAATAGAGCTTGTAGTCGCGCCTTTCAACGCCTTAAGCCATTTTTACAGGATGGGATTGTAAGGGTTTAAGAATTATTGGATTCTTTCTGCACGTAGTTTAATACGCAATCGGGTGCACAGATGTATAGCTTGCTTTCGGGCACGCCCCAAGCCGTCATTTCCGGAAATAGCGGAACTTAGATCTTGTAGAGTAATACAATCAGTAAAGCCCTTCACGCACACCGGGTCTGATTTCGCTGGTCCGTTTAAGGTCACGCTCACTCGCGGGCGTGGTATAAGATCCACAAAGGCTTACGTCTGCATTTTCGTATGTCTAACTACTCGAGCGGTGCATATAGAACTCGTTGGTGATCTAAGCGCAGCAGGCTTTATGGGTGCATTTAAAAGATTTCTATCCCGCAGAGGCCTTGTAAGTAAATTATATTCGGATGACGGTACGAACTACGTCGGTGCAAAACGTATTCTATCGGAACTACAAGAGCTCTTAGCTAGCAAGTATTATAATTCGGAGTTCGCTCACATTCTAGCCGAGAACCGCATTGAGTGGTCTCTGAACGTCCCAGCCGCGAGTCATTTTGGAGGCAATTGGGAGACTAATATTAAGAGTCTAAAGAGTCACTTATACCGCGTAATAGGAGATCAAATTTTGTCCTTCGAAAAGCTAAGTACGGTGCTCGCTCAAATTGAATGCGTAATGAATAGTCGCCCACTTTGTCGTACGTTGTCTAGTGACCCCTCGGAACCGCTGGCTCTAACTCCAGCACATTTTTTGAATTTAACGCCTTTAAAGTATTTGCCCGCCGCAGATATGGATGAGAACAGACTTAGCATTTCCACACGCCACAAATTATTAGACCGGTTAGTGCAATCGTTTTGGAAACGATGGAGGATAGAATACTTGCATACTTTGCAGTCTCGGCAAAAATGGAACACAGCAACTGAGCCTTTAGCTGTAGGAACTGTAGTTGTGCTCACCAAAGAGAATACGCCGCCTCTCCACTGGCCGTTAGGAATTGTCGAAGAGGTCTTTCCCGGTTCCGACGGAGTAATTAGGATAGCTCGCGTTAAGACCACGGTTGGGTCTTACCTGCGTCCTGTTGTCCGTTTGGGCCCCCTACCTCTTCCATAATTTAAATTAGCTTCCTAGATTAAAATTGTAGTTGAATTTAGGTAATCTTAGCGTTAGTTAGTTATTTTGTTAGTTGATCTTAGCTCTAGTTGTTTTAGTTAATTTTGAAGGAAATCCTTCAAGGGCGGGGGAGATGGTTGCGCGGAAAACCATTCGTATTATTTATATTTGGACGGTAGGTGCCAAGTCGTTTATTCCTTTCCAAAACGATATCGTTCATACCCTCCTATCGACACATCGGGGTGGTGGGGTGGGAGGGGAAAGAAGATGATTCTAGAATGTCACGTAATCATCGGAACCGAGGATATATAAGGCACGCGCGACCGACGCAGGCCCTCTTCCCGTCGCAGTCGTCGTTGAAACCACACAGTCTCCTCCCGCTGCGTTAGTCATTGGAACCACACCTCTCTTCCCGCCGCGCTCGCCGTTGAAACTACAACGCTTCTCTCCCGACGTACCCCTGGGGCCCCAGAGTGTCTGTCCAGAAGAAGTTCCGGAAGACGCAGCTATAGTGCTCAACAAATAGAAGAAACCCCGGTGAGTCAATATTCCTTTAATTACTGCCTGCCTGATATAATTGTTTTAACCCGCTCCAATTTTGTTTTTCTCCTAATCAGGCAGGATTCCCTTTCATCGATTTGGCACAATAATAGTTTTAGTTTTAGGGAAGAGCGAGTGCATTGTACCGCATGCTATAGTAGTCGCTTTTACGTAGGCGTAGAAGCAATCGCAAATACAGTCCACTTAGATTAATATCTCGCGTAATAGGTTTAAGGTTCGACCGGGGAACTAGACTTCGGCAGCCTTAGACACGTGGCTCCACCAAGATATGACGGTATGATGTGAAATGTGATTAAACGTTAAAAATGATTTATAGTTATATGAGTTAAAAGTTAAAATAATAGCCCGTAAAATTAATAGTTAAAAATATAACTTTTAAATTGTAAACGTAAAGCTTGTTTTCCTGTTACGTTATATTTATTTATTCTGTGACATCACTAGATTTAGGCAACTATTATTTATTCTGTGATTTAGGGTATGTTCCGAAACGTTTACAGTATACTGCCAAATACAAATGACGTCATCAATTGACGCCATATTGTACTGCCACTGCTATATCGTGTCGGATATCCGGCCATATTAAAACAATTTTTAATTGTGTGTATGCTGAATGAAGCATGCCAGAATTTGTTTTTATTTATTCAAATACAAAAATTATAGATTAACTGCTGGTATCTCCACTAGGAGGATATAATGATTTTTAGAGCACAAAATGACAAAATGATCGAGAACACTTTTCCAGTATGGCGCAAATGTATGATGTCATATACTGTCCTACGATTTGGAACGAATCACCAGTGTGGCGACGATTCATGACGTTATTTGCATTGGACAGTACACTGGGTTCTATTTCGAAACATACCCTTAGTATTACACATCTATACATGTTACTACCTGTTACCCGCGGCTTCGCCCGCATGGTCACTGGGAAATGAACTATCCATTGCTTTTTGAATTAAAAGAAAACTGAGTTTTATAGATTTGTCAGAGATGCAGCCATTAAAAGGAAACTTAGCATAATTGATTCGTCAGCCTATTTAAATGTTTTGAAACGCAGCGTATAGGAAAGCATGAAAATAGCCTGTTTATTCCAAATGGAAATGGGATATTTTTTTTAATTAAAGGAAACTGAGCATAATTATCCGTCAGGGATGCAGACTTTTGAAAAGAAACTGAGCTAAATTGATTCGTCAGAGATGCAGTTTTCCGAATTGAAAGGAAACTGAGCCAAATAAAAGATCCGTCAGAGATGCAGCCTTTTGAGTTGAAAGGAAACTGAACTTAATAGGCCCGTCAGAGGTGCAGCATTTGGAATTGAAAAGAAACTGAGCTAAATAGGAAATTTTGAATTGAAAGGGAAGATCTGTGGGAATTCTGATTAATTATTATTATAAAAAACTAACTGAACACTATTTTAAGACGCTACTGTACACAATTTTATATGTTTTTCCATTCGTGGAAAGAATGTGGAGATTCTGGGCATTTGACATACGCGAACATGCTACATACAGCTGACCATGAGAGAAGCACGGTTTTTCTAAGTTGACCCCCGCTACCTGTAACGTTTGCCCTTGCGCTTTATTAATTGTCATTGCAAAACTGCTACTTCGCTTAATATATCTGAATTTATTTTGTGTCAGCATAGTTTCCAGCATTGATATCATTATACAAGTGCACTCTCATATTCGTAGTTAAACTGAATTTTGTCACCTTGTTTCATAAAATAGACGACTTGAGGCATGCTTTAATTTCATCTGCAGGTGTGCCCTTTTGAATGACAGGTAAAGTTTGGCGAAAGTCACCAGCCAGTATAACCACCATTCCTCCCATTACATCGGTATTGCTGCGCAAATCCTGGAGCGTTCAATTTAGTGCTTCTACAGCTTTTTTATGCGACATTCTACTGTCGTTCCACACTAAAAGTTTGCATTGTCGTAGCATTATACCTCGTGCACTATTTTTGCAGATGCAGATCGGCGATTCTTCCTGGGTTAGATTTAGAGGGAGTTTTAAAACAGAATGTGCAGTGCGGCCCCCGCTTAGCAGCGTGGCGGTTACCGGAGGAAGCTACGGCCACAGCAATGTTTTTATCTTTCCGTACTTGCGCTAATAATAAATGTAACAAAAATGTCTTCCCAGTTCCTCCAGGGGCATCTAAAAAGAAAAGTGCACCATTTGCAGATTCAATTTGTCCTAATACTTTGTCAAAAACTCGTTTTTGTTTGGGAAGCAAGCGGGGTACAAATTCGGCTACTTGCTGCTGCAGAGCTGGTATATCGTAGTTTGTTTCACGTATAATTAAATCACTTCGTTCATTTTCGGTTGTTCGCTGAGGGCTTATCATTCCAAAGTCTTTAATTTTTTTGCCTACCATTGCCATTACTTTATCCTAAATTTTTCTAAGTGCTTCATTATACGTAGGCGGTCCCATAATTAATTGGCCTAACTATGAACCAATGAAGGAAATGAAACGAAACCAATTTTGTTTTTCAATATAATCACCATGAATACTAAAACACTTCTGACATCTGTGAATCAACATCCCTAAACCTTTATAAAAACAATCACATTCACACACAGACGGCCGCCTGCAACTCTTCATCGCTTGAAAATTTTCTTCCTCTTAAGTCCCGCTTTAAATTTGGAAATAAATAATAGTCGGACGGGGCCATGTCTGGACTGTAAGGTGGATGTTGAACTTCTGTGAACTCGCATTGACGAATTGCATCCTTCGAAACACCAGCGGTATGAACAGGGGCGTTGTCATGGAGCAACAGGACACCTTTAGACAGCTTGCCTCTTCGTTTTTCCTTTATCTTGTCTCGTAATTTATATATTAAATAAGCATAATATTCGCCGTTCACGACTGTATTACGTTCTTTAAAATCCACCATCAAAATGCCTTGAAAATCCCAAAATATTGTGCACATCAGTTTTTTAGTCGATTGTTGCACCTTTGCCTTTCTAGGGGGCTTTTCACCCTTATAACGCCATTCCATTGACTCGCGCTTGCTTTGTGGATCATAATACAAGATCATAGTTTCATCAACAGTCACTAACCGCTCAATCACAGTCTTTGGATTTTCGCCACAAAGATCCAAAAACTCCGAAGCGCAGCGCACTCTTTCCTGTCTCTGTACCGCTGAAAGAAGTTTCGGTACCCATATTGCACTCACTTTTTTCATGTGAAGATGTTCATGGATCGCGCGATGAACGGTACTCTTAGAGAGCCCAAGCGTTGCTGCAATTTCTCTAATCTTCAAACGGCGGTCACTCAGAACCTCCTCTTCGATAAGAGCAATCGTTTCGGGAGTGAGCACTTCCACAGGTCGACCGTAGTGGCCAAAGTCTTCGACGGTTTCTCTCCCGAGGTGAAACTCTTTCACCCAATTTTTCACTGTGCTATAGGAGGGGGCAGACTCCTTATACACGCCATCCAATCGTTTTTTTTATTTGGGCAGGGGAAAAACCTTCTTTAAACAGAAACTTTATGACACTTCGATACTCAGTTTTCGACATTTTGAAAAAATACGCGACTCTCGTTATTCAAATGCCTATTAAACTAAGACTAAGCATTTCATGTCGATGCATGTTTCTTATATTAAGTGCACGATAAACGTACTATTTAATGCACCACAACATGTAGCGACATGTCGCGTTGAACTATATCAGGCCAGTCATTATGGGACCGCCTGGTAAATGTGTTCATTGTATGTCATGTTTGCGTGTGTATGCTGTAACCTTCGCAAAATATCTTCCGCCATGTACTCTTTATATTTGTCTCACAATTCATGTGCGTTAGATAGCCCGCAAGATGATATGAGAGTTGCATAAAGATCCCTAATTTTGGCTGGTGACTGGCACTGCACAGCTTCCTCCATGGTTTCATCCCAGTGATTATCGTTTTCTAAAAGATGCAGAGCTTCACATGCTTCTCTATAGGTTGCGCATTCCTGACCGTTGACAGTTTTAAGGTCTTTATATCCTGTAGGACCCCGAACATTGTGCAGCAGCAATCGTAAACAAAAACATTCAAAATTAGTTACATGGACGGTATACACACGACCAAGGGCATCTGATGACTTTACACCGGGCCAATTTGCAACAGGCGCGCCTTGAATACGGCGTTTCCACTCCTTCCAAGATGTGTTCCAATTATAATAGTGGGGGACTTCAGAATATAACAACGTTTTTGCAAAGGGGTCCGTTTGACAAAGTTGAAAGAAGGCTGTTAGTGTAGTTTTTGGCGGTGATGCAATTCTTTCTTGGAAATTTCTTTCAGTGAAATATACACGCTCTCATTTTCTAAGTGCACAGCAAGGTGAGTAACTGTTGGGTGCCTTTCGTGTAAAGGGAAGCCAAGGAGACGCCACGCTGCCTCGTTACTGCTGACATAACGCCCTGCTTGAAAGGTCTGTACTTCATTAACGGGATTTGCCTAACCTTCACTCCTGAGATTAAATATCGCTTCCTTTATTTATGTACTTCCAGATATACTTGATTGCGCGGACAGAGCTACACGTTTCTACATTAATGTGGGCATTAAACATTTTACATAGAATGGGCGAATGCGGGACAATCCAGCTATTATCTAAGGTTTCGAACGCTCCAGAGCGAGATTTGATTGTAACTTTCCTGCCACCATCTTCGGGAGCTCTGCGTCTGTATAAAGGGTAGCCATTGTCATTGTGCACTGTTTCTTTTAATAGCTGTTTAGGGAATTTTGTACATTTTCCTTCTTTCATACAATGCGATATTGAATTTCGTGCTCCACATGGACCGTGAATCATATTTCGGATGATGGTATTATATAATTCTTTATCTTGCTCAGGATCCGAAATCGCGCTTATTATGTCGTCTATTTGGCTGGGCCGCAACTTCTCTTTAAGCCATATTAGAATGTGGGCATGTGGTAATCCTCTTTTTTGCCATTCAACTGAATACATGAAGCACTGCACCTCTCCGAAAATTTTCCCTTTCTTAATTACATACATTAATTTTTGTACTTTTAATCTAAATACTCTAGCAACTAAATCGTGTCTGTCAGTACTTTTTTGGCCCGGCATTAGCTCCTCGGTTATTTTTTTCCATGTGGGATTGCAAGTAAAAGTAACAAAAAGATCAGGTCTTCCGGAAGTTCGTACATAGGCGAATGCGTCTTGTGTGTACTCATGTTGGTAGCGGGGACTGTTAACGAATGATGAGGGCAGAATTACCATTTTACCTAAATCTCTGGGGTTCACATTGGCGTCGTTAGAAACTGCATCTTGTAAATTTATATAATTCTAAACGCGCAGCTTTTTTGATTATATAACGGAGACGTTCACTTTCTACCTTCACATACATGTCTAACGAAAATTGATGAAATAATTGTCTACACCGGGTTAAGCGGTTAAAATCATTTTCTCGCAATATCATATGATACGCATAAAAATCCATACGTGATACTTTTATGTTCGGAGTAGGTTCCTTTGTGACCGGGTTAATGAGTGGAATTTGAAAATGATAACCCTCTTGTCCTTTGCAATAAATCAATGGGTATTGCAGAGCGTCATAAAACTTGTGTGTGTCGGCTAGCTGTTGCAACGTATCATCACGTACTTGCAAGGCAATGTCTAGTGAAGAAAATTGATCACCACTAATTACGGCTGCTATTTCGTTTATCAAAGGTGCATTGTAGCGCCTTTCATGCTCTCCTCGAGGGGTCCGATCTGCGTGAATGACGACTTTATTATCCACTTCAGGTAGGTTTTCTAAAGCAGTTTTAAATGTTTTGACTAAAATGTTACGTTCATGCAATAATCTTTGAATTTTGAACACTGTGTCTTCCTCAACTCCCTGGATAAATTGGCAGCGACGGTCTACCTCAATTTCTTCGTCACCCATAAAATATACTTAAACAATTTAAGCGTATAGGTACCGTATGCACTATAAGTTGACGCGCGGCTCAACGGCGGGAGTTAAGTACATGTCAGGAAACATTTCGTTACCGCGTTTTAAAAACCTCGTAACAACATCTAGCGGAATCAATTTAAACTATGTATACGTTAGTTAATAAGAACTCTCAAAAATATTTTTCTAACAATTTTGCACAATTTTTCTTATTGTAATACCGATTCATTCATAACCACATATAAGAACTGTATTCATTTCCGTTCAATAAATATTACTAAGGCATATTAATAAGGCTTACTAAGAACTGTTTCTACCACAGTTAAGTAATAGTTAAGGGTGAAAGCGTGACAGGTGGTGATAGTATTTCTGTTCCATACTTATAATCACGCCTGTAACCCTTGCGAGGTAGGCAGAGCATCAACGGATTACTTAATATCGTCTGCGAGGTTATCGCCTATTCTGTGAATTACAATGTACCAAAACGTTTGAAGAAAATCAGCTGGTGAATTTTATGTTTTCCCATCCATTTTTTCTCCATTTTTTGATCCATACATTTTTTATCATAATTTTGGTAAAAAGACATAATAATCCAGATATTCTGACCTTCTGTGTTCGTCCATCGTACCGTCGTCCGTCTTGTAGAATCACGGTGGCGCCACCTAGCTGAATTTAATTTTGCAACATATTCGATTTTCCCACGGGAATGATATGTTTTTCCGCTGAAAAAAGTAGCCTATGTCACTCTACAGCCACCGAACTATCCCCATACAAAAAATCATACAAAAAGAGGACAAACTTGTGCAACATATTCGATTTTTCCACGGGAATGAGGCTGTAGAGTGACATAGGCTACTTTTTCCGCGGAAAAACATCTCATTCCCGTTCCGGGAAAAAGTAGCCTATGTCACTCTACAGCCACCGAACTATCCCCACACCAAAAATTCATGCCATGCCGACGCTCTGTTGCGACGTGAAAGAAGGACAAACTTTTGCAACATATTCTATTTTCCCACGGGAATGAGATGTTTTTCCGCGGAAAAAAGTAACCTATGTCACTCTACAGCCACCGAACTATTCCCATACAAAAAATCATGCCATGCCGACGCTCTGTTACGACGTGAAAGAAGGACAAACAAATACACTTTCGCATTGATAATATTATATTAGTATGGATGTACTTGTAATAACAGTGGTAGAGCCACGCGGCGGCTTTGCTGTTGCACGTATGGGTCGGCCCAAACCGGGGTGGTACCACGACCTCACAGAATACCGGCGTGAAGTGGAAGCTCTGCTTTCGCGTTTTGTCTGGTGAGTGCAGGTGGTCGGAGGCCCAAATCCCCCCCCCCCATCAACATGGTAGCGGAATTAAATGATAGATTACCCCAGGAGGGTACCAGCACCTCTGGACAATCCCTCGCTGAGCATCCACGACCATGTTTCTCCACTTCTGAGCGTGGGTGCTCACGCTGCTCCACGTATTGTATTGTATTTGGGGGGGGGGGCAAAATTCCGCTCAAGACTACAACTGCTCGGGGCAAACGGAGCAACAAGACCAAGGCGACCCCTGCCACGCTGTCCGTGAATTTCTGCAATATCAGGGGACTTCACACTAACCTAAACGCCGTCCACTACCATCTCGAGATGGCGAGGCCAGCTCTGCTCTTTCTGACCGAGACGCAGGTGTCCTCTTCGGCTGATGTTTCGTATCTATCCTGCTCGGGGTACAAACTGGAACACTCCTTTGTGCCTCGGGCTGGAGTTTGCGTTTACGCCAGAGATGACATCTGTTCTCGATGCCTCGGCAGACTTGAAGGTTCGGACCTGTCCATCCTTTGGCTACGCGTAGACAGCGACGACCATCCGCGCGTCTACGGGTGCCTTTATAGGTCCCATAGCGGTAATGCCGAAACAGACCGACTCTTCGACCACGTCCAAATGGCTGCAGATTCGTTGCTACAGCAGATCCCCTCCGCAGAGATCGTGATCCTCGGTGACTTTAACGCCCATCACGCCGAATGGCTTGGTTTACGTTTAACCGATCATGCGGGGAGATCTGTTCATGATTTTGCCTTGGCATATGGTCTGACACAACTGGTTACTTCGCCTACGCGGATTCCAGATGTGGAGGATCATGCACCTTCCCTGTTGGACCTTCTGCTGACCTCTCACCCGGACGGATATCAGATTTCCGTCGACGCCCCTTTAGGCTCCTCGGACCATTGTCTTGTCCGGAGTGTGGTGCCACTCACGCTGAAATCGCGGTTGCATTATGCAGGCTGCCACCGTGTTTGGCACTATAGGTCAGCCGATTGGGATGGGATGCGGTCTTTCTTTGCATCCTACCCTTGGGGGCGGGGTTGCTTCTCGCCAGACGATCCCAACGTTGTTGCGGATTCTGTCGCTGATGTGGTACTTCAGGGTATGGAACTTTATATTTCTTCCTCTGTGGTGCCCATTGGAGGCAAATCTCAGCCATGGTTTGGTCGCTCCTGTAAAATAGCATCATGCTATAAGCAGGAGTGCTACCAGGCCTGGGCTGACGCATCAGCGTCCCGGGATGTAAATACCAGCGCTCTAAAAAAGAAGTATAATTCCGCCTCTAGGTCCTTCCAAAGAGGAGAAAGCCGATCTTCTAGGCTCTTTCTTTGCGTCTAACTCGACTCTCGATGACGGGGGGAGTACGCCGCCGACCATCCCGTGGTGTGAGTGCTCCATGCCGGAAGTGCAGTTCACACAACGCTCGGTTCGCAAAGCACTCCTCTCCCTGGACATCCACAAGTCGAGTGGGCCTGACGGAATCCCCCCAATTGTCCTGAGGACGTGTGCTTCAGAGTTGGCACCGGTATTAACGCGTCTTTTCCTCTACTCCTACTCCCTAGGCGTGGTCCGAAAATCATGGAAGACGGCTTTTGTCCACCCGATCCCTAAAAAAGGTGACCGCTCAGACCCGTCCAACTACCGGCCTATCGCCATCACCTCTTTGTTCTCCAAAACAATGGAGTCCATTGTAAACTGTCAGCTCATGAGGTATCTTGAGGATCACCAGCTGATTAGTGACCGCCAATACGGTTTTCGCCGTGGTCGGTCAGCTCGTGATCTTCTGGTCTACCTAACTCACAGATGGGCGGAGGCAGTAGAGGCCAAGGGGGAGGCATTGGCCGTTAGTTTGGACATTGCGAAGGCCTTCGATCGGGTTTGGTACAAAGCGTTTCTTTCGAAGCTCCCTTCCTATGGGCTTCCCGAGAAATTGTGCGATTGGATCACCAGCTTTCTTGCAGATCGGAGCATCAAGGTCGTTGTTGACGGTGCAAGCTCCGATTGCAAGCCTATTAATGCTGGTGTTCCACAGGGCTGCGTGCTATCGCCAACGCTGTTTCTTCTGCATATCAATCATATGTTGCAAACCCGTAACATTCATTGCTATGCAGATGACAGCACTTTACTCTCTCTCTTCTCTTCTCTCTCTTCTCTCTCTTTACACCGGTCGAGCCAATATTTCTCGGGAAAACGTCTCCGAGTGCCGGAACAAACTTATGTCTGAAGTCGAGTCTTTGCTGAACAGAGTCTCGGATTGGGAGCGACTAAATCTAGTCTAGTTTAACCCCCAGAAGACCAATGTTTGCGCGTTAACCGCTAAAAATAACCCCTTTGTCGTATCCCCTCAGTTTCATGGCATTTCCCTTGTTGCCTCAGCCAGTCTCGGAATCCTCGGCGTCGACATATCGAGTGACGTGCAGTTTCGTGGTCACTTGGAAGGGAAGGCCAAATTGGCATCTAAAAAGCTTGGCGTGCTCAGCAGAGTGTGACAGTATTTCATGCCGGCACACCGCCTGCAACTTTACAAGGCGCAGGTTCGGCCGCACATGGAATACTGTTCCCATCTCTGGGCTGGGGCTCCCCAGTACCAGCTCCTTCCACTTGACCGCATCCAGCGCAGAGCGGCTCGAATCGTCGACGACCGAGTGCTTTCCGATCGGCTCGATTCACTGGCACTGCGAAGAGATGTTGCATATCTTTGCTTTTTTTTCGCATATACCATGGAGAGTGCTCTGAGGAATTGTTCGGATTAATCCCAGCCGCCAAATATCGTGAACGCACTACGCGGCAAACGTCCCGATACCATCCACACCATCTGGATGATTGGCGGTCCACCACTGTTTCAAAAGGAGTTTTCTTCCGCGTACAACCTTTCTGTGGAATAGTTTACCACCGGAGATTTTTCCGGACCGATACAACCTGGGGACCTTCAAGAAAAGAGCTTACTCCTTTCTAAAGGGCCGGCAACGCACCTGCGATTCCCCTGGTGTTGCGGTTGATCATGGGCGGCGGTAATCACTTAACATCAGGCGAGCCGCATGCTCGTTTGCCCCCTCTTCTATAAAAAAAAACTATCTGAATCGTTTTACTACACTGCTGATCGTATGAGAATGCTTAAAGTCGCCTAGGGTTTTATGGAGATTGCGCTCGGAGTTTTACTATAGATAACGATGATATCTGCTGTAGAACCAGAGTAACCTACTCGAAGAACCGATAAGAATAACAGATGAGGAAGAAAGGTTCTAAGCTCACATAAGTGTAACATAGAGTAACGACCTGGTAAGCTATACAACAAGTAGATGGACGCAGGTGGCTCAGGACCGTGTTTTATGGCGTTGCTTAGGCGGCCTATGGAGGCTTTTGTATACTTGTGGAGGACTGTAATGATAATAATGATATTAAATACATAATATGCATACATAATAAAAACCAAGAAATTGGTATGGTGTTATGTACCCACCCACCATAATAATGAGAGCAATTTGATAACTCTTGGACATGATTATGTAAATATGGTCATCTAAATGCATTTTCATTTTTCACTACGTTCAGTGTTTGCAAAGCTTAGTACACAACATATTCAACTTCCAAAACTTCAATAACCCTGATGGAATCCCTCCAATTGTGCTGATGACGTTTGCTTTGGAGTTTGCACCGGTTCCGACGCGCTTTCGCGGTGTTCCTACTCTATAAGCATGGTTCCGCACTCCATACAAGACAACTTTGGTGTACCCAATGCCTAAAAAAGCCGACCACTAAACCCGTCAAACTACAGACCTATCGCCATCACGTCGCTCTCTAAAATAATAATTTCCAGACCACTTACTAATTAGTGACCGCCTTAAGGCACTAGTGTCAGAGACTCCCGCTCTTCCATAGCCGTACAAAACTTAGACATGAGATTACGTTTTATATTATTCCAAAAAAAATTTTAAATTATTAAAAAATAAATGTGTGTGTGTGTGTGTTTTTTTTTTCACTCTGTGTTGAAACATATAAGTTTTTTGTGTCTTCGTAAGACAGAGTCTTAGCCAATTTATAATCAAACACTGCAGTAGTCCTTGGTATTTACACCGTAAATATTAAGCTTTTTGTTGACAAAATTATACAGATAGATTGATTGGTTAATGAACTGACGTCTAGCGAATGCAGTCTTAACACAAAATGAGTTAAGTACAATGTCTTTTCTTCTTTTCTTCAAAATATTTGGGTCAAAAATCAAACCTTTATGCTTTTTTAATATTGTGTGCAAAATGTATAATTTTCTTATATCTACTTGGTTCATCAGATTTTATATAATAGGCTTTTAGTTGGAAATTTATAAGGCAAAAAGTACATTTTCTTTACTAAGGCACGTTGAGCTCTTTCTAATTGCAACAATTTTATATTTGTTGCTCCATCCCATATCGGAAGGCAGTAAGTTATTAACAATTGAGCTAATGCTACATAAATTTTGTTAATGAGCGTATCTGTAGTAATATGTTTCGTTTGTAATGTATGATTCGTTTTAAAAATTCGGGCTAATTTTCTAAATCTACATGTTATACATCGAAATGTTCATGCCAAGTTAAGCGTTAATCTGTACAGTTGATTTGTACAGCGATGTTTTTCATCACGAGGCCCTGAAAACAGATGATAAAGTGTACACTAACGACGGCTGTCGACTGTCGAGCGCGGACTGAGGTTTCAACTTTCAATTTCAATATAAATTCGAAATATTTGTGCAATAAATCAAAACAGGGACCAAAAATAAAACAACCGTACAAAAGTATCTGTTTTTATTTTCTCTGCCACAATTTGTGCCATTTTGATAAAAAATTCGCTGTAAATAACAGTTCTTTGCTGATAAGGGTTGTCTAGAAGAAATCACTTCCAAAGCGATAAGACCGCCTAATGTACTTTCCATATACTTATATAATTTTGTCTCGTTCTAATGTGTATTGGTGACTCGATTTATGTTGAATTGTAGGTTCTCTTTAAGCATACGTAATGTAATTACTCTAAGTAGAAAACTTAGAAATTTTGATGTTAATCAAGATTACATAGAATATGACAAATTTATTTAAATTACCAATGTTTAAATAGGTATTTTAGTTTTATAAATGATGAAATATTTTTTTAGTTAGTGTTTAATATTTGTTTCTAGTTTTCATAGACCTCATTTTCCTCGTACCTCGTATAGCTATTCTTTTGATTATGTTTCAATTTAATTTATTCTAAACTTTAACTTAACCATAAACTTAGGATATGCATATTGCATATATTCCAAGTCTATGGTGTTAAGAAGGCAATGAAAGGTTAAATAAATAATACCATACGTCTTGCGCCTTCAATTTTAAAGTTCCGAAACTGCATGACGTTACATAGGATTTCACACTGCGCTCGTAAATAACTTAATACAATCGTTCATACTACAATCATAACATTTCAAACCACTTCAGTAGATAAAGTTTAATTGCAGACACCTTGTCTCAATATCTACGTAAACGATAACGATCCAGGATTTTTTTTACAAACCTTTGTCAATGTACATGTTATACATCCCACTTAACCTACCACACATTTGTAAGCCCACTTAAAACCTACAGACTATATACCTGCCCTTCTTTCTGCCAAGGAGGGTCGCGTCCATATACGGCTTAGAGATCTCTAGTTAGACCGTTAAGTCAGTCCCTAAAAGTTGGGGTTTAGTGGGTAAAAGTCTCCACATAACCACGCAGCCGGCTGCGTGGTATGCTATTTTTTTTTTTTTTTTTTTTTTTTTATAGGAGTGGGACAAAGGAG
Source organism: Parnassius smintheus behrii (assembly GCA_036936625.1). Lineage (NCBI taxonomy): Eukaryota > Metazoa > Arthropoda > Insecta > Lepidoptera > Papilionidae > Parnassius > Parnassius smintheus. The sequence continues at coordinate 52,472,427 of JAUPFT010000001.1, forward strand.
TGTTCCAGTTTGTACCCCGGGTAGGAGAGATACGAAACATCAGCCGGAGAGGACACCTGCGTCTCGGTCAGAAAGAGCAAAGCCGGCCTCGCCGTCTCGAGATGGTAGTGGACGGCGTTTAGGTTAGAGTGAAGTCCCCTGATATTGCAGAAATTCACGGACAGCGTGCCAGGGGTC